>JANZLC010000007.1:12731543-12748840 GCA_026413385.1 Erythroxylum gracilipes | reverse complement strand
TGTGGTTATTATTTATATATGAAATATTTAAAAATTATTGTTATTTCATATTAATTGTGATTATTATTTATTATTATGATTTTTGAAAACAGGGTTGACGTAAACTTGTAAAGTATATAGTACAACTGTACAATATACCAATGGACTATTTGCAAATTTTAAAAAATTTCAGGGACTATTTTATGAATTTAAATTTTATGAATTTAAAAATTACTCCAAACGGTACCAGTCAATACAATACCATACTAGAACCTAATCTAGTACAGTATTCGCAACTTTTCCAGAAATGATAACTACAATGTCGTTTCATTAGTTTCATAAAATGGGCGCAAGGGTGATCGCCCTAAGCGCAAGAAGGGAAAAGTTAAGAACCAAGGGCCTCGAGAAGGGCAAGTTGCTAAACTTCGTAGAGGCAAACGCAGGGGTAAGAAGGATGATCCCAAACTCATGTGCTTCAACTATAGAAAGAAGGGACACTTTGCTCAAAAGTGTACTGAGCCCCGTGAGGTTTGTTCTTACTTACCTTCTTTTATACATGCCTTTGTTTGCACATATGCATTTTTTGCTCATTCTCTCTATGATTGGATTATAGATATGGGAGCAACAGCCGTGTAGGATTTTTAGATTACCATCAATTACCGATGGGTAATTGATGGGTAAACATTTTGTAACAATGGAAAATGGAGTGGAGGAGAGGGTCTTTGGTGTAGGAACTTACCAACTTACTTTACACAGTGGACGCAAACTACTTTTACTTGATGTGCTTCATGTATCCACTATTCGATGTATTCTACTTTCAGTATCGGTACTAGTATACTTGGGATTTTCGTTTCTTGTTAGTAAGAATGATGTGTCCATTTATCTTAATGGTATCCTTTAGTCATGGGTACTTTTGTAATAGTTTATTTATGATGGACTTAAAAGATGTATCTAAATCTCATAAATATTTTGCTCATATTGCTTCTTCTTCTTCTATTGATATTAAATATGAGTATGTTAAATGGCATGCTTGATTAGGACATATTGGACAAGATAGAATGTGCAGATTGGCCAAAGGAGGGCTATTAAACTCTCTCACCAAAGTGAGTCTTCCTACTTGTAAGCCTTGTCTCGCTGGGACAGCTAGTAGAAAGCCTTTTAATAAGGCTAAGATGGCTTCACATCCTCTAGAGTTTATCCACTATGATATTTGTGGGCCTATGAATGTGAGAGCACGTAATGGCGCGACTTACTTTATCACATTCATAGATGATTTCTCGCGACATGGCTTAGTATTTTTGTTGTCTCACCACTCAAAAGCTTTGTATTGTTTCAAACGCTTTGTAGTTAAGGTTGAGAATCATAAAGAGACGAGCATTAAGGCTCTTCATATTGATAGAGACCGAGAGTATGTCTCTGATTAGTTTTGTGAGAATAAGGGAATATGCCGACAATTAACGATTCTTGGAACTCTGCAACAAATGGGGTTGTGGAGAGAAGGAATTGAAATCTGTTGGACACGGTTAGGTTGATGATGGCTCAAGCCAACCTCTCGATTAAGTTTTGGGGCGATGCCCTTATGATTGGGGCATGGATCCTTAACCGAATGCCTACTAAATCTGTCCTGACTACTCCATATGAGTTATGGAATGGAGATAAGCCTATTTTGGAAGGCTTAAGGTCACGAGGATCTATTGGTTATGTTCACCATTCTTCTCATAAGTTTGGGAAGTTAGGCCCTAGAGCTAATAAAATGTGTGTTTATTAGATATTGTAAGCATTCTAAGGGCTATGTGATGTATAGTGAACATCATGGAGGGCTCATTGAGGTTAAGTCTTGAGATGTGGAATTTTTGGAGAATGATTTCCTTAGTATTGGTGAGATCAAACAAAGTCTTAAGCTCTATGAATTAAAGGAACATCAAGATGAAGTGCCCCACATGGATTCGGATTCACAATCCATTCCAATGACTATTGAGGTCAGTGGGAGCATAGAACTTGAGTCTCAGTCTCTAGAATTGCGTAGAAGCCAACGCGGAAATGTCCATGTAGACACTTTGAAATAGAAGATGGGTCCTTTTGAGCATTTTTGTTGATGCTGATGAGCCTTCTTCTTTTAAAGAAATAAAGAACTCACCAATTTCGAGTAAATGGCTTATAGTAATGGAAGATGAGATGAAATCCATGGCTAAGAACCATGTGTGAGACTTAGTCAACCTACCTATTGGGCACAAAACCATTGGAAAGAATAATGTATTGAAGGTTAAGCGCAAGGCAAATGGATCAATTGGTAAGTATAAGGCCCGATTAGGGGCAAAAGGTTACACCCAAAGCGAGGGTGTTGACTATGATGAGATATTTTCTCCTATGGTGAGATTTGTGTTTATGCCTTATCTTGGCTATTATTGCACCTTTAGATTTAGATTTTTTCCAAATGGATGTTAAAACGACATTTCTTAATGGAGAAATAAATAAAGAGATCTATATCGATCAACCTATTGGATTTCAGGCAAAGGGATAAGAGCACAAAGTGTGTCGCTTGAGATCTTCCAATTATAGCCTAAAACAATCATCTAGGCAATGGTATCTTAGATTTCATCAAGCCATTATGTCGGTAGGCTTTGCAATGATTAAAGAGGACCATTGTGTATACGTAAAATGACAAGAGAATATGTTTCTTATACTCTCTTTATATGTAGATGATATTTTGATAGTTGGGAATGATATGGAGATGATCATTGCCACTCAAAAGTGATTTTCCTCTACTTTTGAGATGGAGGACATGGTTAAAGCAGATTATATTCTCATGGTTAAGATCTCGAAGGATCGTTCTAAGAGATTTATGAGTTTATCTCAAGAAACCTATATTAATAGGATCTTGGAACGTTTCTAGATGCATAACTACATACTCGTTGACACTTCAATGGAGAAGGGCCTATACCTAAGTATAGGTCAATGTCCTAAAACAGAGGAAGAAAAATAACAAATGGCCAAGGTGCCATATGCAAGCACTGTCGGTAGTCTAATGTACGCTATAGTGTGTACTCGACTCGACATATGCTTTGTAGTTGAGATGGTCGGTAGATATCAAAGTAATCCTGGACCTGCACATTGGGTAGCGGTCAAAAGGATACTTAGATATCTAAGAGGAACTACTAATACGACTTTGTGCTATCAAGGTGGGAGCCTCAAAATTGGTTGAATATAGTGATGTCGATGGATTTGCTAATAGAGACGAGTGAAAGTCCACATCGAGGTATGCTTTCATTCTTATAGGAGGAGCTATTTTTTGGTGTAGCAAGACACGATAGTGCGTGTTATTGTCCATGATGGAGTCTGAGTATGTTGCATGTACCTCAGTGGTGCAATAGGCGATATGGTTGAGGAGATTTTCTAGTCGCCTCAACATTATCAGGCATCTTCGTGAGGCCACAATTATCTATTGTGATAACACAGTTGTAATTGTCTATGCAAAGGACCGAAAGTATCATAGAAAGACAAAGCACATAGATACTCGCTACTACTTTATCCGTGATATCATTGCACAATGACATGTGGTCCTAAAGCATGTCTCTACGAGAGATATGATACCTAATCCTATTACTAAACCTATTACTAGAGATGCTTTTTAAAACCACATTAGGGGTTTAGGTTTGTTGAGGATTTGATGTATTTGTACATTTACTTATGCATTATTGAAATATGTTTTTCATTTTAATCTTGTGTGAATTTGCATAGTAAATTAAGGTTTATTTGAAAATGACACATATCTAAAAATTGTCACCAGGCTTGATGTTGCTCTCTCACATGAGAATATCACCCTAGTTTTATGATAGCGAGTGGGATGAGATAAAGTATTGCAAGTTACAAAATGATAAACAATATCATTGATTACTATGGCGTGATTAAGGATTTTGTATGTGGCTTAGTTGAGTGTTAAGATGAGACTTGTCTAGTCAAACATAGAAAGTATATCCATGTAGCCTGTATGAAGCCAGATTTGAGTCTGCGGTGGCTCCAGTTAGTCATTTTGTAGTGTGACTGACTAGACTGTGTTTTGTATGGTGTTATTTAGAGCGTGACAAACCCTTAATAGGAGCTCCACCATAGCATGCATTTCATACTGCATGTGCTTGAGACAACTGAATAAAAGAGTGATGAATGGGTCCCTTCTTCATCAAAGATGTGTTACCAGTATAACATATGTTGTTGCCAATGTGTACAAGTGGGAGATGTAGCAAAATAATACAATATGCTCACATGTACATGTAGTAAACAAGTAAGTTTAGTTTTACAGAAAAGACAAAGCACACAAGTTAAGTGGTTATTTGTGGGAATGTTTAACCCCTTTTTTTAATTTCTTTACATAAGTTGCAAAAGAGAGAAGGAATGCATAAGCTTGAGTAGGAATGCATAAGCTTCTCCCTCACACGCTTAAAGCTCTCCCAAAAATATTGAATTTTTCTTTATGTTCTTATCTCTTTAAGTCATTATTCACAAAATTTGGGATTTGAAATGGAATTAGAGTAAGTAACTTTAGTAACATCAAATAAAGGACAAATTTGAACTATTTGGAGTCATTAGAGCGCAAGGCACACTTGTAAATTTAGCACAAGAAAATACGAGTTGTCAAGCTTGAGAGATAAATTCTGAGCACACCTTCCAGCAGGGCTATCGTTTTTTTTTTTGGAGTGAAAACATATTTCCATGTCTAATTGGTTTGACGAGTCGATAGCTATGCATTTGTCCAACTTCATTATTATTGATCATCAAACCTAAACTTCAATAAAAAAAGAGGGTGGTGAAGTCTAAGTGTTCAACATATCTTCAGAATGATTGGAGCTTGGAAAAAAAAAATTTGGTGGGACGAGAGTGACGTGACTTGGAATGCAATAGAAAGGGGCTGTTGGGACGTATTTGTATTATAGTAATACATGATATCCACTAGATGTGACCACCAGATCTTCGGGGGTGTGGCTCAACGAGCATCCATTAACGTCAAGCTTGGCTTTGTAAACAAGACCTAAACAACCAAACATTGCTTCATCGGTGTTTTATGCAATCAATTGCCTATGTGGGGACTGTAAAATATAGCTGACATACAAATTTTGCTCATTTCTTTTCATCATTTCAGCATTCGTTTTTCCTGCGTTCAAAATAAATCGGTGTGTATGCTTTGCTTACACGATAATATTTATATATAAGATATTTTAACATTTTCATTCCTTTCGGGATTTTAATAGCTATGCACTGTTTCAATACTTTTTCACCAAACTAAGAGACAGGTATAACATAGGATAAGTATTCCATACCAATACGATTTAGGTCTTTGGTTGCACGGTCAGCACAGTAATAACAGTAGCAGTAGCAGATATAGTAACACATTTATCTTTATGCCCAGAGTCCAACAGCCATTTGCACGCATTCGTTTCCTGACCACATCAATCAAATTGAGTCATAGTATACAATTACTAAATTACTTTATTTAGCAGAGTAACATTATAGGCATAGTTGCGAATTAGTGGACGTAAGTTGTTATTGTCAAAGGAGACGGTTGTTAATTAATTTTTTGCCGGAACGACCTGGGAAGCAGCTAATACGCCTTGGGAGTTGGGACCACATCCACATCCTCATACCCTCAACTTCAACTAAATTAGACAGCCCCTGGCCCCAAAGCATTCCCAATTTAGTTTAAATAATCGAGTTTAGATCTTCGCTTAAACTAGTACAAATCGTAATTATATCATGTGCTCAATTCCACCAACCCCCTTTTTATGTTTGTGAGAAAGAAATTCTTTCAAGTGCGTTAACAGAATATCTATTATTTAAACAAACAAACTGATGACGTCTGCCTAGTGGGAGTAGTGGGGAGCGCAAGTAGGGGCATAACTGGTTGAAGATGTGGACCCAATCAGCACATGACAGGTGGGGTGGGTGGGTCCAGAACTTAGAGAATGCCTCCACTCCAACCGACTGGGCTTTAGAAGCTGAGCCCGATGTTGGTGGCTTGGGACAGTGACGCGTTGTAAGGGTTACACTTAGCAGAGGACAAGCAACCCTATCCTTTTCAATCTCCCGGACGGATCATGGAAGATACTGAGAAGTTCCCCTATAGAGCAATACACCTTCATCTCTCTAACCCCAAAGCCCAAATGTTGCATCCCCACCTTTCTTATTTACATAATACACGTACGCCGATGGATGTACACACTAAAATTTAGAAATGTACCTGACGGGGAGAGAGAGAGAGAGCGATGTGGACAAGTACCTGAAGACCTAATCTTGGGAGATGCCCACGCCGTCCCATATGCATGTGAACCTGTTCCCATCAAATTTGCCTGTCTACTCAACCCTTTTTCAAAAATTCTTCAATTCTCACTTCTCCAAAAAATCGATTCCCTCTCAACTTCATTTTACAATTATTATTGTTCATTTATAAATTTTATAATACGAATTAGATATCTTTTAACTCTTACTATATTGTTTGCCATCATATATTAATAATGTTAAATCATGTATAGTTTTTCTTAAAAGTATGCAAGTCTCGGGGCTGTACTTATGCTTTCTTCGTTTTCATTTTGGGTTTACAACTTTGATGAAAGTACTTGCATCGCACGTTAATCCACAGTAAGCGGTCCTATTTAGGCAGACAAGTATGGATGTGTGGTGTACCGTACTTCTAAGACTGAAATCTCCCTCCTAATGAACGTTTCCCCACCCTCAATACCCTAAATTTTGTACCTACGCGGAGATCAGATGTGGTGTGACACGTTCATATAGTCACCGTGAATAGTCAATGGACGGCTCCTATGTCTATGACTATGCAGTCATTAGTAAATGTGGGGTCTACTGCTTGGATTGCGCTGATTATTCTTCAGGAACAGTCGATGGACGGTTGATTTGCCCCCATTGAGTGGGGCCGCGGGGTCTTGTTTAGTTTGAAATATCATGATGCCACCATTATTCATTTTGTTAAACATAGTGTAATCGCCGAATGTGCTGACCGCGAGAGCGAACATAGATTGATTTTTCAGGCTTGGTGGCGAAACGTGTTGCTTTTGTAGTGACTAGTGATGATACCCATTACACATTTTCCACGTCTTATTCAATTTTAAATCCCTATTTTATACAATTTTGATGCTCAAAGTCAAATAAAAACCAATCTTAGTACAGTTCCAAGTCAATAAAACTTAAAATACTAGATATCCGCCAAAGGCAAAAGCCATCATAGTCCTACTCTAGTGGTGATTCAATCCAAGTGGTTATAATTTTTTTAACAATTTAAAATGTAGATTCCTGATTTTTGCAATTAAATGTTAAAGTTTTTGGGTCCATCTAGTTATACGAATGAGTTTAATGCTTGGCTTTAATTTGTTTATATTTTAAATAATTTACTTAGACTGTATAATTTACAAATTATTATATATATTTAAAATTTTATTAAATAAAACATTTTGAAAAAAAAGAACTACAAATTTTAATGTTATAAAAATAAATGGGCAGTCGCTGAAAATCAAACGTCACAAGTGGGCGGAAAGGCAGAGCAGAACAGCCAATTAAGCACTTTAAAACGCGGCAGCTAACAATGTTTTGACTATGAAGACACACGGTTAGTTGTTTTTTTAAAATACATCAAAGTTAGTTAAGCTCGCAGGTTTAGAATAAATACCATATGAGACAGTATATGCATAGTACTGCCACATGTGTGGGTTTAATAAGATAAGTTGCAATCATACTAAAATATCATTATGGATTGTCGTACATCCTGGGGCCAAAAACAATGCAGGTTACTGACGATTGCGACCATTTTTGTGGATAGACTTGCCTGTGTAGGTGAAGGTGATGGAGGGTGGGGGAGGCCACTCGTAGTACGTCTGGAGATGAGACAGTAGCAACAAGATGTACCAGTGTACCGTGTCATTAGGTCTCAGTTAGTATCGAGTAGTATTGGGATTTGGATTAAATGTTGACGTTGCCTCCTTTTTTTTTTTTTTGCCAATTCTTAAGATATAAAATAAAGCCTTTGGATTATACCCCTTTTTTAAAAAAATTTAGGTACGCACGGGATAAAACATAGACAAGCTTTTACTTTAGGAGTATAGGAAGCATGATATATTTGCAGAATCCATTAATTAAGCCACAAAACGCACCGTTTGCACCAAGACATGGGTCAGGGACAAGGTACAGAATCCGTTTAAACCTGGTGTGTTACAAATAATTGTGTATTATGAGAATAGGGGGAAACGTGGCGCCCCTTGGACCATTTGTACTGACACCGATTATATAGCGAGCAGATAAACCGGGGTGGCCGACAAGTCGACAACCTGAATTTTGTGGACGGGAACCAATCCTCTCTTCTATTTCTCAATAAAAATAAAAAACCATCTTCTATCCGGTCCACTTGTCGCCCATCGGACGGCCAGATCTACTTACCTCCCGTACGGTCCCGAAACCCTAAATTATAGCTAAGACCAGCTGTTATGGGTAAAGTTAGGATATTAATTTGCAAGGGCAGTAAGAGAAAATTTGGGAGATGTACAAGGCTAATTTGGTCACTGTACAAAACAATGTTAAAGAGGATTTGTAGGGGATATTTGTCAGATTTGAGAATCTCCTGTCAGCTCTCTAGTTTCACATACAAAACCTCTCTCTCTCTCGCTCTCTCTCTCTCGCTAAGAGCTATATCAATTTTATGAGGTCTTATTATAGAGATAATTGAATTGAAGCTTTGGGAACAGGCAGCAAATTCTTTGATTTTTTGAAGCAGAAAGTTGTGTGGGAAATGCAAGAGATACACTCAATTGGAGGTGGTGGTGGAGGGGGAGGGGGAGGGGGAGGGAGTTTGTTTGGCGGCGGAAGTGGTGACCGGAGACTGAGGCAACAACACCTCCAGAACAACCAAGCACTTAAGTGTCCTCGCTGCGAGTCTCTCAACACCAAGTTCTGCTACTACAACAATTACAACCTCTCGCAGCCTCGCCACTTCTGTAAAAGCTGTCGTCGCTACTGGACCAAAGGAGGCGTCCTCCGCAACGTGCCCGTTGGTGGTGGCTGCCGGAAGACGAAGAGATCGAAGCCTAAACAACAGGCCACCTCCCCCTCAGCCAACAAAGATGATACTCCACCACCGCAGAATCAACCAGAGCAAGAGAGGAAATCGTCGGCGGACTTTCATTCGAGCAGCGAAAGTTCAAGTCTAACTGCCACTAACACTGCCGGCCCAAGCGCCAACGTAGAAGCAGCTTCGAAACGTAACGGAATTGGTGAGTCTAAGCTATTTTCTGAACCAAATTTAAATCCGAGCTTTGATTCCGGGTTGCTTGAGCATGGATCATCAGACTGCGGGATCTTTTCGGAAATCGGAAACTTGGCTAGCTTAATATCGACGTCGTCTGGGAATGAGCAGTTACAGTTCGGGTTTAGTAACATATTGGATCAGCAGTGGCAGCAACCACGTCAGGAGATGAAGATGCAGGAAATGGGGGGCGGGTTGATTGATCACGCGGTTCATCTTGAGTTTAGTAGGATGGGGAATGGAGCATTTGGATCGTTTGATTGGCAACGAGGTGGAGATCAAGGTCTGCTTGATCTTCCTAACTCCGTTGAACAAGAAAACTGGAGTACTAGGAATCAGTGGACTGATCAAGATCACTCTAGTCTTTATCTTCCGTAACAATCTCCTCTCACCTAGTAACAAATTTTTTTTTCTTCACAAGAAGAAATTTGAGCGAGTACAAAAATAGAAAATCCCTCGTAATATCCAATAAATGATTAAAAAAAAGGATAATTTGGGGGATATATATTGAGAACATGAATATGACTGTTGTTTCTTATATGTAAATGTTTTATTTACTGATTTTTATCTTATTTTTCTGGAGGGATTACTAAAAAGCTTTGGAATTGTTGGGGTTTGATATTTTTATTTTTGGGTTTGAATGTGGCATCTAACTTCTTCAAGTGATTTTGTTGTTGTTTGAAAGCTTCTATTTCCTGATGGAGAGATAGAGCATGTAACATATGTTTGGGATTGCACTTAGTGTTATTATATCTCGTCAAAGTGTTTGTGGTTGATCTTTTGAGGGAGGACTCTTCAAAAGCTTCTAGTTCTGGAGGATAGTTCATCGTAGAATTGAGTTTGGCCCCTACTTTAAGTAAATCTTTAGCTTGTAATTGGTTAGAAGATATAATTAACGAATTAGCATGCGGATTAAAGACAATGATTCCGGTCCTCATTTTAAGGTTGCGAAGAATCACGGACTAAACTGAAAGCATTCTCCAAAATGGAGATGATGATGTGATCCACATAATTACATTACATTTACATTATAAGATGGTGGTTGCCTTTTTTATTGAAAGGGGACCCACCCTTGGTGCGAAACTAGTTTGGCACGGGGATTGTTTTGTTTAGTTTACATACTCAATGTGCATACTAGTCAGCCGGGAAGAGGAGTGAGGGTCCGGTTTGTAAGTGACCACTCCCATGCGTGATTATGACTCCACGTGGCGTTGGCAGCTGAAGGACGCAAGTGCGCCTTAGTGATCTCCTCCACGTGGTCTATCGTCATTGGTACTAACTACTAAGCCCTTAAAGAAATAGAGAGAGATGTTAGAAGTTAGAAGCAGAAGTCGGTTTGTCCTGGCGCTCTTGGCTTACTAGTCACATATAACGAGCATTGGAAGACTAGGGAACTCATTTTCATGTTATACTAATATTTTATAGTATAATATAATTAGATGAAAATAGCTACAAATGGATGCCGACGTGGAAATAAAGCAGACTCAGGTTTGGTAAAAACTGTGGGTCCTCCAAACATGTGCAGAACTGGTCCTTTACGTAATATGAATAAGTAGCGGATTTTGGTGGGTATTGGGTTTCGACTGGTCGGAGTCTTATGTCTCTCACTGATGGGCTTTTTATGCGCAATTGAAGTTTGGCAGTGGCACCACCAAACTTCAATAGTGACTGTAGGGGGGTGTAATGTAATTGGTTGTTTTCTTTAACTTAATTTTATCATTTTCTCCTGTAATTGCCTAAAACGACTGCCCAATGAGAAGGATCAATCACAACTTCGTTATCACAGCAACGGTAGTCTGCCCAGGCTTCGCATTGGCATGACAAGTATCAAAAGAGTGTGGACCATGGACTTGTTATTTTGCCTTCAGTGTTTAGCACATGGTGATGGTGGTCCTCCATCGGTCGTTGGCCTCCTCGATTGGTTCTTAGCTTTCTTGCATTTTGAATTTTGCAATTTGGTGGTGCACCATTAATGGCTGCCAAACTAGGATCTTTTTTTGTTCCATCAAATATTTGACAACATGGGGTAGAGTCATAAAGAATGGTTATGGACTTAGGTGACACTGGTTGCCACAAATTTATGGCATGGAGAGAAAGATAAGTATTGTTTCCATTTATAGTTTGATAAGGAATCATAGGCTTTCACACATGATTCACTTGTAGAAAGTAAGCATCTTTCTATATGGGACTACGAGTTCTTTTTCAGTAGCAGGGGGTCAATCTGTTGCAGCTACGGAAGTCCAACTCGTGTTCACATCTTTGCATTAAAATGGCCTGTACATGAACTGTGTTTGAAGCCTAAGGTCCCAATCATGGCTTCAACGAGATTGTAGGTCACCTCACAGGAGCAACACATGGTTCTTGATGATGATTTCTTGGCTCTTACCATTTCAGTGTCTGTGTTGCTTTTGATTAAGAGAATCGTGTACTATTATCGAGTTCATACTTCTGCAGGTAAACAGTTGAACAAATTTGTGAACATTAGACTTCAGAAAACACTCGAGGGCACATGACTATGATGTATGCAAATTTAAGGAGCTTTCTTTTGATGTTTGATCGATTCAATATGAGCGTCTGGTAACTATCAGTCATATTTATTGTTAATGTAAAATTGTGCTGGTCTACAGTTCCTGAAACTTCAACGAGGTTAGGGAGATTTCGGTCGAGAACGGTTGTCGAATTGTTGGATATTTCATACGTCAACTCTACCACTGTGTTTTAATTGAGATGGAAACTGGGATATTAATATAATCTTTGACATATTAAGAGACCAGATTCTTTTGTTGACCAGGTTTTGAGGAACCATATTTGACTACCATCTTCCGTCATACTGAAGAAAGAGTTTGGGACATCTAACTGTTTTGATGGGAAGAAAAAAGAAAGGAAATTGTATGTTTAAGATAACCTGGATTAACTGAGTCTATAGCAAATTGTATCTAGTCATCTTCTACCTACAGGTCTTACCATTGCCACATGATCGATGGCCAGTATGATAGAATAGGATAATACGAATAAAGAGATCTTGTAGTATTGCATTGCAATGTTTACGAAAGGATGTCCCTTAATATATAAGTTGATGATGATTAGATAAGGATAAATGAATGAATAATAAGTATAAATAAAATATACAATCTTGATTTAAACATGTGAAAGATAATGACAAGAATATACAAAATTTGATGGTTGAGATTGTGAGATGTTATCATCTCCCCTCAAACTCATCATGAGTTTGTCCTAAAGTCATTGAAATATTGAAGAGGAAAGAGCTTTAGTCATAATATCAGTGATTTGAGTAGAGGAAGAAATATGTCGAATGAGTAGAGCTTTGCTAGCGACTAAATCACAAACAAAATGAATGTCAATTTCAATATGCTTTGTGCCAGTATGAGAGACCAAATCCGAGGAAAGAAAAGTAACGTCGAGATTATCACACCAAAGGGTAAGTGAGAGATTAGCGATACCCAATTCACCAAGAAGGGCAGTAATCCAACATAGTCATGCAGAAGTAAGTGTAATGCTTTGGTACTCAGCTTCAGTGCTAGATCGAGCAACAATATTTTAATTCTTTGTACTCCATGAAATAAGATTAAGACCAAGAAAGATACAATAATCAGATGTAGATCGTCGATCATCAAGACAACCAACCCAATCAGCATCACAAAAGGCTTAGACAAAAAGGTTGAAAGATTTAGTGAAGTGAAGGCCATGAGAGGGTGTGGATCAAAAATATCGTAGAATCCATTCACAGTGGACCAGTGAATGTCAATAGCACACTGTAAAAATTGAGATACCTTATTGACTGCAAATTAAATGTCAGGATAGGTGAGACAAATATATTGAAGGGTACCAACAGTGCTGTGATATTCAGCAGCATCAGAGAGAGGAACATCATGATTTTTGGACAAGAGAAGAGATTAAGTAAAGGGTGTATGAATTGGTTTAGATTTATCAAAATCAGTGTGAAGAAGAAGATCTTTGGTGTATTGTGTTTAGGTGAGAAGAAGACCAAGAGAAGTGGGGTGAGCTTCGATACCAAGAAAGTGATAATTAAGTGGACCTAAATCTTTCATGGAAAAAGTAGAGTGGAGATCACAGATACGTTTTGTGATGAAAGATGGGGAAGACCAGTTACTAAGATATCATCCACATAAACTAAAAAAAGGTTGTGTGAGAGCAAATTTTATGAATGAAGAGAAAGGTATCGAATTTTGATGGTGTAAATTGGAGATCAAGAAGTTTTTGACTTGAGCGATGAAACTAGCTCGAGGAGCCTGTTTGAGATCATATAAGGCTTTATAGAGTCCACAAATATAGTTAGGATGATGATTTGTAAAGCTAGGAGGTTGAGACATGTAAACAGGCTCCTGTAAGTAACCATAAAGAAAAACATTATTAATTAGCAAATAGACCAATTATAGAACATGGCCAAGGTGATGATGCGAATAGTTATGGGTTTAACAACAAGATTAAAAGTAGCAGTATAATCAACCCTTAGGGTTTGATGGTAACTTTTGGCTACAAGACGAGCTTTGTAGCGCTCAAGAGAGTCATCAGGATTCCATTTAGTGCAAAAAAACACATTTATAGCCAATATTTTTGTTGGGTGGGAGAGGAATAAGAGAGTCCATGTGGCATTAAGATGGAGAGCACTAAACTCTTCAAGCATAGCTTGGCGCTAGTAAGGAAATTTGTTAGCTTGAGAAAAGGATGTGGGATCAAAATGAGTGTTTGGGGTGGTGAAAGTGTAAGTGATGTAATCAGAAAAGGTACGAGGGGTAAGAGTGTGATCTTGGGTACGTGTGATCATAGGATGAGGAGGAGGATGTGATGTGGTTGCGGTAAGGGGGGAAGAGGAAATAGAGGGTATAAGAGGAAGAGGTAAAGGTAAAGAAATAGGAGAGGAAGAAGCTGAGGTGGAGGATGACACAGAGAAATTTTTATAATAAAAGAGATGTTTAAGGAAGCGAACATGATGAAACATATAAAGTTTGGAGGTAATAGGATTAAAGCATCGATAACCCATATATTGGGAGGCATAGCCAAAAAAAACACATGATAAAGATTTTGGTGTAAGTTTGTCTATGTGGGTGGAGCCCAAAAAAGGAAAACATGCACAATCAAAGACCCAAAGATGAGTGAGGTCATGTTAAATACAATATAGGACTTTATGAGGAGATTTGTGATGAAGAACAAGAGTGGGTAAGAGATTTACAAGATAAACAACGGTAGTGAAGGCTTCATACCAAAGAAACATAGGAAGGGAGGCACAAAGAAGGAGGATAAGACTAGTTTCAATTTGTGACAAATTTTTCGCTTGGAAAGATCAATTTTTTGGGGGTGTATAGGGACAATACATGCGAAGAGTGATTCCAATGGAAATAAGATAGTGAGCGAAGGCACCAATGGTGAGTTCAGGAACTCAATCGCATTGAAAAGTTTATATGGTAGTGGAGAAGAGATTTTCAACAATGGTTTTAAAGGATTGAAAACGAAGCAAGACATGATTTTTATGGCTTAGAGGAAAAATCCAAGTAAAACAACTAAAGTTATCTATAAAGATAATAAAATATTGATAACCAGAGTGGGAAAGATACGAGAAGGACCCCAAATATCACAGTGAATTAGTTATAAAGTTTTGACAGAACTCAAGAAGACATAGGAAATGAAAGATGAAGACTTTTGCCTTGAAGACAAGAAGTACATAGATTAGTGACATTTTTAAAAGACAAACTATGATCTAATCTAGATAATGTAGAGTGACATAGATGACCAAGACATTGATGTCACAAATTTATTAAAGCAGAGGCAACTATGAGAGCAACCAGATTGGTATAGTGTGTTGGAATCTTTATTGGATAGATGTTGTTATAGATGGGGCTCGAGAAAAGCATGATCTTGGATCGAGGTCCTCACAATATAACTAGATAGATTAAATTCAATGAAACAAGAATTATTAGTGACAAATTTGGCAATAGATAAGAGATTAATAGTGCTGTGAGGAATAATCAATATATCATAAAGGTGAAGAGTACAAGAAAAAATGGGAAGTGTTAAGGTACTAGTAGAAAAAATAGGAAAAGTGTGTCCATTATCGACATCAACTTGATTAAATCCTTTATATGGTGTGACATATTTTATGATATAAGAATATAGAGTCATGTGAGCAGTAACACTAGTATCGAATAACCATTTAGTGACATTATTTTTGGTGAAAGGAGTGGGGTCATGATTGGGATGGATATTTGTGGTGAACAAAGTGTTGGTAATGTTATTAGTACGGTGGCAGAAACCAATAAAATGGTTTTTGAGATTCAGAATACCAAAAACGACAATGAGTAGCAAGATGTCTCCATTTCCAGCAAATTTGACATGGGATAGGTAACTTAGTATTGAAATTGGGCTTAAGATAAGAGGAATTATATGGAGTTTAGGTCTGGAATGGGAATTGGGTTAAGGTGGAAGAGGGTTGTGACTAGTGGGCTTCATGAGATTGTATAGGTCGATCAAAGCATTGCCTATAAAGTGGGCCATTAATTTGGCCAGGCCCAAAGTATGGTCCATTAGCTTGCACCTTTGCCTAAATGAGTTAGGGCTGCTAGAGAAGTGGGGTCCTCTATGTCCCCTGTCGCTGCCTCTGTTATGGATGGAGTGATTTGTGGTGGAGAATGCGGCAAAGTGCATAATCTAACAACGATTTTACTTGGAAGGAGAGTAATCGCTGCTCATGAAGCAAGATCTTTACTTTAAGTTCTACAAATGTGATGGTGGTTGGGCGATTTTTGATTGTCGTTATAAACAACTCGAAATTTGTGGATAATCCATTTAAAGTGAAAAGGATGAGATTGTCATTCCAGATGGTGTCACCAATCACAACGAGTTCTTCAGCATTGGTGGAGATGACGTTGAGGTAGTTAATGATGGTGCTGGAACGCTTCTTGATGATGTGAAGCTTCCGGTGGAGGAGAGACTATTGAGAGGTAGATTGGAGCATGAAGTGGTCTTCAAGCCTGACCCAATGAGAGTGTGCGGTGCTGTGTTCGTAAGCGAGTCGCATTGCGGAGTTGGAGAGTGATCCAGTGAGGAAGTAGTAGACAAGTTGATCCAGTTTCTTCCATCTGGCATAATTAGTGGATTGACAGGTAGAGGTGTCATTCAGAGGAGCAATGGTCCAATCAACATATCCTAAACTATCAGAGGTAAGTAGACTAACTCTAATATGGTTTTGCAAGAACAAATAATCCATAGAGTCTGGCGGTGTGGTTAGAAAATTAGTAATCTGGTTGAATAACAATATAGGTAGGCTGTACTCTGCCATGTTCTTGACTGTGAAATTCTAGTTGTGTTGTGTTGATTCTGTTGAGATGTGGTTGCGTGTATGTCATTGATATGTGTTATATTCCAGAAGTGGACGAGAATGTTCCAAAATGAACTTATGGTGTGTTAATTATGGTGCTGAGTTGTTCTGAGGATATGTATGTATGAAATATTTTGAATTCGTGGATTGTGTTTGAATAAAAAAAATGCTAGATTTCAAGGAATTTGGAAGTAGGTTGTAATACCATGATATAATAGGATCATATGAATATAAAGATGTTGTATTGCATTGCAATGTTTACAAAGAGATGTCCTTTAATATACAAGTTGATGATATTGATAAGTGGATAAGGATAAATAAAGGAATGATAAGCACAAATAAAATATACAACAATGATTGGTTTAAACTTGTGAAAAATGACAACAAGAATATACAAAATTTGATGGTTGAGATTCTAAGATGTCATCACAATCTTTGCACGAAAAAATCTAACAAACTTAGGCAAGAACAAAAATACAATTGTTTGCTAAACAAGAAAGAGACACATGATTTACGTCAATTGATGGTGGTGTTGTTTGAATGCAACTTGCACTACAAGAATAAAAGGAATTAACGATGTAAAATTAATGACGGAAAATAAACAGTTACAAATTACCAACGGTTTTTATTTTTCTGTCAGAAAAGTTGACGGGAAAAATTCCGTTTAGC
>JANZLC010000007.1:12697138-12723046 GCA_026413385.1 Erythroxylum gracilipes | reverse complement strand
AATATAGATTAGTTATTACTCACTAAGCTATATGCTTAGCACGGTGGATTTGCCCCGTGTAGGTTCAGAGCGTGGAGATTAAAAACTGGGACAAGTCAACTGCATTGGCCAAAGGAGTCTGATTTATAAAAATGTATTTTGTTTCCTTTATTTGGGCCTTGTACATATTCTTTGGATTTTTGTTCTGAGATTACGATATGTGTAATATATGTGTGTGTTTGAGATTCTAAATAAGATAAATGTCAGTATGATGTTTGGTTTTGTTTGTTCTGTCTTGGGTGGCATCCATGTATCATCTCAGGGGGTATTTGGGTGTTATAGAAGATGTACCCTGACTGTGATGTATTATTATCTAAATCATACTAAAAACTAGCAATTGAATACCCTTGAACTCTTAGTTATACTCTTTGATAGACTAAGAAAACATTTTTATATCTTCTTAGGTACTTTAAGATGTTTTTTATAGCCATCCAATGACCATCATCAAGATTTGCATGAAACTTGCTCGTTATGCTTAAAGTATAGGAGACATCTGGTTTGGTATATAACATTATATACATGATTGATCTAATTGTCAAAGCATTTGAAACACAATCTATTTTATTTCTCTCTTATTGTGTCTTAAGGTAAGTACTCTATGAGAGAGAAATCCCATGCCATATGGTTAAGAATCCTATATTAGAATTCTCCATACTAAACTTCTTTTGCAGTTTGTCTATGTATGTGGATTGGGATAGGTTAAGCAACCTCTTAAATCTATTTTTATACATCTTTATTCCTAAAATATAGTTCACTTATCCCATATATCCTTTATGGAGAAGTTCTTAGATAACCAAATCTTTACATACTGGAGCATTAGTATATCATTTCCAGCCTCTTTACCAGCTAAGGGCAAGGTTGCGTACTTGTGGACCTCTCTAGATCCCGCATCTTAAGGGAATTTCTACTAGGATATTATTATTGTTGTTATTATTGGCATGTCGTTTCTAATCAACAATATTTCATCCACATATAGCACTAAGAAAATGACTACACTCCCATTAACCTTCTTATGGACATATGGTTCATCCACATTTTTTATAAAATCAAACTCTTTGATTATCTAATCACAACGAATGTTCCAACTTGATGATCCTTACTTAAATCCATAAATAAACTTTTGCAACTTTCATACTTGATTAGGAATCTCTTGGATTAAAAACCTTCAAGTTTTGTCATATACATGTCTTCAACAAAATTCTCATTGATAAATATTACTTTAACATCCATCTGCCATGTTGCATAATCATGATGTGCAACTATAGCCAATAAGATTCTTATGAATTTAACTATAAATAATAATAAAAATGTTTCATCAAAATCAACTCTTTGATTTTTTTTGGCAACTTCTTGCCACTATCTTTGCTTTGTACATATGTACATTACCATCCATATCAATTTTTCTCTTTAAAACCCATTTGTGTCCTATATGTACAATACCATCAGTAGCATCCACCAAATTCCATACCTGGTTAATATACCTAGATTCCATTCTAGATCTCATGGATTTATGCCATTTTAAAGAATCAATATCAGAAATTGCTTTTTTAAAAGTGGTAAGCTCATCATCTATTAGTGATATATATGTAGATCTAATCTAACAGGGGGATGACGTATCCTATTAATGTGTCATGGACTATGTGTCTTCTGAACCTTGGTTGTACATCCTATATATCGACTTGGGGATTTGGTTCCATCTGGATGTGAATTTATGGTTTTTGAACTTCTCTAAGGTATACCTCACTCATTTTAGGAAAGTAACATGTCTTAAAACAAACACCTATTACTTAAGAAGATGATAAAATTGATATTTGACAATATATTTTGAATATCCTATAAATTTGCATTTATCTGACTTAACATAAAGCTTATCAGATGTTGCACGCTTTACATAAGCATCACATCCCCAAATCTTTAGCTACGATAAGTTTGGTCTACTACTACTCCATTTCTCTTATGGAGTCTTGTCAATTGGTTTAGATGGAATTCTATTCAAAAGATAATTTCAAAGGCATGTCCCCAAAAGGAGACAGGAAAGGTTGTATGACACATTATGGAATGTATTATATCTAATAGAGAATAGTTTCTCCTCTTAGACACTCTATTATATTGTGGAGCTCTAGGAGGAGTCCTTTGTAAGAGAATCCCATTCTTTTTTAAGTAACCAGGAAAATTATGGTCTAAGTATTCACCACCTATATCATATCTAAGTGTTTTAATACTTTTACTAGTTTAATTCTCAACCTTAAGTCTAGATCCTCTGAACTTTTCAAATGATTAAAACTTTTGTTTTATTAAGTACTCATAACTATATCCAGAATGATCATTTATGAATGTAATGAAATATGAGTATCCACCTCTAGCACAAGTAGACATAGGGCCATATACATCTAAATGTATAAACTTTACTAACTCACTAGCATACTCTCTTTTTCCAGTAAAGGGTAGTTTGGTCATCTTTCCCATCAAACAACATATACAAGTTTCATATAATCCATATCAAAAAAGATCCAAATATTCTTTTGTAAGTAATTTTGTGATTCTAGTTTCATTAATAGGACCTAACCTATAATGCTATAAATAAGATGGATTTGGTCACTTAACTTTCTCTTCTTGATGTTTATATTAAGGATTAACCTTTCAAGATCTAATTCATACAAACCATTTATAAGTAATCCATATCAATAATAAACATCTTTTTTATAAACAAAATTTTATTAATAATAAAGAAAAAATCATTCAAATTTAAATAAGAAATGGAAATGATGTTTCTATTAATAACTAGAAAATAATAGCAATTATTTATTTCTAGTTCAAACTCAGAAGACAAAGCACTATAAGTTCCAATAGCTAATGCAGTAACTCTTGCTCCAGATGATTATGGGTTGCACAGGAAAGTCTGTTGGCTAGTAGAAATAGAGTAATGTAATTAACAGACTTTAGCGCTTGTATGCAAAACTTTCCATTTTGTAAGGGAAGGTAGGTTGCTTGACATACTATTATAGTTACTCTATACAAGATCAATCTTCTTATCACATTTTCTAACTTATAGGTCCACTTTACCTTTTCTTAACTATGTACTCTTTTTTAACATCTGCATCTTATTATAGATATGAGAACTACATCCAGTATACAAAACCAAGAACATAGAACATAAAACATAACTAGAAAGGTTGATCTCAATTATAAACATATTTATAAAAGTAACTTTTTAAGCTTCTTATCCTTCAGGATAGCATGATAAGCTTTGTAGTTCCTTTTCTAGTGCCCATTAATTCCACAATGAAAATACATGGCCTTATCATCGTTTTTCTTTTTGACATCACCTTTTGACTTTACTACTTTAGTAGAAGCCTTATGTTTATTGTTATTATTCTTCTTAAATCCCTTTTTCTTGCTCTTAGAAGAATCTAAAATAAGAACATAAATGGTTCCTTCTTAAGGCACCTCTTTACAGTCTTGAGAGCATTCAATAGTTTACACAATGACATATCCTTTTGAATTATTTGGAAATTCATAACAAACTATGAAAAGTTTGAATTGAGAGACTATAGCACCATATTAATGCTTAACTCACGGTCTATGACAAAACTGAATTGGCCTAATTTTTTTAATATATCCAGTCATCTCAATACGTATAGTTCTACTAAAGATCCTTCTACCATCTTGTATTGAAATAATGCATCGGAGAACTGATATCTCTCCACCCTACTTTGTGTACTAAACAAATCCTTAAGATGCAAAATTATATTAAAAGCATCCACATTCTTGGACTGCCTTTGAAGCTTCAAAGACATATTAACTAACATTACACATGTAGCTGTTCAACATTATTAATATAATGTTTATATCTCTCCCAAAACTCATCAATCGTATCCAAACTAGGCTCTAATGGAATAACAATCTCAAGAAAATATGGTTTCTTTTCTTGCCTAAGAACAATTCTTAAGTTAGGAAATCGGTCTAAAAAATTGAGTCCAGTTAGTTTGTTAGCATTTGTTAGACCCTTAAGTCTTATTAGCATAATCGAGTAGGCGGTGAGACTTGACTAATTTTTGACACTCGGATGATGGAACAAGGCAAAGACCTGTGAATAGTTGAGGGAAATAGTCATTGTCAAGCGTTGGTACAAATTGCTAGAAATCTTTGAAGAGATTGAAGATTCGGATGTGAAAACAAAAGATAACTTAAGATGGACCATGGGTTGACGATTAACTGGACCACCTATATAAGGGAGACATGTGAGAGCTCTAAGGACTTAACGTGTACTCAAATAGATGGACCATGACTAATAGATTTGATATGGGTAAGCATTAGATTGAATCATTATGCTATGAAAGGATTTGGGCTTAGATGACTCATCATCAATGGATATAGATCAAGGGAAGATCTTGGATGATGTGACAGATAAGTTCACAGTAGATGTACATCAGCTTTAAGAGATAAAGACCATGTGAAAGGATCATCTATAGATAGTATAGTTCTTCATAGATATGGATGTATCTTTCCTAATTAAATGTAATATCTTATCTTGTTAGTCGTGATGTAGATAAATCCTATCAGATAGAGTCCTATTTGGATGGGCATGTCATCCTATTAGTTAGTTTGGTGTAATCTAATTATGATAAAATGTGATCTAGTTAGTTCAGTTCAATTAGAATTATGAATTGTAAAGTTAGAGGAGCCTATAAATAGCTTGCTTGAGTCTTGCTCATCGAGAAGAGAGATAGAGGGGAAGGGAACACATTGAGCTAGAACATTCCTTTGTATACTTTTGGGGAAGTAATAAAGGTTGGTTTTTATCGTAGATCTTATGTGTTTATTGTTGCCTATGGTTAGTTAATACTTCTGTAGTATTTTTGCTTGAGTGTGAGAGTTAAACACTTCAAGGGTTATAAGGTATTACAAAACAGGGTTTTATTGGTCAACAATCATGTGGAAAGGTTGGGTCTTGCTTAAACGAACCTAAGTAAGATTGTCGTGTAAAGAAATAGGTGTAACTTCGGTATAAGTTTAGTGTCTAAGAAAACCTTTGTAATAGCATCTATGATGCTCCTTAGCGACAGATTGGTACTCATCTTTTCTAACAATCAAAAGACATAAATGCGCAAGTACTATTTTATGCTATGAAATGAAACAAAATAAGGACTTTAATAAGTATTTGACTACTTTTACTATTTTATTCAAAATAATAGCCCTTACTATTAAATTGAGAAATTATTAAATAATTTCCTAGTGAGTTAGGATCCCATTCAAACTGAGTTAGTGTTGAGTCACTCAATAAAGCAACTCAATTTGAATTAGGTAGGTAACAACTTTATCAATTACATTTTATGTGACTCTTAGATCCGTTAGGCGACAACTCTTTGCTAAAATATATCTTATATATTATTCCTAACATTGTTTTAAAATTCATATGATCATGAGTCACTCATCCAGATCATATAAATTTAGTTAAGTAGAAATCAATAATTGAAGATAAAATATATTAAAGTTAAAGGTGTCTTTAGTACTTAACAAGTCTTATAATAAACAAAACTCTGATTTTATTCTTAAATAATGGATGACAACTATCATTTTCTTAATGTGTACTTAATATTTAATTGAGGGATTTATAACTTCAAAAATTTGTCTCATAAAAAAATATAATCTCATTATATTATTAATGTCTAACGTAATCAAATTATTCATTAAAAACCTTTGCTTAATTTTAATTATTTATTTAATAATTAATTTAATTTAATAATTCAACCATTTGAAAAATTAAACTAAATTCCAAAATATTCCTAATGAAATAAACCTTTGAAAACAATTAGAAAACACTTTTTAAGATTTATTAGGAATTTAAATCAATTTAACCTCAATTAAATCAATTTAAGTGAAAAAGAAGGTTTAAAATACATAAAAATTAAAATTAAAATACAATGGCGACTGTTAGTTGCAAGCATAATGTTTTCTGTTAGGCGCATGCACTAAGATATCCCTATGTGGGGTGCATGTTCTTTTCTACGTGGGGTGCATGTTCTTTTCTCTGTTGGGTTTTTTTTTTCCCCTTTCTCTGCCACGGCCTCCGTTATGTTTTTGAGTCGCCACCTGCTCATATGTTGCTCCCATCCTCACCTTGTTGCCTCTAACTATAAGGCTCTCCCTTCTGTCGACGTGCGGATGATTTGTTGCGCCTATCGCCACTGGCAGGCATCTCCACCAGCGACTACAGTTGTTGGGTGGATGTACCGCCTTTGATTGGTGGTATGGATGAGGAGTCTCATCCATCAACCAACTCGTCTAAATCAAACTCAAGCAAACCAAAACGTGATTCGAGCACAAAGCTAGGGGGACATGCATTTTTGTTCTCTAGATTTAATTCATCACGTATTCGACAGATATAACCCAGAAAGCCATTGACTCGACAATTACAACAATAAACTAAGCTAATGGAAAATTCATATATCGTGTTGTTTTCCAGATCTCAAACAAGAAGAATATTCTATTTTAGGGGGCCATGCAATAATGTTCTCTTATCTGATTCAACACTGATTCAGAGCCATAAAACTTGTGGGAGACATATTCTGGTTTTTTAGAGTCAACAATTTTTTAAGACTAAATCAGAGGAAGCATTCAATCATTTTTCTTAAACACGATTCAATGGGTTATTTTTTGAGAAAACACCACAAAAATGATCCATTTTAATTTCCAAAAAATTAAAACATACCCTAATTAATTGATTTAAGCCTTAATTTTATCAAATTAATAACAATCAAGCAATTTAATCAAGTTAAACTATTAAAAAAGTCTCTGATACCACTGTTGGTAAACCAATCATAATCTAATTACAGACGTAATACAAAATTAATTTTTTTTAATGGTTTCCTGATCTTAATAATTGAATAACTTAAAAAACATCGATCATAAAAGTAACTGAATTGTAGCTAATTCGAATTTTTGTTGAAATCTTTTAGTAGGTGTCAACTACGAGCTATCCAATAGTTCAATCCCTAATGATATCCATAAAGTAGAGAAAAATAACTCATCGCTTTGAGAAGAATAAGCATGAGTGCTAGCTACTTTAGGCTTATTTTTCATATAAATAGAAAAAAGCATTGGGGTTTTCTATTAAAATTAAATAATGTAATTCTAATTTAATTTTAATAAAATCAAATATCTCATATTTAATTCCTAAAGTTTCTTGAATTTCACAATTAAGTTTAACTTAATTTAAATTGATTTTCTCTTTTTAACTGTTCTTTATGTGTGACTCATTGGTTTCTAATATATTAGTAACGATTATAAACTATAATTCTAATTCATAACTAAAATTAGACAAATTAAAACTCCTTTAAATTTATCTTTAATTCTTCAATAAATAATTTATAATTATGGATCAAGATTGATGTTTAGTAACATCTCATGACCACCCAAATATTAGGAATATCAAAGTATTTTGACACAACTTATCCATACATGGTTATAATGTATAGTTTAATCCTTTTGTCATACAATGTTCTAATTGGATATAGAGTATGAATATGGTGTCTACTCCTTTAAATCTAAACCATTTCATACTTATTAGTTAGTAATTGATTTATAATTGATACTTAAAAACACCTTTTCAAATCTCAAGTCACTATGGCTAGAGAATTTCTTAAATCATTACTAATCAAGAATAGTGAAACATTCTCTCTAGTTATTTTAGAGTGATAAATTCTTTTACTCAACTATCTTCATGTAGTTCATATGATATTCTTAGCTATCCTAATTAAAATATATCATAAGTATAGTCAAAACATAGTAATTTTCATATGAGATACTCTAGTAATCTCAAGTTTAAGGATCAATTATATAACCATCATATTGAAAAAAATCTACAGACACATAAGTAATATTCCATTTAGGATCATTATACACTACAGCAGAAAATCACATTTGGCTACAAAAAAATCGTCGCTAAAAGTCTCAAAATCGTAGTTAATAGTAGTTAGCTACAATTTATATTCGTCATCAAAAACATTGTCAAATTCTTGTAGCTGAAAATTATAGGCGATATTTTTTACAAATCTAGCTAATAGTTTTCTCTAATTCTTTATTTTCATAACAAAAAACTATTAACGACGTTTTGAGAAATTGTCGTAATACTTTGGCTACTTTTAGTTTTCGTAGGTAAAAATTATTAGCTACATTTTTAGAAATGTAGCCAAAAGTTTTTAGCTGCATTTCTAAAACATAGCTAAAGGTTTTTAGCTACATTTATGAAAACGTAGCAAAAACCTATATCTTTGAAAACATAGTTAAATATTTTTAGTTATGCTTTGTAAAATGTACTCAAAATTTTAAAATAAATTTTAAAAATGTAGAATTATAATTATTTGTACATTTTTAATCCATACTATTGTATATAATATTTAGAATTTTTTTGTTGTTAATTTATTTTACAAAAATTATAAAATTGATAATTTGAAGCATTGTATATAAAAAATAAACTTTATTATTTTTTTGTGTACAAGATTTTAATTACAACTTCAAAAATACTTATATACAAAATAATAAATACATAGATTAGTTTACAAGATATAGCACAAATGATTCAGTCTCATTTTTATCTTCACTGCTTACATAATCCAGGCCAAGTAATTTTTTGAGGTACTTTTCATGCTTGGCCATTTTTTTTCCTGTATGTTGTAATTTAACCTTAAGTGACTTGTTATCCTCTTCAAGACGTTTAACATATGTTGATCTTGATGAGGATGAAATAGTTAGCTTAAGGCCAAATCCAAGGCCTTTGATATATCCAAATTGTGTACTAAGCATCTTGTTACAAATGTCATCTACATTTACCTCATTTCTCTCAGACATTAATGTTTACATCAACTCTTGCATCTTATTATTAAAAAAACTAATATTCAAGGCAAATATTATTAGTTAGTACTACAAAAATAAATAAACTTAAAATTTAAACAAATTTTTATACTTACATAGTTATTTTGCTCTTCTTCATACATTTACCCTTGACTTTCCTTTTAGTGAGTGAGTTTGTATAGTGTGATCCTATCACACTCTTGTCCATGTATTTCTTTCTCACTTTGTTTTATGAAAAAATACAATGCACCATAAATAATATAGTGTTTATTGATATAATTATAACTTGCAAATAAATATCTTATTTATTTCGCACAACAACAAATGATTTGAAATCTTTGTTGTGAGGAGTTTTCATTTGTCCTTTATTCACCTTGGCCTTCTCACATTTTTCCTAAATAAAGAAAAAAAGTCATTAAATCTTCTAACAAGATTAACGGAAGCAAAAATGAAGGGAAAGAAAACAAACCTAAACTTCCAATCTTCTGGAGACATCCAATATAGAACATGTCTCCTTGCCTCTACATCAGAAGGAAAAGACTTGTAATACTGATACAACCTATAATGACAATCCCTAATCCTTTGTTTCAATAATTAAGTGACACAATTTGAAACATCAGGGTTATTGATATCGACGATATTCAATTTCATCTATGAAGAATAAATAAAAGTGTAGTTAATCTTAAAATAAGTGAAACAATATTGCATATAGTTAAATAAATTAAAATTTAGTCGAAACTTTATCCAAATCATTCTTAAGCAAGTTGTCTTCCTTCAACTTCTTAGCATGCTTTAGGCAGGTAATTCTATTATGGAAATTATCCCCAACTCACTAGAAAATTTTGCTGATTGAATCTTGTCTAGAGGACAACCTTGCCAAGTTTCAATATGTACTGACAACTTGTTGTTCATTGCAACATTCATTGAAACTCACAACCTCTAGTTATACCTCTACCTCTTTTTTTTCTTCTGATGTTGACATTAGAACCTGACAACAAAAGAATAATGATAAGAAAATACACATTAAACATGTAAATACATACATACATACATACATATATATATATATATATCTGACGATAAGTCTATTTGTAGGTGTTAAATATTAATAAACCTACAGGTCTCTCTATACTAGTTGAGATATAATGAGGTTGTTTTTGACTTTCTTAATCGATGGATGAGGTTGATTATTGTTGTTGGCTAGGAACTAATTGATGTGGTCATTGTTGGGTAGGAACAGTTTCAATACCTGCCACCTTCTTGCTTTTGTTTCTACCAGGTGCCATTTTATTAGATATTTACAACTCAAACATCAACAATCCACATTAACATAACTCAATTATCAACAATCCACATTAATATAACTCTAACATCAACAATACACATTAACATAACTCAATCATCAACAATCCGTATTATCATAACTCAATCATCAACAATTTGCATTAACATAACTCAACTATCAATAATTCTCATTAACATAACTTAAACATCAAAAATACGCATTAACATATGCCAAACATCAACAATCCACATTAACATAACTAAAACATCAACAATACGCATTAACATAAGTCAAACATCAACAATCCGTATGAACATAATTTAATGATCAACAATCCGTATTAACATAACTTAAACATCAATAATACGCATTAACATAAATGTTACCAACATTACATTTCAAACAATATAAAGAAAACTTTTATTATCATAATCAAGATCTTGAAGATCATCATCATTAATTGCATTATAAATAAAATCTTCATCACTATTATATTCAACCAAAGTATCATCACTGTCATATAACTCATCCTCAATATAGTCTTCATCTCTTTCTACGACAAGATAGGCTTGTACACCGTTTTCTTATAATGTATAGGGATCAACATCTCTCTTATGGAATGAAGATATATATGCATCTTCTATTTGTAGGGCTCCATTATTCAGCTTCTATTCAATCTCTGGATATACTTCATCACCATCTATACTCATTAGACTGCTTTTCCTTTCACAAAAATCAAAGAGATTTCGGTGTTGAAACTTTTGAATAACTTTCCAATTGTTGCCTAATACAATATCATTAAGGTACAATACTTGCTACACTTAACTTATAAGGACAAAAGGGTCATTATTACTAAAATTTATGCTAGTAATATTGCAATTCACTTTTATGTCACCAAGATTAAACCATTTGCACTTAAATACAACAACGTTTTTATCCTTGATGTAATGCAACTCTATTATTTCTGAGATGACACCTATGAAGTCAATAAAATCATCGTCATGTTGTCCCTTAACAATAACCCCACAATTTTGGCATCTAAGTCGACTGTCTCGATCTTTTATGTGAAATCTAATTTTAATAACAATGCAACCTGTATATTTTTTGCCACACATATGAGGCCCACATGCCAAAGCATATAATGCTATCGTCACCTCTTGCAATTTAAGGTTATGTAATCGTATCATTTGTAAGATAAATATAATTAGATGTTAATTTGACCTACAAATTGCCATAAGTTCATAATATTCCATCAATAACTTACTCGAGTTAAAGCATGATGGAAACTTAATCTTATGTCTTTCTTTAACATTAACAATCTCTTTACTTCAAATATCGTCTTTGTACTCTCTATTTAAATAAACAAATAGATGTTAGAAAATACAAGTTGAATGCTATATTTAAATATGAAATAATGCATGAGAAGTAATATACATACTCCATATATAAATCGACTTTGTCACAATTATTCAAAATATACCAATGGCCAATTTCGAGTTTGTCTTTAATTAAGTCCACATATTTTCCTGTTCCAAGTGGCGTTACTTTTTTTTTTTGAGAAAACTAACAAGTTGCCATCTTAATAAAAATCAAAGTTACGTTTTTACTATTAAATCTCATCTCCATGTCATTTAAGTACATCGAAAAAAATTTCAAGCATTCATTCACTATATAAACTTCTACAATATAAAAAATTAACAAATGTTATTAAATAATAATTTAAGAAAAAAAGTTGAAGTTAATATAAATTACGTTTCAATGAGGAACATCCCTCGAAATTGGAGGAGTTTACAAAGCAAACCTCGTAAGGTAAATGAATTGCCAAATGCACCATAACATATAAAAAGATTGGGCGGGATACTAGTTCAAGCTTACGTAGAATCAAAGCTATGTATTTTTCTAGTTTTTCAAGACTTTTAGTGTCTTGCAACATAATTGGTTAAAAAACTCGCACAATTGCCCCAAAGTTACGGATACTTCCTTTGGAAAACATCCATGTATTCCAATAGGAAGTAATCGTTGCAAAACTACATGAAAATCATGGCTTTTCAACCCCGAAACTTTTCCCTCTTTAATATTGGCATAATGGGCTATATTAAATGCATACACATAACTTTTTGATATGTTGTAACAAGTAGGTGGAATGATATATGACCCATCATCTCTTCTTTTCAAATGCAAACCTTTTATATATTCATGTCTTCTAAGTCTAATCTAGCCTTAATTGTGTCATTTAATTTCTCATCAATTCCTATCTAAGTACCTAAAATATTCTCACAATTATTTTTCAATATGCATCACATCAAGATTGTGCCTCAATAAAAATTCCTTCCAATATGTCAAATAGGTGTAATGTCACCCAAATGTGATAGTTGGTAAACCACATCATCACAGACAAGTGCAAAGGAACTTCACCCAATTCTACTTTGCCATTAAACAATTTGCTTCTTCATCATCTATGCCCATGTTCTATGTAACAAAAATATCCCCCATAACATATTTTTCTTAGTAGCCTCATTAAATGAGTTTAATGGTTACACATAGGACATGTTATATACTCTTTAGTACTCCATATAGATAAATTCCCATAGCTGGAAAATCATTTATGGTCCACAAAATAGCCGTATGTATAATAAACATTTCACCTTCAACAACATCATAAGTTTCTAATCCAACCTACCAGAGATGATTTAAATCATCAATTAGTGGTTGCTTGTATAAATCGATATCCTTACCAAGAGCATTAGGCCTTGGAATAAGTAAATACAATAACATTAAAGGCTCCTTCATACACTTCCATAGAGTTAAATTGTATGGCACCAGAATTACAGGTCACATACTGTAAGAAGTACTCATATTACCGAATGGATTAAATCCATCTGAGGCTAAACCAAGTTGGACATTACAACAATCCTTTGCAAACCATGAAAACTTTCCATCAAACTCTTTCCATGCCATTGAGTTTGCTAGATGACACATAATGTTATCATCAATGTGTTTCTCTTTATGCATCTCATATCTATGACTATTTTTATTGATTTGAAAAGCTTTTGCAGTCATGGTTTAATAGGGAAGTATCTCAAAATTTTATAAAGTAACTTTTTCCCTTTCCCATCATCCACTTGCCACCTTGATGTACCATAAATGGGTTATTCTTTAAGATCTTTACTGTCCTTTCAAAATATAACACAATCATACTTCTAAGCATGTGTTGATACATATCCTAATCCAATACAATTTCATATTTGGGCAATTTGTGTCCAACAGGTAATGCATCGTTGATCAAGTCAATTAACATGCTAAAAGGTTTGTTACTTCATTTATTACAGACCTTCAAATGCAACGACTTCATAATAAAAAATAGTCATGAGAATTTCAATTACCCTGGATATAATTCTTCATGAGCAACTTTCAATAACTTTCTAAAATTTATCTTCTATAATACTACCAATTATGTTAGGCAAACCAGTTTCACTCATAGTCTCCATATAATTACCATAATCCTCTAACATCTCGCCAATCTCATCATCGTTATTGTCATTAATATCACAATCTTCTACATCATTATTGTTACTACTATCATCACCTGTATCAACACTCCTACTACAATCTTGCTTTAGAACGTTCTCCATGATAAATCTATGGAGTATAGAATTTATCTATGCCTCAGATTAGCAAGTGATTATATACCACATCTTGACTTTAAATGTTCACATTTAAGCAATCTATGCATAGAAAACAAATACAAAATTCTACACCCATTTAACCTTTTATTAATGCATGACTCTTAATTCCTTCTAAGTATTCAATGAATTATTTCCAATGAGACATCCAACTTTTTTTCCATCTAGCTATATAATGAAATTAAGCCTGCTAAGAATACAAAGCATGAACCCAATATAAAAGTCATCATGTGCATGTAGTAAGTTTTAAACATACTTTTTAATAGAAATAAAGATTGTTGTACATGGAATATTATTCTCGTTGTGATTCATAGACTCAGGAATATTTCACCTTAACGAAGCTGCATGATAGGTTTTCAGCCTATATACCATCGAAGTGATTTATAAAACAGATCATCCATAATTATAGGTGGATTTCTTATATTTTATGTCTGAAATTATGAATTATAGTTTTCAATTTGTCACCATAATATCACCAAGGTATGTGGTATTGTTAGACCACATGAATTGACAAAGGGTCTTCTCGCTATAACTCCTAGGCTTGTGGAATATTTCATCGATAAACCTCAATGGAGCTACATCATAGGTTTCCAGCCTATATACCATCTAAGTGGTTTATAAAACAAATCATCATAATTATAGGTGGATTTATTATGCTTTATGTCCGAAATTATGAATTCAATTTGTCACTATAACATCACCAAGGTACGTGGCATTGTTAGACCATATGAATTGAGAAAGGCTCTTCTCACTGTAACTCCTAGGCTCGTGGAATATTTCACCGATAAATCTTAATGGAATTGCATCATGGGTTTCCAGCTTATATGCCATCCAAATGGTTTATAAAATAGATCATCCACATGAGATCAAACTCATTCTACATGCAGTACATACTTATATAATTCATACATCTAGTCATCAATGGTTCTAATAATATTCCAAAAAATAACAGAACCTCATTGCATTTATACAAAACCTGAACACAAATACTCAGACTATTAAAGCAAAACATAAAAATCAAACAAAAGTTTGACGACTTATTTAGACAGATGGACGGCTGAAGATGATGGACAACGAACAACAAAGCTGGACAATTATTGATGCTCTTCAACATAAAATAGGGCCTGGGAAAACGACGATTACCAGAAAAACTAGGAAGAGGGGCTTCGTTTTTGTATTTAATATAATACACTTGTTCAATGTCAATATGAACATACACTAATGTTATTTGAACCTATAAGAATTGGTCATATACTATCGTTACTATATTTGTTAACAAGTCTGAACAAATAACTATTAATAGAAATGCTATTATTGCATCATTTTTAAAAACATCAAAGGGTTATAAATAAGATACTAAAGGGGTTATAAACTTAATTTAAGTAGGAAAAATAATAGAAGACTCTCTAATTAGAAGAGAGTAAACAAAAAAATCAGATAATAATAACAAAAAGATAATAATAAAATTATTGTATGATGATAAAAAAAAGTAATATTCAAGCCAAAAGCTTAACTAGACATGAAGTAAGAATGATAAGCTAATTACGTCATCAAACTTCAAAATGATAATAATTGTCTTCAATAGTGATGTAACCACATTAAAAATTATAGCTTTGTTAAATTTCAATCCACATCATCTTTACCTTTGAATATTATTATGGAGAAATTGCTCTATAAACATATTGATTTCAATATTTCTTTTATAGCCAAAGAATTGATATCCCATTTTAAAGATTAAATTGGTTAATAAACACTAATGCAAATTGAACTTTTAACATCCTAAACTTAAATCTTCCTCTAAAGTACATATCTTGATTTGTTAACAAGGCTAAATTTATTAATAGAAGCATTACCATTACACCATTTTTAAAGCTCGTATATTAAGAAGCTCTTATATAAACATAAGCAAGCAAACAAGTTAAGAAGCAATTCCATAAAGGCACTAAATACCCATTCTAGTGTCAAACATTATGCTCAATTCATCACTTTGTGGTTGAGGTACTGAACAACTCTAATATCATCTTTACATCATCTTTATATATGGTACAAATTTAACATTTCAGAGGGCTAAAATTTAACTAATGTTTATAATATTCTCTAACAGACCTTTTATTAAACAGTTGGTAGGCTTTCCTCAAACAAGCATGGAAGCTGAAAAGAATGTTAACCTATACACAACTAAAACAGAAACAAAATTCACCTTCTTCCAAACATAAAAAACAACCCATACAACGAAAGCATACCAGATAAACCTATATAATGATAACGTAGCATATAAACAGAGCATAAAAAGGAGGCTTCTTCAAAACAAAACAGGAAAACAGTATCTAGTGGACGAGTTATCTAGACAGATGACCACAGACGACACTTCTTCAATAGAAAAGGCAATGAAACAATGAAGGCAGGGAACGAATACGAAGACAGTTTCGTCTTTGTGTTAATATTAAATAAAAAATGTCATTTGTTATGAAACAAGTAAAAATTTGGAGAACATTCGACGACGATTAAGACAAATGTCACCAAATGTAGACCATTCGTGATGTATTAAGTGAAATGTCACCAAATGGTAAAAGAAATGACATCTTTTTCAACTTATTCAAAAGAAATATGGAAAATATTTAGTGATGATTCAAAAAAACATCGCCAAAATTGAACCACTGGTGATGATTTCCCAACACCGTCATTAAAGGTCCTACCATTTGGTGATGCTTCTATTAATTGTCATAAAATATAAGGCTTTGGCAAAGATTTTGCTAATCGTTGCCAAATAATTTCACACACACATGCGCGCCCGCACAGACATATATCTATTTATATATTTAAGTTAATTTTATGTAATTAGTATAGAATTACATATATATAGGAAATAGAGTTTTATGACACGACATTAGATTATCAAATCTTATATTTTAAAAGAGAAAAATAAAAGGTATAAATCTATGTAATATTAATTAATTTTGTGTTTAAAGTTATATACTTTTTTGAAATGACGTTGTTGTTAGCTAAATTTATATTTACACTTAGAATCATTGTCAATAATATTTAATTTGGTTTTCTATGAATATGATATTAATTTTTATTATTGATTATTGTTTTTTACTGTATTGCTACCATATATAATTATATTGTACTTACCATATATAATTATATTGTAATTAATATAATTATATATATATTGAAATTAATATAATTATATATGGTAATTAATATAATGACATATAAAGGTATAGGTAATAATTGTCATTAATATAATGATTTATGCATGTATAGATAATAGATAAATTTTCTCTTAACTTACTTATCATATTGTTCTATTTAATCCTTATTCTCTATTTATTATATATAAATTCCTTCCAATTTAGAATTGGAAACTTGATTACCCAAACATAGGGAATTAATTGTTTGGATATAGAGTACAAACAATTAGAGGCCCAAAATAGGGCCCATATTTGTAAACAACAAACATTCTAGAAAGTTCCATTATGATTATCATCAACAATCCAGATGAATTGGAAGGTTCGAGAGCATTTGATTGAAAATACAGTTAATAATATCCCATTCTGAATGGATTCACCATCTCACCATCTTCATTAATATCATAATATTTATTATTTTGCCAATATGTATGAATCATATATCATTATATTACAAACTTTATCATATCTTACTTATGTAATATATTAATCTATTTAATCATAATTCTCTATTATTATATATAAATTCTATATTGTTATATATAATTTATATACTATAGAATTTTATGATATATAGAGTGTTATATATGGGAATAGGGTTTGGCGACGAATTATAAAAATTATCACAAAAGCTTCACATTTTTGCGATGATTTTTGTATTTGTCACTAAAGGTCAAGCCAAAATGTTGTCGTTTTATGAAATTGAAAACCCAATTAGCCAAATGGAGGATATAAATTGAAAACCTCCCCAGTCAAAAGAGTCTCCAAATGCTTCCTAATTAAGGCTGAACCATCGAAGACAATTTTCTTCTCTGAGTTGTTCAAGTTGCAGGTATGGGTTCCTCTGTCTTGTTTCTCACTTCTTCTTCTTCTTTTTTCCTTTAGTCATTGTTCTACAATAGGTAGTTGTTAGCTTTCTCTTGGATGAGTCATAGATCACTCCCATCCCAGGTGAAAGCTAACCTCATGGTATGAAATTACTTGATTCTTTTATATTAACCCAGTGTCTTCTTGCATAATCTAGATTTCCAACTATTAGTTAAAGATCATAGGGTCTTGCTTTGGAGAGATAGCTACGATTCCTAATCGTCATTCAACTATTTAGGTAAGTTTGTTCATCTACTTAGATTTCTTGCATGCGTTTTTTGTGTGATTTTTGCATCTTATTGATTGCCTATGGTTACCCTTCCTGCTTCTGTACTTCGTTCCATTTTGAATTACATGACTGTATCTCTCTCCATATCTGATGAGGGTGTTAGGGGATCCAACTCCTACGTAGTTGGTCTCTTTTTATCGTAATAGTGGATTTAGAGGAAAACACACTTAATTCTACATCCCCTAAACATAGTACATACATAGTTAACATTCTTAACCTTATCTTATAAAGTTGTCTCAGTTAATAGATCACAAAATTAAAATTGCTAGAATGTTGTAAAAAATTTGTGGGTTCTGACTTATGTTTGAAATAGAGAATATATAAAAATACTGATATTGTGTGTAATACAAACTTTCTTTTCTTATGTCAATAGGTTATAAATTTAACTTTAACTAGTTATATTGACTTATTGATGTCCATTAATAATCTTACAAGTGTGTCAAGTGTGAAAAAATTCAAATAAGAAGTCTTCTATATTTAAAGATGTCATATCACTTATTAATCTGTGGCATATGCTCTGGGTTTTATTTATCTTTAACGGTGAGTGGCAAACATAGAATGTGCTTGTGTAGGGAATTTTTAGATAGTCAAAAAAGTTTTCTGATCATCTTTGCTTCTTTTGTGAATATTTTGTTAATTGCATATAATTTCATATAATTTTTCATTTCCTTATTAAATTGTACACTATGCTTTTATACTGACTTTCCAAAATAAAAATGTTAACATAAATTCTTCACAGAATGTCAACATCGCGACTAGTTTTTGATGGCAGAAATGAGAAGAAGAAATCGATGCATAATAAATCTCCTTATCAAAGTCTAACCACCCCTTGCCTTCAATTGTCGATCTTCTTCTTTAAAGTTTTTATTATCATCCAAATTAGCTCTCTTTCTTTATTATTTGTATCTCATTTTCTATTAGGAAGCTATTAGATGAACGCCTGATTGTATATACTATGTGTTATGTAAAGCTTCCTTGAATCTTCAAGAGGACATATATGGAAATGGAGTTGATGGTGATATCTTGATGGTCTGTACAGGATTAGGGAAATCAATTATTTTGGAATAGTCTTCAATTGAAAAAGCTATATTTGTTCATTATAATGATGATGGAGTCATTCAATCAAGTATGCACATGTTCAAATTTAGGTTCCTTATACCATTTCATTTAGCTTTGATTGTTCTATATTGTTTGTCCTTTTGGTGAAATGCATGGTACGTGTTTGTTCATCTAATTCACTAGTCCATACTGCATTTGGGAAATCATTCACTGCATCCTTTACTAGTTTAGTTAAAGCTAAGAAGTTGTTGGAAGAGAGTGTTAATAAACTAACTCCTGAGAGAAGATCTTTCACTATTTCACTTAATACCTTCAAACGTTTAAGGAGCCTTATTGGGAATCTAGACATTGGGAACTCCTTTGCCTTATCAACTGAGTCTCAATTCAATTGGAATCCAAAAAATAATTATTTCTTTTTCTTTTCAAAGGAATAGGTGTGAAACTTTATTTATTGTTTTGTCTGTTTTATCTGTAAGAATTGTTCGACTTCTGATTAAAGTCTTGTATTACTTACCAGATATCATTATATTATATTACTCACTATATATCAATATTTCTTTTTTTTTGTAAGAATCATATATCATTATATTACAAACTTCATGTTAAAACTATTTGAAAATTTTGTGAAACCATATAAAATTGTCAAATCATATACTTTAAAAGATAAAAATGAAAAGCATAAACCTATGTAATATTAATTAATTTTGAGTTTATAGTTTCATAAATTATTGAAATGATTTGACTTTTTTGTTGCTAAATTTATTTTTACACTTAGAATCAATTTCAGTAATATTATAATTTATTTTCTCAATATGATGTTCAGTCACAAAATTATAAAGTCAAAGTTAGTGAATTCATAATCATAAATAAGAGAGTGATTTTTTTAATTTAAGCTTTTGGAGATGATTTAAAAAATTCGTTGCCAAAAGTCTAGCTTTTTATGCGATATCCAAATTCATCGCCAAAGACTCACACTTTGGCGATGAAAATACTAAAATATCGCGAAAGTATTTGATGAAGATTTTGTAAAATGTCATGAAATGGTAAGGCTTTGGTGGAGTTTATAAAAATTGTCACCAAAAGCTGACTTTTAGCGTTTTTAAAATTGTTGCCAAATAAAACTTGGCCAAATCTAGACTTTGTTTCAGTGATAATCAAGTCAATTTAGTGAACTTATTCTCTAATAAGCACCCACATGTTTGTTTATGTATTTCTATACTTTAATTTTTGTGATCAATTACTTTTAAAAAAAATAACATGTGCTAGTTTTACCGTATTATCAATATTTCATCTTTATGAAATTACAACTAGGAACAATTTAAGAATAATATATAAATGCAAATTACATTTTACAATTATGAACTTATCATAATTTTAATTGTACACTAGTTATTTTGGAAATTTTATCTTAGTATTACAATATCAAATGTAATTAATAAAATATAAAAAATAAATAATGTCTTTATTAATTAAAATAATAATATCATAGATATTATTTCAATAAACCGATTAGAATAAACTAATAATTTTCTTGAAATATGTGGCAATACAATGTTGCCATGCCCATGAAAGCATTCACGTAAAGATTATCATGGTGGTGCAACTCATGCAGATAAAGGAGACCACAATCGTAGACTCCTCTAGTATGAATGCAAATCTTTAGCTGGTGGCAGTGGAGGCGTAATTTGTAAAGATGTAAGTGAATCTTTATATGAACTCAAAGTGAAAATTAAGTGAAAATTAAGGATTTTCTAAATGTTTTTGTTTGAGTCTTAAAACATATATTCATGGTTTGAGGGGTACATGCCACTAATTTCTTTGAATGGTCTGCATCGTTATGAAAAAAATTTATGAGGAGAAGAGGAAGCAAAAAGAAGGAGGAAAGGAGAAGAGAGAGATAAAAGAAAGGGAGGGATGAGGAAAATTATTCTCCTTTTCATTCATTTTGTTTATTTCAATTATAAGCCTTACATCACAATTGTACCTTTCCTAGGATTTAGAGCTAATGATTGGCTGTACAACCAAAAAGATTATATAAAAAAATTGTTTAGCTCATAACAAACTCCCTCGTCTAAGAAAGTTTTTTTCTGGCCCTTCGCTCTCATCCTGTTGCGACGGTTTTGCTCGTAACATTACTCCCTTCCTCAGAAACAACCTTGTCCTCAAGGTTGAAGGCAGTGTTGTTGCTTTCTAGGTCATTTAACCATTCACATGTAGCTTCTGCTTTGGGCAAGTGTCTCCATTTGATCAAAAGTTGTTTGAACTCTTTGCCATATGACTTGACTTGGCGAGTATGTAGTACCTGCTCTGGTTCGAGAATTGGTTGCCTATCTATGGTAAGGGTGGGAAGGGGAGTGGGGGATAAGTACACATCACCTTTGAAAGCTTTTGAAAGAGAAACATGAAACACTAGAGGATTTTGGAATCAGGAGAAAGTGAGAGCTCATAAGTAACAATACCAATACATTTAACAATTTGATAGGGCCCAAAATACTTCTTCCCTAGCTTCTGTGATGTGTGCCTGACTACCGATTACTGACGATAAGGTTGAAACTTCGCGAGCACCCAATCCTTGATAGCAAACTACTTCTCACAACGATGGCAGCCAACCTGCATTTTCATTTAATTTTGGTCCCTCTCCAAATTGACCTTTAATCGAGCTAAAAGTGCTTGTCTCTACAACAAGCAATCCTCTAATTGGGCAATTTTAGCACTACAAGGCAAGTAAGAAGTGATGGTGGGAATACATTGCCTTGAAAGGGTTCAAATGAATAGGGAAATGCCAAGACATGTTATATGACCATTCTGCTCAGTGCAAGATATTGGCCCAAGTTTGTGGATGGTCACTCGAGAACCATCAGAGATAGGTTTCGAGACAGCAGTTGAGAACCTAAAACTACCCATCTATTTAGGGATGATAGGCACTAATTAATTTGAGTTTAGCACTTTTTAGATGGAATAATTCTTTCCAAAATGTGCTAATAAAGAGAGGATCCTAATCACTAACAATGGATCTTGGCAAGCCATGAAGTCAACCAATTTCTTGGGAAAAAGAAGCAGCAAGTTATAGAATCATAACACCGATCCCTAAGGCAATAAAATGGGTGTACTTAGATAATTGATCAACAACGACCCATATATCAGTCTTCCTATTAGAAGGTGGAAGGTGGGTAATGAAAACTATGGCAATGTCCTACCAAATGTGGGATGGTAGGGGTTAAAAGAAACTAGCCTGTTTACTAGGGAGGTATTTGACCTCTTGACAGGTTCGACAAAAAGTAATGAAGTTAGTGACTTACTTACACATATGATTCCAATAAAAGTTTGTTGAAAGCCTGGCTAATGTCTTGGCAACTCCTGCATGGTCCCCACAAAAAGTACAATGATACTTATGCAATTTTCGTATAACCGTACCTGTCCCAAGTCCAACAAACTTAGAGGTCTTGTACATCGCATGACTAGCTAGTAACTGGGTTACTAGAGGGAGCTACCAAACCTTTCACACCTATTCAAATAACATTGACTCTTGTTCAGAGAAGTGAGTAAGAAGAGAGCCTATATGAAGTTATGGAAACACTATTTACCAACCCTGTTCATTCATCGTCAACTTTGTCTATGTCTTCTTTACCTTCTAGTGTAAAGCATGTGTTATCAAACAAAATAGAAAATCTTGTAGAAATCACCTATGTACCTATAGGAAACCATGTTTGTGAGTCTTCTTTACCTTTGTTAAGTTCGTACGGTATTTACTCACATGATCATTCTTGGACGAGAAGTATTCGTTCTATCTTGTTTACTTCCAGACCTTATGTGAAAGAAATCATCCAAAGTTTCAGATTGGAACAGTGTGGTCTCAAATCTACCATTGTAGAATAATATATAAAGCTTGAAATCCTTAAAGAACTCATTTCTTTATGGAGGGAGCAAAATCATACACATCTTCATGTCGGAGCTATACAACTTGTTCTTACACTTCATGGAAGAAAGGGAATACCTGCGATAGCCAGGACCTCTCTCCTAGACATTGCCTACACAACGTACCAAAATGTTCTTATTGGTAATCTGCTAACAATGCTTAACAACGGAAGTGCCATCTTGACCATAGCTGCAACATACAACTACCATAAGGCAAATACCCAAATACCCGAAAGACATTCAAGTACATTCCTATGATAATGGTATGCTGGAGCAAAAGCTAATCCAACTTACACATGGCATCATCTAACATACTCAAAAGTCACTAAATTTTAAAACCATTAATTGTATTCATTCACAATTCTTACACTGTTTTCATCATACAAAAATTCACAAAACCTCTTACAGGTTCTAACAAAACTACAAAATAAAAGACTTCACACTCCTGGGGCCAGCTAACAGACCTCTGATCCATAACAAAATCTAAAGGGGTCCTTTAGTCCTGTCTAAAACACCAGGCCTCTTGTCTCGTATTTGAAAAGCCACAATTGCAATTTTTGATGAGTTTTGTGAACTCAATGAGGGAACCATCATTGATGATTTCACCGGATCACAAACACACGTCATATATTGCACAAATAGTCATTCTAAACATACATTTATTTTTCAGATACTCACATAAAATGACATATCATATAGTCATTCAATACAGCTTTGCAAATCATTCATGAATTTCAGTCTTATAATGTTATATGCATGAGATTCACATTCGTTCTTATTGTTGTGACCTTATACAAATACTGGCTCATAGGGTTCATTCAGAACAGAATCACGGAGCATAGCTCTACGTGTAGAATCAGAAATCATAGAGCAAAGCTCTACGTGGAAGCGCTTCATACTGATAACTCAAGTCACAATGCCTTTATCTGAACATACATTTTATGAAATGCATCAAATACATATATGTCATATATCACAATCACATATGATGCTCAAACAAAGCTTGTAATCATCGGACCTAAGTTCGGCATTCAACTTTCATTGAGAATCAAATGTCATTCAGAAATTCATATCAAATCAAAACTCTTTCAAAACATGCCCAACTATTAAAATCCTCGGACTTTAATTCTGGAATTCAGAAACAATTCACAAACAATTTGGTAGTATGGAAGTTTAACAAATCAAATCAATTCAAAGCAAATCAATCCTAGGAAATCATCTAGGTTGACTCATAGTACGCTCCAATATGCTATTGCCTGGATGGACCGACAATGTCTATCTGGCGTCCGCTTAGCTCCTTTAGATTATACATAACACATGTACAAATATCACATTTTTGCACAGAAGTACAATTATTCCTTAATGCACATGTATATATAAAATATGCACAATGCATGTTCAGTGACAAATTCTAGGGTACTTTATTCTGATCCTTATTAAAAAATCATTCAAATATCAAAGCCTTCATTAATACCATGTGTACATATACATTGGACCATAATTAACCAATGTCAAAACCATTTCATAACTTCATTGACCGCTTCAGATTTTTCTTCTAATACACATATGGGTCAACTTTGCATACTCAATCGGATAAGGTAAATGGCAAAAATTAGGCAACACTTCCTTCCACAAAGTTATTCTCCAATGTCTTACGTTTTTATTGACACCAAAATCACTTAATTTCGTTTAGTAATTTGGAAGATATGCCTCAAATATTATAGGGTTGTTCATATTCAAAAAAGTTTACTATTCATAACTTCCATCCAGAAATTCAATATCTTAGAGGAAGAATCAACATTCAACTTCTTGAGACAATTTGTAGGCCTATATCTCTAGTTTACTCAATATTAAATATCATCTCATTTAGAATCCTACAGATCAAGATATCCTCAAAATATAGGAACATGTTCAGTAAAATATCCAGTTCATGCTCTTCCAACTAATACCCTTACTTTGATTTGATTAAACATTTTTTAGTTTTAAAAAGCTATAATTTCTATGGAAAGATATAGAAATGTGTTATGAATCCAATGCTTCAAAAATTAGGTCCTTTGGAGGTCGGACGACAAAGTTATGGCTGAAAGAATCAAACAAGGTTTTGTCCACATAAGACGAAGCAGATAGCAGACGAAGCAAAAAGCAAATGAAACAAAGTCAACTTAAGACGATGCAACTCTTAAGACGAAGCAGAGTCAACTTTAGATAAAGCAAAGTCAACTTAAGATGATGCAACTCTTAAGATGAAGCACAGTCAACTTAAGACGAAGTAAATTCAACTTAAAATGATACAGATAGTCAACTTAAGACGAAGTAGAAGTTAACCTAAGACGATACAGATGGTCAACATAAGACGAAGCAGAAGTCAACCTAAGACAATATAAATGGTCAACTTAAGACGAAACAGAAGTCAACCTAAGACGATACAGATGGTCAACTTAAGACGATACTATCTATACTCCTCAACTCAAAAACCTTTTTCTTGAACATCTCTAAGTTTTCATCACGTATAAACACCTATATATTCATACATGCAAAGTGAAGAAACAGAGCATATCACCTTTCCATATCTAACTCTCTACACTAATCCTATACATCATTTCATTGCTACTTTAACTCCAAGAGCCATTTCCACAACATCTAATCGCTAACAATCCATCAAAAACCAAATAACACCATATCCACAATTTTCATCCCCTTAACACAGTGTTCAAGAATATAAAT
>JANZLC010000007.1:12677569-12693755 GCA_026413385.1 Erythroxylum gracilipes | reverse complement strand
TTGTATATGTTCATTTTGACTTCCTTGGAAAAGGGTTGAGTTAAAGTAATAAGTGTGTTTTGATGTTTGACTGTTGTTGGCACGCCACCCTTGTGGAATGATGTCTAATAAGGGTCATGGAAATAACTCTACAAGGAACCACGATCAAGTATTATGGTACTCTGAATAGTTGGATTCCGAAAACGAGATCTAAAATTTATGGTATCAGAGCAAGAGAAGCGGGACCTAATAGTTATGAATATTTTTGTTGTAGAGAAAAATGAAGAATAGAGGAGAGAAAAAGGAGAGAAGATGTAGAAACATAAAGAAGAGAGAGAAAACAAATACTCAAATTATTTTCTTTCTTCCTTTATGGAAACGATTACAGGGGTATTTTTACTCTTTCCATAATTGCAATTACATTTATATAATTGTTGTAACTTTTATATGTAACAATTCCTCCTCACTTTAGAAAACCTTGTCCATAAGGTTTAATGAAGAAATTATTAAGGAGGTTTATAGAACGAATAAAAAAACCATATTTTCTTTTCTTAAAAAATTAACTTCTTTCCATCTCCTTTCTACAAGTGCTCAATAAAATTTTGATTGTTATTCTCCTTTAAATATTTAATTTGGTGATCATGAAGGTGGTGAGTGATTTTAATTTCTCTTCCAAGTTGCTCTCCATTAACGTTAGTGGTGAATCAATCACCAACTTGAGACTTCTATACATGTTGCTCCTTATTATCAACATCAATGATGAATGAATCATGAACTTGAGATTTCCATACGTGTTCCTTATTATTATGTTCTATAATCACCACAATACTCATATTAAAATTCAAGTTGTTCATTAGCCTCTCTTCTTCAAAACCATTATCCATCCTTTTGTCATTAATGCTATCATAAAACTTTTGATTTTACTTGTCAGCTATTACTGTGTCAAGAACAAGCTTGGTATTTTCTAAAACAATCATTCTTTGTTATTGCATAAATTGATTGAGCATTGCTTTAAAGTTGTCTATCTTATATTGATAGCAATTAGATTGTACTTGAACTTTTTACATCCATTTCTAGCTTCAAATATGAGATTCCTTGAATTTTTGGATACTTTCTTCAAGTTTTTTAAAATCCTAGTCCTAATCATCTTCTGTCATGTTTATGGATTTTTTTGGCTGAGAATCATAAAGCTCTAATACCATTTGTTATGAATATTTTTTTAAGGAGAAAAATGAATAACGGAGAAGAGAAGAAGAGAAAGATTGTAAAACATAAAGAGGAGAGAGAAAACAAATACTTAAATCATTTTTTCTTCCTTTGTAAAAATGATTAAAAGGTTATTCGTATACTCTCCACAATTGCAATTATAGTTTTACTAGCAGGTAGATACTGCACAAATGCGCAGTAATATAATGCCCACTTAATTTAATTCTAGGAGTATTTATGCTTAATTTAATTGTAGGAGTATTTCTAAACATGTTATATTATTTTATGTATAAATGAATATTGCGTAATTTAAAATTTTGTAACAAAATTATAAATATTTAAAATTTGAAATATATACTAAGAAAGGAATTAACAAGGTTAAATTTTGTTATATTAAAAATATATAAGTTAGAATATTAGAAATGAATTAGTAAAATTAGTTAGTAAAAATTTTGAATGAAAAATAAAAAATTTAGGAAATGTATACTGTAATGTATTTGTTATAAATGAACAAAATATACAAAGTAAATACGAATATTATAATATCTAAGTAAAAAGTAAAAACACATATCAACAGTCACGGGTGTGACTTATTAAGTCACGCCCGTGACTGAAATGAAATAAGTTAAAATTTATATAATCAATTAAATATTTTAGTTAATTAAAATAATGAAATTAAAAAATTCACTAAGTGTACATTTTGTATTATTTAATGTATAAATGAATATTGTGTAATTTAAAATTTTGTGATAAAATTATAAATATTTAAATTTTGAAATACATACTAAGAAAGGAATTATGATAGAATTATTAAAAATATATAAGTTAGAATATTAAAAATGAATTAGAAAAATTAGTTAGAAAAAGTTTGGAATGAAAAAAATAAAAAATAGGAATTGTATAGTGTAATCTATTTGTTATAAATGGATAAAATATACAAAGTTAATACAAATATTATAAAAACTATATTACTAGTCAAGGGTGTGACTTATTAAGTCATGCCCGTGACTGAAACAAAATAAGTTAAATTTTTTGAATCAATTTAATATTTTAGTTAATTAAAATAACGAAAAAAGTCACTTGATGTAACATGTTATATTATTTAATGTATAAATGAATATTGTGTAATCTAAAATTTTGTGAAAAATTATAAATATTTAAATTTTGAAATGTATACTAAGAAAGGAATTAACAAGGTTAAAATTTGTTAATGTGATAGAATTATTAAAAGTATGAAAGTTAGAATATTAAAAATAAATTAGTAAAATTAGTCAGCAAGAATTTGAAATAAAAAGGAAATGTATAGTGTAATGTATTTGTTATAAATGGGTAAAATATAAAAAGTAAATACAAATATTATAATATCTAAGTAAAAAGTAAAAAAAATGAATATCATCAGTCACTTATTAAATCACGCACATGACTGAAACAAACTAAGTTAAATTTTTTGTTATCAATTAAATATTTTAGTTAATTAAGATAACGAAAAAAGAGTCACTGGGTGTAATATATTATATTATTTAATGTGTAAATGAATATTGTGTAATTTAAAAGTTTGCGATAAATTATAAATATTTAAATGTTGAAATGTATAAGAAAGGAATTATCAAGGTTAAAATTTGTTAATGTGATAGAATTATAAAAAAAAATATGTAAGTTAGAATATTAAAAATGAATAAGTAAAATTTGTCGGTAAAAATTTGGAATAAAAAATAAAATTTCCTGGAAATGTATAGTGTGATGTATTTGTTATAAATGTATAAAATATAGAAAGAAAATACAAAAATTATAATATCTAAGTAAAAAGTTAAAAAATATATAATCAATTAAATATTTTAGTTAATTAAAATAAAAAAAAGTCATTAGGTGTGACTTATAAAGTCACATAAGTCACACCTGTGAGTGAGTTTATAATTTTAAGTTAACCTAACAGTTGCACGAGTAGAAATCACACCCGTTCCACGCTCAAAATTACGATCATTCTCTCTTCTTCTTCTTCGACTGAGATTTGTTCTCCAGTGAACAAGTAGTTGAAAAACCCAAGTGTCCAAATCTTGTATTTCTTCAGATCTAAAGCTAGGACTTCAGATCTTGAGTTGGGTCGTTGCTGTCCTCGTCTGTCGCTGTTGGGTATTGTCGTTTGTCACTGTTGTCGTCTATTGCCTTGTGTCGCTGCCTCCCTTGCAAGCTACTTACAATTATAGATAATGTTTTATATCGTTAAACATATTTTGGTATATGTTTTTTTTATGATTTTAACATAACAAAGTTTGAGTTAAATATTACATAGTTTTGTAATTTCATGAGGGTTTAATTTTTAGATTTAGTAAAATGTATTTAGTTAATTTCTTGTTTTGATTTGGATTGATGCTTTGTTTTTCATTTACATTGTTTTTATACTGTTAAGTATTTCAATTTTTTATGACTTTAAGTTGATATGATTTAAATAAGATACAATAGATTTTTTAACTTTATCCTGCGATTTGGTTCTTTTTTTTCTTGGTTTTTATACTTGGTTAAGAATTGTATTATGTTAACAATTTGTTTTGATTTGGCTATTTGCTATTGCTTTGTTTTCTAATAACATAATTGTTAAATTTTAAAATTTGTGTTTGATTGTTCGGTGTTAATGAAATTATAATAGATATACTATTAATTTTGTTAATAGATCTTACTAAATAAATGAAAAGAAATAAAAATAAGAATGGTAAAAATTGTATAAAATTTGAACTTTTGTTTGTTGCGTGAAAAAAAAATCAAAGGATTGGCAAAGGGGTGAACATGTAAATGAGTTATTAATGAGATAGAAATGAGAATTATGGAATGAGAATGAATTGGAAAGTAGGTATAATGGTTTTTAAAACTTTGATTTTAGAATATAGTAAAGTTCATTTTTCAATGAATTGTTGGTTCGTTATTAAATAATTCAAGTTTGATATTATATAACATATTTGATATAGTATACAACCGATCAAATTTACAAACGCTTAATAAAAGATAACACAAAAGATTATTTAATCTTTGTCATTTTAATCCTTTAGTTTATTATTATTTATTAAACAATGTATATTTAAGCCGAATGTTTGTTCATCGTATGAGCATGTTGGCCTCATATTACTGTAGGATTTCATGTTTGCTTATTAAATTTAATTGCTTTAAATCTAATGACGTAATAAATTGTTCTGTTAGGTTTGAGATTTACCAAAATATTTTGATTTTTGATTGTTACTTAGATTATGCCTCATGTGAGATTAAGAGCATCTTCATCTTCTAAAACGGACGATGTGCCTATTTTAGGCAATCCTTGCCTTCAATTTAACACTTGTGAGAGCCAATTAAGGTATGTGACTTTAAAAGATTGTCTGATTATGCGGAATAGATTTATTGATCATGGAGCTATAATTGAATTAGGAATTGCAGACCAAGTTAATGAATTGCTACAATAATATAGGATGGGACAAATTTGCAAAATTTAGAAAAAATTCATATGTTGAATTAACTTTATAATTTTTGACAACTTTACAATTGAGCTTTAACGAAGATGGCATTGTGATTAATCTGATATTTAGATTGATGAATATATCATATGTTCTTGCTTTAGATGACTTGAATAGTATATTTGGGTTTCCACATAGCAATTTATATGACTATCATGATGAATTTAGGCTTAAAGAATTTTGGAATGAAATTACAAATTCAACAGTAGGTCTAAATCGTCTGCTTTAGTGGACCCTAGCTTTTGTTATCTTCGTAGGTTTTTAACTTGTACGATATTTGGTAGACGAGATAACCAAGGTGTAGTTTCTAAAGCAGAATTGTTTGTGTTTTGGTGTATGGTGTAAGATCCCACATCGGTTGGGGAGGAGAACGAAGCACGCCTTATAAGGGTATGGATACCTTTCCTTTACAGACGCGTTCTCCCAAGCGAGTGTGCGGGAGAAACAAAACCCTGAGGGCTAGGCCCGGAGGGGACAATATCTGGGCTCCGTACTCTGATACCTGACAGACGCATTTTCCATGCCCTAACGCACTGGATCCCATCAGAACTCCGAAGTGAAACGTGCTAGGGCCAGAGCAGTACCAGGATGGGTGACCTCCTGGGAAGTCATGTGGAAAAACAAAACCATAAGGCCGAGGCTCAAAGCGGACAATATCTACAAGTGGGTGGATGCGAGGCCCGAGAGGCCGAGACACTATAGACTCGAGGCTCGAGAGGCCGAGGTCCTACAATTGGTATCAGAGCCAGTACCCGGGCTGTTGTGCCAGCGAGGACACTAGGTCTCCTAGGGGGTGGATTGTAAGATCCCATATCAGTTGGGGAGGAGAATAAAGCACGCCTTATAAGGGTGTGGACATCTCTCCTTTACAGACGCGTTCTCCAGAATGAGTGTGCGGGAGGAACAAAACCCTGAGGGTTAGGCCCGGAGGGGACAATATCTAGGCTGCGTACTCTGATACCTGACAGACACATTTTCCATGCACTAATGCACCGGATCCCATCAGAACTCCGAAGTGAAGCGAGTTAGGGCTAGAGTAGTACCAGGATGGGTGACCTCCTGGTAAGTCCTGTGGAAAAATAAAACCGTGAGGGTGCGAGGCCCTAAAGGCCCAGGCCCAAAGCAGACAATATCTACAAACAGGTGGGCGCGAGGCCTGAGAGGCCGAGGTCTTGTGGATGTGAGGCCCGAGAGGCCGAGGTCCTACATATGGTGCATTCTAAACACTTTAATGCTGCTATGTGGTTAAGTATGCATATGATGGATGTGACCAAAGTTAGAGCGAACAAAACAGTTGTTGGGGCATTTGTCACCCAAATTGCAAAATATTTTGGTTTACTGATTGAGAGAACAAGTATGCAGTTAGTTTTAGGAAATTCTAGTTTAGATTTACAGTCCTTGATATCCATGAAGATTGTTAGGCGGCAAGGTGATCGTTATGTTGTTGTTAATGACAAGACAGTAGAAGCTTCAAGTAGTAACCGCAGTCGTGGTGAAGTAGGTGAGGGCACACAAAAGGATGACGCTTTGCCACATGAAGGTACGCAGTTTAACATTGCACCTAATTCTGTTGAATATCAATCATTGACCAATCAACTTATTATATTTGAACGGAGAATGAATAAGAGATTGGACAAGATTGAGGCTAATATTACGGAGATAAGGAATTTCCTAGTGAAGTTAAATCCTCACTTGAGAAAGCGTCCACCTTCATCTTAGTATTGTATTTCTATCTTTTTCTTTTATTATTTTGATTGTTGTCATTAAATTATTTTTAGTTTTATTGTTTATCTTAATTAATGTTGTTTTCATCTTAGATATTTTATTTAATTTCCTATGATGTCGACTATGATTGTTGTACATTTTGTGTTTGTTTTTTTTAATAGTTAAAGATGTTGGCATATAGTCCTATATTCAACTCATATAAGTTACTGGTTCATTTTATTTCCTTGAAAATTTATCGCAAGAACAAGCATGACCTAAATATGGACCCATTTTTATACCTTCAAACTTATGTTCTTAAGATAAACCCTCAAATATGCAATTCAAGGTTTAATTATTGAGTTAGTAAGTCAATATAGGACTCGTTACACTTATGATAGCCCCGTATTAGTGTTAATTTCTTTAGTAACTAGGGTTTTGTGTTTAAAAGGATAAAAGAAGGATAATAGATCAAAAGAGCAGTTATAAGGAGCCAAACTAAAGTATTTATGGCCTGTTTGGTTCAAAGAATGGAATAGATAAAGAATAGAGTAGTTATTCTTAAGAATATAATAGAATATATATTACTTTGTTTAGTTCAATGAATGAAATAGAGAAAGAATTTCTATATCAATGTTTGGTTTGAAAATATAAACTTGGAATGACAAAGGAAGAACCAACAAAAAGACCAAAATATCCTTATTATTATTATTATTATTATTATTATTATGATGATGATGATGATGATGATGATTATTATTATTATTATTATTATTATTATTATTATTATCTTTATCTTTATCTTTATCTTTATCTTTATTATTCTTCTTATTATTAATTATTATTATTAACTTTATTATTCTTCTTATTATTATTAATTTTCTTCTTCTTCTATTTAATTATTATTATTGCTATTATTATTAAACGAAAGAAAAGACCTCAAACTTCGAAAAAAAATCACCACCAACACGAATCTCAATATAGATTTATATTACACTGATGTTACTTAACTACTCAATAGTCAAACCCTAAATTATTAATCATTTCATTATATAGGTTCATCTTAAAAACACCAGATTGAAACCATTGATACAGTTTGGACATAGTTCCATATTCTAAATCATGTTCCAAATCCTTCTTCAAAAATCATACCAAAATCGCTTTAACTTGAGTTAAATTTTCTTGAATTTGTTCCTTTTCATTGGGGATAAAACCGCATTTGAGAATAGAATATATGTCAAATTGAGTACCAAATCCTATAAAAACAACAAAAAAAGCAAAACTCTCTAAAAATCATGCTAAATACATAATCTAATTAGCAGTTAACAAATTTGCTATAGTTAAACATTTGCTTGCTCTCAAGTAAATCAATATGATCACTTGTAGCTTAAATAGATGGCAACTCTAGAAAAGAATTTAACAAATCAATTAGATCAATCAATTTGCTAGGCATTTAACTACTTGTATAAAGTCGTAAATGAATTCAATTTAACTCCACAATCCTTCAAACTTTAACTTAATTCACAAAATTCAACCCAATCTATAAAGTGAACATACATGAGAAAGATGCTTCAACTTTTAAAATATTTTCATATCCTTTCTGGACTGAAAAGCAAAACATTGACTTTAAATTAACACAGGAGCATTTAAAGGCTTATTTGAAAAGTCACATAACCTTTTGATACAAAAGTGAACATGTTATTATGAATATTCCTAATTATTTAATGATAAATCTATTTCAAATTTCTACTAGCACCACTTTTTAACTTTAACCTTTTTATTTAGGTTGAATCCAACCAAATGAATTTATTTTATGCTTAATTATTCACATTTTTATAGTAAAAATACTTTAAAAGAATTTACTTATAACTCAATTGTATGCCAAATTATATAAAAAGTATCATTATGCCAAACAAGTATCCATTTTCAAAATTCATAAAGAAAATTAAAATTAACTTCATTATTAATGCTTCTAACGAATTTCTTAAACAAATAAAGTCATAAAACAACCAAACTTATGATAAATTATCTCATTCAATGTTCATTCCAAGTTAAAAAATTTCCCAAAATTGTTCCTTATTACTCAAATTATAACAAAATTGATGGGTATAATAAATAGGGCCTATAAGTAATTAACTCCCTCCCATAGCCTTGTGTTGTTTATTATCCTTAATGTACACAACATACAAGAATAATGAAAAACTACAAAATAAAAGAAAAGAAGAAAATTAGGATCACCGACACTCCACAAGAAATAAAAGATCACAAAACTTGTTGAATTTCATTAATAATCATTAATTTTTAAGTAGTAACTAGTGGCTCCTCAATTGTTGGCTCACTCTTTAGATATGTTTTTACTGTTGACTTTGTAGCTACATTTTTTGAAGGACGAGTTGACAATGAGTATTAGACACATAGGATTGTTTTATAACACTAGAAAAACACGAATTGGCATTAGATATCGTATTATCTTTGTAGCTTGTAAAACTCAATCAAATATCATCCTACGTAAAATAATCATTAACAATAAAAGACCATCAAAAGAAACTTATGTCCATAACTTTAAAGTTGTTTCCTTTATTTAAAAATCATGCAACAAGCATCAACATCATACAAAAATATAACAAAAGCTATTATTAAAGATCCTTAAAAGTACCAAATGAAAGTTAAAAAAACACCTAAATCATTAGGTTACTCCTAGTAAGTGCTTCTTTATGAGTATTTTAGTTGTACTTCATACTCAAGCATTTAACTCAATATCAAGATTACAAAGATTGAAGACATATTTACTCTCCTTTGGTCTTTCAATTGGTTCAAAGTTTTTCATAATTATAGGCTCATTAGCTTCCAAACATGTCATATGCTCCATTAAAATAGGCCATCAATCTACTGTTTTTCTTCTTATATTAAACAAGTCTTCAATAGGTCATATGTGATTGCTTCTTACATAACATAAAAAAAATTTAATATTAATCATATCTATATAAAATAAGTATCAACTTTATCAAGGGGATGTCTCATGGCTTCAAATATTTTAAAAATTGCTTCCTCATCCTCAACCTCTACTATTAATTTTCCACTATGCACATCTATAATAACTTTAATTATAGCTAAGAAGGTCATTATAAGATGAAGGTAACTTCTACATCATCCTCTATATCTATAATCACAAAATCATCTGGAAAGATAATTTTATCAACCTTAACCAAAAAGTCTTCTGTAATGCCCCTATGATACTTAATTGATTTATTCGTTAATAGAATACCTATCCTAGTTGGCTTAGATTCACCTAGCCCTAACGTCTTAAACATTTCATATGAAATGAAGTTAATACAAGCTCTTAAGTTTGCTAATTCCTTATTATTGATAAATTACAAATATTACAAGGAATAGTAAACTCTATAGATCTTTCAGTTTCTGGGTTAGTTTATTTTGCAAGATGACAAAGCACTCCTCACTTAAAGTAACTATCAGCAACTCCTTTATCCTCTTATTGTTAAAAAGGAGATACTTTAAGAACTTGGCATGTTTAAACATCTACAAAAGAGATTCAATAAAAGGAATGTTAATATGTAATCATTTAAAAAGCTCTAAAAACTTTTTAAAATGATCTTCTTTTCTATCTTTCTCAAGTATGCTCAGTTATGGAATAGTTGATTCCTACTTTTTAAGCACTTTCTTCTTTGTCTCATCCTCCTTCTCTTTTTCTTTTACTCATCCTTCTTTTCTTGCATAATAGCCTTTTGCCTTCTTTTCTCTCTTTTTCTTCAACTTTCAACTCCTTTCCACTCCTTAAAGTCACTACTTTCACTTGCTCCTTCAGGTTTGACATGTTGTTGCTAGGAAAAGTATATAGCTGTCTTTTAGAAGCCAAGATTAATAAGCTATTAAATTTGATTTACCAAGTTATGGCTAGAGGCTTCTTAATTTTGAAGAGATTTTAGTATTCTGGAAGCAAGCCTCAGATATTTAGTAATGAGTTTTATCACAATCTCTTTAAGATTTGGCTTCCTTTGTTGATACTACTTGTGTTGAAATGTGAATAAACGTGCTTATCTATGTTGTTCTTAATTATTCCATGAAAAGTTAGGATGATCTTTAACCAAGATTATTAATAGAAACATTATTTTGAGGTTCAATTCCCTAAAAATCAACTTATTCAGTTGGTTGTTCTATATTTTTAGGCACCTAACGTTCATAATTAGGGTGTTCTTCATCATAAATATAATGACTAGTCACTTATGTTGGTTAAGCCATCAAACTCATATCATCAATTTTCTTGTTTAAAGCTTTTAACTTATCCTCTATTGTTGTTACCATATGAAAATTATGAACACCACCTAATTTTGGATTTGGCTTTGAGTTCCCCCATTAGTATTTATTTATAGCTATATTCTCAATCTGCTCTTGTAATTTCTTAGAAGTTTTAAAACTAGTAGTTCTACCTAATGATGTATCTTTCAACTACTTATATAACTAACTTAATCCACTATGAAATGTTTACATTTCCAATCTTAAATCAAGTCTATAGTATAGAAACTTTCTTAGTAACTCCTTCCATCTCTTAAAAGTTTCGTTATTATATATGTAAATCTCTAATTGTTAAAAAGGAAACATATCATTCCCAATTTTTTCGTTTTTGCTGAAAGAAAAATACCTATTTAAAAATTTTCAACAAGGCCATTCTAGGTGGCAATATATCTAAGAGGCATGTATTTCAACCATGACTTACCTCTTTCCTTAATGTAAAAGAGAAAATTCTCAACTAAATAACATCCTTCGAAGCTCCATTAATCTTGAAAGTATCACATATCTCCAAAATGTTGGCAATATGTGTATTTAAATCATCATTGGACAAGCCATCAAATTACATAAGTTATTAAACTATCCAAATTTTGTTGGAATTAATTTCAAAATTGTTGCCCCTCCACTCTTGACTTATAAGTGACAATATAACGCTAGATTCTTTCCTTATAAGTGACGATATAACATAGTCCCCATAGTATGTTGTCCTTCATGTCCTACCATTGTATTTAGTAGCTTTAAACCTAGAAATTCTAATCTTAAATAACTACTTCTAATTGGATCTAGCTTAAGTAATACTCTGGGAATGCTCTTAGTTATAAACCAAAGTACCTAATTCATAACAAATACATATAATATCAAGAAAGAAAGTTCAAAAATAATACATAAAAAAGAAAATTGATTTGATTAATACAAAGAAAGTATTTATAATATACTAGTCCCCAACAAAGATTAACTAGGCATGTGCTTCTATCATTCTTATAGTATAGTCAATTTGATATGAATTCCATCCCCATAAAGACTACGAGTATTAATAATAACTATCTCTTTTAATCTAAAATATCAAAATGAATGATTAAATTAAAAATTTGTTAAATAAACTAAAAATATTAATCTAAAATAATAATCCAAAGAAATAACATGAATGAATCAATTAGTTAATAATCAAGATATAGATGTAGACATTCTATGCTTAAGTTTATCTTAATTCAATTATTAACCCTAGTTTCTTATGTCAGTAGAAATTATAAATTTATAATTATATTCTTTCATCGGTAATACAACTCCGGCCCTAATATCGATTGATTAAAATCTTGTTTAATCCCTTAAGATTGCATTAACTTGTTCTATAATTTTCTTTGTTATATTTGACTCTAACCTATAAGATTTACATGGTCCTATCTCTAGGATTCCATACAACTCTTATTCTTCATGTCAAGATCTATTCATACATATGGTTTATCAATCCCTACATATGAAATTGAATCAAGGAATCAATCTAAACAAATAGTTTTAGGATTCATCCTATCTATATCACAATTTAGTTCATACTAAGATAAATAAAACTAGCCAAACAAATGAAAAGAATTTATTCTTATATATCTTGAAATCTTAAATTTCTTAAATTAAATAGTGATGGAAAATATTCTTTTTTTCTCTCAGAAGTTGCTCCTTTCTATCTCCAATTACTCTAACTTGTCTCTTTAATGATTAATGTCATCATATTAGTCCCCTAATTATTTTATTCTTGAAAACCTTAGAAATTTTGAAATATTATTGTTAATATGGACCTAACATTGTCCATGTTAAACCTATGTTACTGATCCCCTCACTTGTATTATATATGAAACCCTCAAATTTTGTAAACTACTTCTAATATAGATCCTAACACAGACCCATATTATACTTGTGTTACTTAATTCCTCGATAATCGAACTTTAATTCATTAATCCTTTAAGTATACAAGCTTATGTTAAAAACACATTACTAAAACCATGAACGCAAATTAGATATGACTCTATGTTCTGAACCATGTTTCAAATCCTTCCTCTAAAATCATGCTAAGACTTCTCCACCTTGATTCAAATTTCTTGAAATTATGCCTTATTTATTAGGAGGCTAGAACAAGGTCTGAAAATAAGATATAGGTCAAACTGAGTACCAAATGCTATTAAAAATCATGAAAAACACAAGCAAAATGCTCTTAAAATTATGTTAAAAACATAATATAATTACAACTTATCCTAAAAATAATCAAACATAGTAAGGAAACCAAGCTAACTAAAAGCGAGTGAATGTAACCAAAGACGAGCCTTTGTATGCTCCTCTTACCTTAACTCCTCTAGTAAGATAAACTAGGTTAATTGACGATTATGACCATATTTAACTTCATGGTAATGATAATGATAATGGTGGTGAGCAAGAGAATTATGATGAAGTAGCGATGCACATGATTTAACAAAGCTTAAGCTTACCCAAATGTTTTTGAAATACCCAAGATCGACTTGACGCTTGATTAGGCTTTGAGTATTCTTTTCAAGTTTAAGTTCAAAAAAATATCATATTAACCTAGAGTCATTAGGTTTGAAGTTTGAATTTTTTTATTTAAATTTGAGTTCAATCAAATTAAAATTTATCTTTTAGATATAAAGGGAATCTGACTCAAACCTTTTTTATCATCTTTAATTCAGCAATAAGTTTTCAAGTGTGTTGAAGCAAACAACCAAAACAACAGAACGAATATCCCAATAATGATATTGAATGTCTATAGATCTATTACTCTCTCTATCCTATTTGTTTTTCTTCCTCCTAACTGACTTTTGTAGTTGTGGATGGCTCTCCTCTCTCTCATCTATTTTATCGATCATTATTTTTTATTTTTCGACTTTCCTTAACTACTTTTTCTTTATCATATTCTCCCAAGGTTCATTATTTTTCTTTCTCATGGTTTCCTTCATAACTCAATCTTTGTTTTTATATTTCTTGGTCAGCTTTTGTGGCTCACTCTATGCTTTTTTTTTTCATGCCTCAACCTGTCTCTACTAGTTATTCCCTCTTTCTCCCTCCATTTATCTATTCTTTCTCATTTATTCCATCTCAACTATTTTTATGTTTTTCTTTTCATGTTCCATGCTTTCTCTTTTTTAATCTTAGTTGTTCTTTTTATTTTTTTCTTCTCTCTTTTTTTTCCCTCTAACGCATGCCAATCTCACTTCAAATTTGTTGTATGATTTTTCTCCTTTTTCTTATTTTTCATTCTAGCCTAAAATTTTCTTTTCTTTTGAGATTAGTTCTTCAATCAATTTTTCATGTCCTTTAGTCTATTTTCCCTTTTATTTTTGGATTCAATATTTTAAAAATTCTTCCTTATTTAGTGAATTTTCTAAAAATTTTATAACCTAAAAATTTAAATATAGAATAATCCAAAGTAAAATTAAATATTTCAAAAAATAACTTAAATAAAAATATAAAATTTAATTACGAGAAAATAAAATTAAAAATCATTAACTTAAAATCAAAACAAACAAAAGTAAATTAAGCAAGAATAATTAGTAATCAATTTTGTCAAATTAACATAAATCAATTAGAAAATAAAGATTTAATATTTAGAATTATAATATGCAATTCAATCTAATAGAGAAAATATCATGAAAAAAATAGGACAAATATAAACATGAAATTATTAAAAACAAATTAAAATAAGTTAAGTTAAGTATCTACACTTATGAGTTAGCAATAAAGCAAAAATGTTGGATTAATTATAGGAACTTGTAATTTACTTGTGCGTTTTAGCCCAATACTAAAGCTAAATAATTGTTAGTATGTTTCAATTATATTACAAATATTATGTACATTTTTATATAAATATGAATGAATTTGTATTCGTTATTAAAAGTAAAAGCTACTCTTTTTTTGAAAATGGAAATTATTATGGATATGGACTACTTACAAATGGTCTATGTGAATTCGACCTTGAAAGGTCCATCTTTGGCATAAATGGCAAGAGAAGAAAATAAAGTAACCAAAATTCGTCTCTATATGACATTGTATGCTAGATCAAATCAACAAAACTAGAATAAGAAAGTTACTTAAAAATTGATATTTGGATCCTTTTAATTATAAATGATATGAAACATTGAATTTTGTTTATTAGGTAAGATGACCAAAATATTCTTTAGTGGAAAATGATAAAGCAAACACATGCAAGAGATACTTTTAATTTGAATAAAGCAACAGGGTCCTGTCGAAACTTAAAACAACAATAGGAGCCTGCAAAGCAAGATGAGCCTGTTAAGCAATAGGAGCCTGTTAAGTGATAGAAGCCTGTTAAACAATAAAAGTCTGCTAAAGTATAAATCTAATAAAGACAATTTAAAATAGAAGGTGCCTATTAACATGAAAGGAACCTTTAGCAAGTTGAAAACAAAAGAGCTTACTATAACAGTGAAGGAGCCTCTTGCTGAAATGAACACGCATACAATATAATGCAAAAATATAAAAGTTAAGAGAAGAGAGAGAATGACGCAGTTGATTTCTACTCGTTCAGCTTACAACCTAAGCCTACATCCAGTCTCCAAGTATCCAACTTGAGTGTTTCATTATGAAAATCCAAATAGTAATTTGACGAGCCTCTTCAAGCTCACGAATATATTTTTTAAGGTTCTCCAACTTTCCACACTGGTAGTATTTTGCTAGCCTTTACAAGCTCTCAGCAAATGAAGAAGTAATTTGCTCCATATGAGCTTCAATGATCTCTCACAAAAAGAATTGTCACTTTCTCAGGCATAAGAGATTTTGATCAAGATATGACTTTAGGAAATATTGATGCTTCTAAAGCATTTCAAAGATTTTGGCTTCTGTGCCCCCTTCGCACATGCAATGGCTCTTCTTTAAATAGACATCTTTTTTAACTAACCGTTGCTTCTATTATATCTTGTGTTGACTTTGAATCTTCAATACCATATTTGATAAAATCTTCCCATATCCAGATGTTAAGACAAATGATCATATCATGGAGGTGATTGCGATTTGTAAGATCCATCTAGATACTATAGAATCATTTCTAATAAATCTACTAGGTTTATAGGGAAGGTTTCTGCAAGAAAAGAAGCATTTATCATATGATCTTATTTCTTTTGCAGAATTAACCAGTTATCAATAGAAGGAAATAAATCTAATTTTGAAAGGTCATCATCAAAATTATTAAGCATTGAGCTAACAAAAAAGGGATAATATGATAGTGAAGTACTAGAGCTTATACATCTAGATGTATAATGCCCTATGTCTATTAGCACTAAAGATGGATACTCATATTTCATTACAGTTTTAGATTATTATTCTAGATATGTGATTGAGCCAAGTTTACTCTATAAATTGGCCTCACTTTCATAGCTGTTTGTGCACTTACTGACTCCTAAATGATGATTTTTGTGCTTAATTTAGTTCCCTGCATCGAGCTTTCATAAATTGCAATATGCCAGTATTTTGTCCTGCTGTGA
>JANZLC010000007.1:12666113-12677469 GCA_026413385.1 Erythroxylum gracilipes | reverse complement strand
CGTTTTCTCCTTTATTTATAAGCAAGACAATACTTCTTCTTCCAATTATGCCCTTAATGAGTCCAAAAAGTCCATTTAACCCTTCCTCATAAGCTTATGTTGTTTTAAACTTAAGTTTCTTGCCATAAATATCCTTGAATATTCTAATAGAACACTTTCTTCTAGAAAATGTCCCCCATTGTCTTAATTTTCTAATGCCACCGAAATCATTCAATTTGGTTCAATGATTCAAAAGATATACTTCAACCATTTTCGGACTGCTCTTGTCCATAACAGTATACTATGCACAACTTCCATCTAAAATTCAAACATCTTAGGGACTGGATTATAACTCACTTCCCTCATACACTTTGTAGTTCTATGTCTCTAGTTTAAAACAAATTAGAAATCATCTCATTTGGAGCTCTATTGATTCAGAAATCATCAAAACACTGAGGTATCTTCAGTGGAATAACACCAGTTCATAACACATGTCTAACTTCTAAAGGATAAAAAATGGTACAGAATGTAGAAGATGAACAGTAGTCTTCCATCTAGTGCCTTCCGTCTAGTGTGGTCCTTCTAGTGTTTCTTCCGTCCAATGTTTCTTCTATCTAATGTTTCCTCCATCTAATATTTCTTCCGTCTAATGCCTTCCATTTAGCGTTTCTTTCGTCTAAGGTTTCCTCCATCTAATGTCTTCCGTCTAATGTTTCTTCCGTCTAATGCCTTCCGTCTAATGTTTCCTCCGTCTAATGGCTTGTGGCTTCCGTTTAGTGGCTTGTGGTTTTCGTCTAGTGGCTTCCGTCTAGTGGCTTGTGGCTTCCGTCTAGTGACTTGTGGCTTCTGTCTAATGGCTTCCGTCTAATGGCTTGTGACTTCAGTCTAGTGGCTTCCGTCTAGTGCTAACAACAACTAAGACGAAGTAGAAAAAAAGGGCATAACTTTCTCTACAAATATCAGATTAAGGTCATTCTTAGACCGTTTTAAAGAAGACTTCTAGACCTACAACTCCATGATGGCCTCATAAACAATTTTTCCCTCTATAAGGGTTAAAATTTTAAATCAATGTAGTTGTCCCGAAAGTTCACCCTATGCAGCAACATAAACTTCAAATGATCATAACTTCCTACTATGATATCCAAAACTTACAAACTTTATATAGTTGGAAAGCTGGAAAGATCATCTAAAACTTTTAAGAAGACACTTTGCCAAAATCTATCTAGATTAATCCAGATTTTCTCCCAAATTCAGAACACGAATTTTACATTCATCTTCCAATGTACTACACCCAGTTCTCAACTTCATGACAAATTTTAAGATTCTTAGAGACAAAATTGAAATTCAATGTCTTCATACGAAATGTACCCATATATCTATATTTTAATCCAAATCAAGAATCATCTCATTTGGATCACTAGAGAAAATGTTGTGGCTAGTAAACTGAAGCATACTCAAGGAACATTTTCCAGATTAACTCTTTATTTCAAAATCTTTCCTCAACACAACTCACACCAAGATCACCTTTTTCTACTGCATTCACTCTTCATTCTTAACTTCATTTTAAATCAATATCCTCCATAAAGAAATCATAATCCATAAAAAATCATGAACACGAATAACAGAACATACACGTATGTACCTATTCTTCATCAATTTACTACACAAATTCAACTTCATTTTTACTTTCATTTCACTTACAACTTCCACCTTAATTCTTTCTATTTCAAAAATCTCTTATCCACCAAAATACCATAGCAAGTCATGAATCTATCCACATTTTTCATTTCCTACTTTACTCTTGTCTATCATTTCTTGTTTCAAAAAATTCTTCATTCATTTGTTCTTAACTCGTGACTAACCACCAAAATTTCTCATTTAATAGTTCTAATCTTTCACAAAAAGTTTGTGGTCCAAAAATTCTCCCCCTCTAAAAAAAATTCTGTCATCGAAATTCTTACCTGACTAATCTCCTCATACTAATAATAATGTCACCTCAAGATTCAAGAATCAGATCACATAGTTAGATACTTTACATCAAACATAATAGCATATTCTACATTTCATGCTTGAGTTTCCATAAGGAATAAGACTCCAATACTCACCTTTGAATCTTTTCATAATCAATTCTGATTTGTTTCTTTATTGATCATTCTTAATAAAAACTATCAGCTTTGCTTAACGTAATTCAGTGAAATTCTTCCTTGAAAGAAGATTTCTTACTACTATCATCTATACTGTTCATACAATCTTCATCAATCAACAATTATCATCCTCACATTATAGGTGTGTATCATCAAATTCTTCCCATTCTATCTAGAGATTTGTTTCTTACAATCACCAATTTATATCTTACCCAAATGATGCGATGATCTATATTGGTCTTTGACAATATTTACAATAACTCTTCTCATTTAATTCTTTATCTTTTCCTTAATCTCATTTATATGAAAAATTCTATCTTGTATGCATTTCTAACTTTCTGCATGCTACATATCATTTCATTCATCTCATGATAAGTCATTTATGTCTATTTTATTTCCCCTCTACTATTTCCTCATTTCTGTTTCATCTTCCTATGGTCATCTTTTTGATCTTCTATATGCATATCTTCAATCAATTCCAAATCATTGATCCCTAATCATCATAACATTCTGATTTTATATCACAAACACATTCTTATGCTAAATCATAACTGTTATCACCTCAATTAAACAATCATGTTCAATTCTTAGTTTAACCTTTCAATTTCTCTTTACTTGTACTCCTTAAATCTTGTCATTTCCACTTATGTCTCTATTCTTTCTCGGTCAATTCATGAAAACCTTTTCACATCCATATCAATTCAAAATACATATCCACAATGGGATTCCGTCGCCTTATTTGCTGACATAACCATAAATACTAAATTTGTGTCTAACATATCGGACTTACCATAAACTCTATCAAAACACCATTTTGATATACTTCAAATATTTTTGGACTGCTCTTATCCAAAATAGTAGACTATGTATAACATCCATCCAAAATTTAAACATCTTAGAGACTGAATTTGATTCTCATTTCTTCATACCATTTGTATCTGCATGTCTCTAGTTTACCAAAAATTAGAAATCATCATATTTGGATTCCTACAGATCAAGATATCATCAAAACACTGAAGTATGTTTAGTAGAATAACACCAGTTCATACTAATTAGGAGTACACTCCCTATACCCGTCCAACCTTTTCCACTCAATCTTTCTCAATTTCATTTCAGATAGCTATGATTTGTTTTGTACATGTGGAGCAATGTCTTACGAGTCTAATGGTTTAAGAATCAAGTCATTTCGAGGTCAGAGGACAAAGTTATGGCCGAAAGAATCAAACAAGGTTTTGTCTTCAATCATATCAAACTTATCTTGGGACAATTAGCATAACTTTCACTATGGATATCAGATTAGAGTGTTATTTCCATATTTTGAAATATATCTTCAAGATATACAACTTTCATGAAGACCTATGAAGCAAATTCTATCATCTGAAGGGTCAAAAATAGGAACCGACGATATGACATCATTTTAAGATGAAGATGATGTCATCAGATAATACAAGGTTGGGAAAATTGTCATAACTTTCCCTACAGATATCATATTAAGGTGTTATTCAAATGGTTGGAAAGAAGACTTCAAGAGCTACAACTCTCGTGAAGGCATGAAAGCAAGATTCAGCTTTTAAAAAGGTCAAAAATGGAACAAAAGAAGGAAGCAAAAGGTCAAACTAAGACGACGCAAAAGTCAAACTAAGACGATGCTGACGTCATACTAAGACGAAGTTGGTCAAACTGAGATGATTCAGAAGTCAAACTAAGACGATGCTGACGTCATACTAAGGCGATGATGATGTCATACTAAGGCGATGCTGACATCATACTAAGACGAAGTTGGTCAAACTGAGACAACGCAGAAGCCAAACTAAGATGATGCTGACGTCATACTAAGACGATGCTGACATCATATTAAGACGAAGTTGGTCAAATTAAGACGAAGTAGTAAAAAGGGCATAACTTTCTCTACAAATATCAGATTAAGGTCATTCTTAGACCATTTTAGAGAAGACTTCTAGACCTACAACCTCCATAAAGACTCATAAATGATTTTTGCCTCTATAAGGGTTAAAATTTCAAATCAATGTAGCTGTCCCGAAAGTTCACCCTATGCGGCAACACAACCTTCAAATAATCATAACTTCCCACTATGATATCCAAAACTTACAAACTTTATATTGTTGGAAAGCTGGAAAGATCATCTACAACATCCAAGTAGACACTTTGCAAAAATCTATCTAGATTAATCCAGATTTTGCTCCCAAAATTAGAACATGAATTTTACATTCATCTTCCAATGTACTGCACCCAAGTCTCAACTTCATGACAAATTTTGAGATTCTTAGAGATAGAATTGAAATTCATTGTCTTCATACGAAATGTAGCCACATATCTCTAGTTTAATGCAAATTAAGAATCATCTTGTTTGGATCACTAGAGAAAATGTTGTGACTAGCAAACAGAAGCACACTCAGGGAACATTTTCTAGATCAACTCTTTATTTCAAAATCTTTCCTTAACACAACTCACACCAAGATCACCTTTTTCTACTGCATTCACTCTTCATTCTTAACTTCATTTCAAATCAATATCCTCCATAAAGAAATCATAATCCATGAATAATCATGAACATGAATAACAGAATATACACGTATGTACCTATTCTTCATTAATTTACTACATAAATTCAACTTCATTTTTGCTTTCATTTCACTTACAACTTCCACCTTAATTCTTTCTATTTCAAAAATCTCTTATCCACCAAAATACCATTGCAAATTATGAATCTATCCACATTTCTCATTTCCTACTTTACTCTTATCTATCATTTCTTGTTTCAATTTTTTTTTCATTCATTTGTTCTTAACTCGTAACTAACCACCAAAATTTCTCATTCAATAGTTCTAATCTTTCACAAAAAGTTCGGGGTCCAACATGTGGGGTTTGTGGTTTGGCAATTTTAGTTGGCTCAGTTGTGGTAAGATGTTGTGGAATGGGAGTATATGGGAATAAAGTTTTGTTGGTGGTTACTGCATAAGCATTAATATTTTGATGGTGCATTCTACCAACGGGTGATGCAAAGGAGATAGATCTCGCATTAATGAGTTAATGTATGGTGAGGTTAAAGAAGACTTGCTAGTGGACCCTATTTCTGAAGAAGTTGTCGGGGTTAAAGTAAGATACCATGGTTTGCTTGAGTTAGAATGTTGTGAAAATGTAAATGAAAACCTTGATGAGTGTAAGCCATCTTTAGCTATTGATCTTATGGAAGGGTCAAATTGAAGAGTAGAAACTTATGGAAGTTCTAATGATTCTTCAAAGTCCAGTGAACATACGAGCATGGTGATCGTCTAAAATTTAACAAATGGTCGGATACCCTATAATAATAATAAATATTTGAATTATAAATTAATAGATAAGAAAACAAAGGCTGCAGGTCAATTTCAAACACTTTGTAAAGTATTGACGGATAATAGTCGGTAACAATTTTCAATGTTGATAAAAATACATTCATGAAAGTTAAAGCAGACATGAAAAAACCTAAAAAGGTTTTAAAAAAAGAAATTATAAGATAACATATGACAACATTAAATGAATTCACTAATCTACATCTAATTAAAAGGTTTTTCATTAAAAACTATAAGTTCAGTAAAGACATAAGAACCTTTTTTTAAAATAAAATAGTTACTATACTTTTATTGGTTATCACAGGAGTTTAAAAAAAATCAACATCCTTGTATTAAAAAGAATTACAAATTGTTCCAAAGTAAACGCAACGAAGCGTGTGAATCTACAGAAATCAAAGCAAAAGATAATTTAGAGAAATCAAAGCAAAAGATAGAATTTTGATATGATTAATAATCAAGTAAGAAGGATAAAAATTGAAAAAGATATACAATAAAAAATTATATATGGTCACTTACAGTTTTCGTTAATGAAACTTCCGATAATCTTGTTTAAGGCAACACATCATCAACCAAGAACAGTAACGAAAACATAAAGCTTTATAATGAGTTTAGAAGTAACAAATGTAAAAACGAAATTTAGAAAAGGTATATGTAAACAATATTGTTAATAAATTCCATCGGTTGTGAAAAATAAAAAAAGAATTAGACATAATTGATAGAGTTAAAAATTACCAAAACAGGCTTAGAACTTTCATCGTGACCTGTTAAATAAGCAAGCCCTTTTGTGAGTTTAGCGGAAAATCGATCTGCTGTTAATTTCTCTACATTTTAAAAAAAACCAACAATAGAAAGTAAAGGAATGATATTGGGTGGAGTCTCAAGCAATATTTGTTGTTATTTATTTTGGATAAATCAACATTTATTTATAATGGAAGAAACAGAAAGAGGAATGATTTAAAAAAAAACATAAGAGTTAGAAGAAAGTGTATAAACATTATTATGGCAATATCGATAACTATGTTTTCTCTCAAATAAAGGCAAGCCTTCAATTTTTTTGCAGCCAACTTAACGTTGTCACTGTTAGCTCTTAGGAATCATTGAATACAATTATTAGTACAAAATTTCTTCTGTTATCAGGTAGAAAATAATGTTAACTATAACATTGCTTCTTCCTGCTTAAAAAAAGAAATAGTAGAGAAAGAGAAATATTTTACCTGGTTTTGTGATAGAGGCGTTTCCTTCATTAGATACTGAATATCAAATTTATTTTTTTGAATCAATTGGTCAATAGCTTTGTCTTTGTTACTCATTTTGAACAAGTAAAACAAGACGAAGGGTGGAATGGAATGGAATTGTTGAGAAACAAAATTCAAAATAAAAGGAAGGAATTTGTCAGAAAAATCAAAATATATTAAATGTTTATTAAAGCTAAATTAATTATTTGCAGATTTCATTTGTAACAACCGAATAAATTTCATTTATAATACAACGTGTTTAAATAGCCATCATATCTATTGAAAGATTGTCCCTCATTCAAATTGGCGAAATTTTTTTAAACATTATTTTTTCTGAGTAGACGTAGCATATTTCTACGAAAATTTAGTTAATGTTGCTGATGAAAAAGAATTGAAATATGTCATGCTGTGAAGTATTTAAAAAATATTTTTTTAATCTTTTCCTAACAAATTTGTTGTAATAACGACTTAACATATATTGTTATTCAAATGGGTAAGAGATGCCTGGGTAGCTTGATTTACTAAACACATCGTTAACAACAAAAATGAAGGAAAAGAATTTAAGAACATTGTATGTCACAAGTGTGACGTGTTAAGTCACATGCGTGACATCTTTTCACGGGAGTGACTTAACATGTCACGCTGGTGAAGTATATAATTTGCTGAAGCCTTTTTTTTCCCTAGCAAATTTCTTGTAATAGTGAGTTAATCTAGATTCTTATCCAAATGATGAAAAAGACAAAACTACATTATTTGATTTATTAAATAGATTGCCTCTGGTATATGTATTAGACAATATAGTAGAAGCAAATTAAAGAGTTATGTATAAACTCTTCTTTTCGTTTTATTTATGTTTTACTTTAATGTTTGACTTTAAGTTTGGAATGCATATTTTCTATAATGATTTTAAATATAATTTAATTAATTAATCAATTAAATAATTATTTTGTAATCAATTGATATTATTATTATTATTATTATTATTATTATTAATGAAGTTATGAATTGTGAAGTTATAACATATTATAATTAATGAGTAAATAATTTTTTAATGAATCATTTAATTATTTTTTAAAAGTATATTTACAAATTAAAGGCGTTCACATATACATAACATATTATAATTAATCAATAAAGAAAATAGTTTATTAATGATATAATTTTTTTTAATTAACTAAAATTTAATGATATTTAACTTAAACAATAAGAAAAATATATGTGCAATAAAAAATAATGTTTTTTGATATGTCAAAATTTGTATGAACTTAAAAATAATCAATTTACATATGTAGATGAGTTTAATATAAAGTAAATTTTGATGGCATAACTAAGTGATAGTTATAAACCAAAGTCACAAAATGTTAGTGACGGTTGTGAATTAACAATAAAAAACCATCAAAGAATTGTCACATGGTATATAGCTAAGTCATACTTATGAGCAAAGTCACAAAATGTCAACGATGCTTGTCAATTAACAAGAAAAAACTACAATGCACGTATACACAATTTTGAAGTTCATGAAAAGAGGAAATTAAAGCATAAAAGTTAGGAAAATTCCATGCATATGTTGTTTGACAATTTGGGCTTTTTGCATATGTTTGACAATTTGGGCTTTTTGTTGCTGTCCTCAAAATTCACATCTGAGGCTGTTGTCGGTTCACTTTCGCTGAATCTCTTGTGAAGACATTGTCTTACACTTGAAGAAGAACCAACAATATCTAAGAAAAATTAAAATATATCAGGGATAGAGTATAAAGCGAACAAATTTTTTTGATAAAAATTTTGTGTAAGTAAATGACAGATGATAACATAATTCGGAAAAAAGAAATGACGTAGTTTGATAACTATAAAAAAAGAAACAGATTTATTGAATAAATAGCAATAAAAACCTAAAATTGATGTATTTGTATTCTCAACATTGTTATTTGGATGATTAGTTGAAACGTCTTCATCTTTTCTGATCGAAGTTGAACCCTTTTGTAATTCATCACCATCAGTTTCACGGTAATATATAACAGTGAACCATTGTCTTCCATCTGGTGATTGCATGTGAACAGATTTGATATGAAGAAAAAATGGGTTGGTTTTCAATTATACGTGTACCTTTTCTAGAGGAAGTTCGATGCTCTTATTATGGAAAGATAAAAACGTAGAGCATCAATCATATGATAAACATATCATAATTATTGTAATCTATTTGTATTTGTAGAAAGAAAAAAATATAACCTGGTGATAAAATTGCATAGCTTCAATTGTAGTGAACTTCAAGAGGTTTTCACCAAGTTCGACAAGAATAAAAGTTGTGATAGTTCCTGTTTCATCAGTTAAATCAGCATTATAAGGAAATCTACATTTCCAATCAAAAGTTAATGAGGATATGTGTGTTAATTAGATATAATAATTAATTTACTAAAAAGTTTGTTACAAAAGGAAAAAAAACAGAGGAAATCAGAAAATGCATAACAAGCATGACACGTTAGATCACTCTCGTTAGAAGGGACTTGTCACACTCGTGAGATTATTGACACGGGTGTGATTTAACATGTCATACCCATGACACTCCAGTTAGAAAACAGAATAATTTCCCAATTTTATCAACAAATAGGCTACATAAGAAGAAAATGCAAAAATTAAAAAGAAAAAAGAGAACAATAAATGCCTGGGTTCAGCTGGCAGTTTCTCCCTACAAGCATTACAAGTGAATGTAATACCATATGTAGCTGTGGTGGAGTAAAAGTATTTTTTTACAAGCAATATACTAGTACTTTTGCAAAATGTGTTGAAAGGAAATTTTAGCTTGAATCCATGCTGTCTGCAAATATATAAATAGATTTTTGTTAGAAATATTAATCTCAGATAAGCAATCTGTGATGCAGAAAGGTTATAGAAGAATATCATATGTGTTTACCTTACTGGTGGACTTCAGGAAAATAATTTGATTAATTTTTTGATCTGATCCGAAAGAAACTTCAGGATTATACCTCAGGTAAGCTTGTTGGTTAATAAGGTTTTTAAGTTCCTTATTGTTTCGTTATGCCCTGAAATGATTATTATAAATATAAAAGCATTTAAATATTATAAAATTTGTATATAATTTTTTCCATTTTTATAGCAGAGAAACAAAACGTGACATTACAAATTTTTTAGATCTGCAGCTTCTTGTATTAGTGGATCAATGAGAATGGCAGAGTCAAACCAAGTGGATAATGCAACACCTAAAATATTTTAATCGTAAGTTAAGAATAAAATAGAAGCATAAATAACACAAAAATGTAAAAGTCCAATGAACGAAAAAACAAAATTACCATTGTAAAAGTTGACTTTTAGCTTGCAGCAGACAAATATGGGATAAGTATGTAATGAGTTGACAATTTGTTGACCCTTATTAACAACAAAAGCATTCCACATTGACAGTATAATGGCTTGTTGCCTAATATAAAAATGGAAAAAATGAGGAAAAAGATTCTGTCTCAGGTTTTAAGAGGTGTAGAGAATAATAGAGAATATAACGTACTGTTTGTTGACGAGAACGAATTCTTGGGCAATTGAAAGTTTGCCATCTTTGTTAAGTTGCTTTTCATCCAAGACTTCAATAACGACACCCAAAATATCTATCACATGTTAAAGATAATATAATTATATAAACTACTTAAATAAGTCAAATTTGTAGAAAGAAACAGATGATGGATCTGACTAATTGATTTTTCCTTGTCATTTATATAGTTGATAAGATCGGTAAAACATGTATAGTTGAATTTCATGGGGATGATGCTGTCATCATTTGCTACTAGTTCAACAATAGTCTAACTTGTAATTATCCATTGAATTTTTAAGTCTTCAGTTTGATACTGAGGTGGAATTGGCTTCATAATAGCGTTACAAATGATATATTTCTTAAATGGCTGCAAAATATGGCTTATTCGTCATTGTTGAAGATAATATCTTTAACTTGTGTTCCCTAGCAATAACAAACAAATAGTTAATAATTAAGTTTTAAAAAAGGGAAAAATTTGAAGGAAAAAACACAATTATCATACCTCAGAATAAAAAAATGAAAAATTTCCTTTTTGATGGCGTGCTTGGTGATGTAATAATTGTAAACGATCTAGAAGGGGGGTTGAATAGATCTCTAAAACTTTTCGTAGAGTTCTACAATAAAATCAGAAGTCAATACACACAAAAACCAATTAGAACAAAATCAAATTCAATGAGTAGAGAAGAAGAGCAAACACTATTTTTATAGAGGTTCGGTGCTAAGACCTACGTCCTCTACCTAAGCTCCCACTTAGGATTTTGGCAAACCACTGTATTGGGCACTTTTGAGTTTAGTGCGAACTCTTACAAACACGCTTGATTTCCGGCTCAAGCAACCTTACAAATGATTTGTATTTCGGCACAAATCCTACCTCACAAGTGACTAAAACCTAATCACTCAAAATCACAACACAATTTTTGAGTAATGATGTAAGAACAATGCTCAAATACAGATTGTAAAACAATGAGAGCAATAGAGAGCAATAGAAATCTGATCTGAGAGTAATATGATGTCTTTTTCTTTGTAGAATCACTTCCTTTTGTTTCTTGATCTTCCTCTATATATTTCCAGCCTCTTTTTGATGATTCCAGAAGATAGGAACGTGCACTAGCC
>JANZLC010000007.1:12646608-12660533 GCA_026413385.1 Erythroxylum gracilipes | reverse complement strand
TGTGAGAGACTCCCATGCACACGTAAAGACCTAACCTAAACCTAGTTGTTGCTCCATATATAAGGTATAACTCTACCATAACAAAGGTACGCAATCATAACCTAGCTTTCTCTACATTCAGCAGCCTCACCCTCACCAAAAGACTAACTTGAGCGTCGAAGGGGCTAATCGGGACACAACCCCTGACGTGCCTTCTTTGTTTTGCAAGGATCTCAACGTCAAAGTCACTACAGAAAATAGTCAACTCATGGATCCAAATGGCAGCGTTCAGTTTCGTCAGAATCAGGCAGAACCAGTGGTATGAGGCGTGTCCCTGAGGTCAGCAAATCCTTGAGGTCCTGGGTTCGACTCCCTCAAATCACCCTGAGACCAAAGAGGACAATACCTGGACGGCGGGGGATACCCTCTCCAAATATTATTAAATGAAGGTTTGTAAAATTAATCCGTGTTGTATACACAACATAATAACAATGAAGGATAAGATCATAGACAAATAATGTGATGGATGTAATTGGTATTCTCAACTTTGTTAAAAAGTTCATCTAATTGACGTTTGGGATTTTCCTATAAAAGTTGATAAAAAAGATATAGAACACCTTGATTAGATATTTAACACAACATTATAATCATGATTATATGTCATATGTAACATATATGTGTTGTCAATTCTATTCAAAAGTTGATGGAAGTAAAACTGTAGAAAAATGAATCTCACAGATGTAACATGTTAAGTCACACTTGTGAGCCTCTGCCTAATTCTTAGTCACATCGGTGAGGGAGTCGGACCGAAAAACAGTAAAATATAGAAAACAACTTCATTATATATTTCATACAAGATAACAACAAAGAACGACGAATGAACATAATGTGTTAAATGAATGTGAGGGTGTGACATGTTAAGTCACACTCGTGACTCTAAGTCACGCTGATGATGGAGCCACGCCGAAAAATAGTAGAATATGGAAAATAACTTCATTATATATTTCACATAAGATAATAATAAAGAATCACGAATTAACATAACATGTTAAATTTAATTTTTCTTGTGTGCTATATTAAACATCTATAAAAAATTTAATAAACCGAACGAGATAGAAGGTTAATAAAGAACTTATAGGCGGTTGCAACTCTTCTTTACTAAAATAGAAAAGATGCGATGCGTTGAATATATAGCTTTTATAGTTTACAAATGGAGGAACGCCTTCTAAGAACGCAACATTTATATGCTTAAAAAAGAAATCATTTAGATTCATTTGATTGGAAAAAGTTCAAAAAAGATATAATTACCTTGTCATATCTTTTAATTAAACATAATCTCTTATTGGCAGCTAAAAGATTATAAGAGGGCGAATTATTGAGAATACAGAGAAAAGTGAAAAGAAAACGTCCTGACGAAATTTATAAAAAAATCACATTCTTATAGAAGAAACAGATTATAAGTGTATTTGATTTATGGATATTTGGAACGTCATGAAAATGTACAAGAAATTTATTAATTACAATATATTAATATTAAATTTTGTAGGGAAGATATCTGGTTCGCTTGAAAACTATCTCTTTTTTATATGTATTAAAGATTTTATATGTATTGAAGACAACGCGAGAAAATTAAAGAATCATAATCATAATTAAAATCATAATCACAATTAATTTAATTTGAATCAATATTTAGTTATATATTTTAAAATTTTATGTTCAAACAAAGTAGAACCTAAACATAAAAATAATTCATGTATTAATTATAAAAAATTGACAACACTCAAATGTATAAAGGGAAAAGGATAAAATTATATATGCACCTCATTTTGTCACTTCACCATATTATCATATCGAGAAATATATAAAAAACTCATTTCTGATCATTTACACGAATATAAAGGAAAAATAAGGCTACAGATAATTATATTAATGTTATCCTATAGATAATTATAACGTAATGTACATGAACAAAACATAATGTAAATATAAAACAACAATATACAAAATCCGATAAATACTTAGAGTACTAAAATCATTAGTGTCTTGAAAAACATTCAAGGCAAGGCAAACTATGCCAGGGAATTGCTGTGATGGAATGCTTCTCATAATAAGGGTGTTTTACGTTGATAACGGTTGCATTTAATAGCAAAATAAAAATTATTAGGATTGTCGTAAATTCCAAAATTAAAAGTACGAGTAAGAATTACAAGTAATAAATTTTAAAATCTTAAAAAGTAAAACAAAAAACCTGCCAAAGTTTGACACGTTTAAAATCTACATGGGATAGGCATTAACTTGTGTATTAACATCATTGAAATCTAACAACATTGATCATCAGCAAATTACATTTAATTAGTGACCTTTTTTTCCCCTTGGTATGAGTTTTGCTGGAACCAACAACAAACGGTGCAAAATCGCTTTTCCTGCGCAATAAGTCTTAGAAGACATTACAAGAAAATTTTCGAAAGAAAGGAAAAAGAGAAACTGAAACAAATAAATTGTAAAAACTAGATGGAGCAACCTTGATCAACTTTTTACTTTAGGCGTAATAGTCAACTAGATGTATATTTTGCATGTGTCAAATATTGCAATATATAAGAAGATACAAATATGAACAAATATTCCAACACAAATATATGCAATTGTGACCAACAAAATTATATACAAATATTTTAACACAAATATGCTATATAGTTGTGACCAACAAAATTATACACCGAAAAAATGCACAAATAAATTTTCATATTTCATACATATATAATACTAAAAGCTACATAAATAACTAAGGCATCAAAAAAATTAATAACAATGCCAAATCTTACTTAATGTAATGGTCATTCATAAGCATCAACCGAAAAACATACATATCTGCCAATAATCATAAGCAGAAGAACTGAAGAATAATTAAAAAGTGGTTATTACATTTCAACTAAACATAAGAACAAAAAACAATTACCTTCTCTTTCAAGCAAATTAACATTATCTGTATGACGTAACTCAGTGTAGATGTATTGAAAAGCCAACGTTTACCTGCCAACATCATGGGAACAATAATAGATCTCATACGAATAAGATATTGAAACATGCAAAACTATATTTAGCTGGCAAACAGCAAAAGATTCTTACATTTTTTCTTCACGCGCAATAATGGTTGACAAGTTTCTCTCAACCAAGTGTTGAACACTGACTACGGTTATTTTTATATCTACTTACACACCGAAAACATAGAAATTATAATTAGAACTGAAATAATGGAGGTTAGGAAAATATATAAATGTCAAAGTTAATAAGAAATAGAGGTAAATGATGCATAACGATGCAGTCCAAGTCAAATGATTATCAGACTGATTTAGGTTATTTCTTTTAATAGCAGAAAGTTGACATGGGCCGTCTTTGATTCATTTGAAAAACATAATTCATTTACATATTTAAACTAACAGCTCAAACCAAGGGATAAAAACAAGAAGAGAAGAAGTTGATGGGAGAGAAAGAGAGTAAACCGGAGGAATCATCATATTAAAAGGTTCCAGAGAAGGAGAAGAAGAAACTGAACTGAACTGCTTAATAATTTATAACAACATACATTAATAATTAAACGTAGCAGATGCAAAATCATTTATTAATTAGGTAGATAGATTTCTAGTAAATGTTATAGATATTAGCAAAATTTATTGATAGAATTTGTTTGCTTCGTATAATATTTGTGTCAGTTTTTGATTCAGAAGTAATAAAAAAGTTAGTGGAAGACATAAAAGTTATTTAACACGCAACTGTTAATAATAAATAAAGTTAGTGGAGATGAAAGCATTATAAATAACAGTCAATTAATAATAATTATGAATTAATATAACTCAATTAATTTATTACACAGTTAATAAAAAATTTATTTTGTGTATTTATGTAACTATTACGACTAATTGTATATATTAAAGAGCAATATGCGTGCGCTTTAATATTAACTAATATGCGTGCACTTTAATATTAACTTATTATGATTAATCATTAATTATTAATTATTAATTATTATTAAGTATTATATACTAATATTAAGTATATATATAGCTATTCACGACTGTGACTAATAAGTCACAACCATGAATTGCATATTAATTATTATTAAGTACTAGATATTAATATTAACTGCATATTAATTATTATTAAGTACTAGATATTAATATTAAGTATATTAATTAATTATAATTATACATGCACGACTGTGACTTGTTAAGTTAAGAAGTGGCATGATGCTCACATAAAAAAGAAGGAGTTTAAAAGTGGAGATTTAGTGCCTGTATACAATTTAAGACTTCGATTATTTTCTGAAAAGCTCAAGTCAAGGTAGAGTGGACCTTTTAAGGTACTTCAAGTATTTGATCATAGAGCAATGGAACTAGGGAACACGAAGGGTGAAGCCTTTAAGGTTAATGGAAATCGATGCAAGCTTTACATTGGAGGAGCTCTCTCTCCTAAAAGGGAAGTGGTTTCTTACCTTTCCCTTACTCTTCTTGATTAAATTGAACTTTGGTCAAGCTCATGACCTTAAATGAAGCATGTTTTGGTTAGTTCTTAGGTTGTTTAATTTGTTGCTGCTTAGTTTTCAAGTTGTTGCTTGCTTTAGTCTTGTCTTTTCTTGAGTTTGAGTGTTGTTTTCTTGAGTTTGATTGTAGTTTTTATGTTAAGATTTGCATTTTGCAAGTTTGGAGTGACTTAGAACCAAGTTGGGAGCTATTTGGAGTGAATTAAGACAAGTTTGAGTGAAACTCCCTGTCACCCTCGTGCTCAAGCACTAGGGTGATAGAACCCTCCAGCCACTAGGATCACACGATCGTGCAAGGCAACTAGCAGATCTCGCCCACCTCCTTGTTTAAAATCCCTAAAACACATCTTCTCTCTCTTCCCTACACCTCCCTCTCTCCAATTTCAACCCCCACAACCTTTCTTCAAGAGATTTTGCTCGTTTTCTTCCAAGTTTTCACCAAATCTTGTAAGTTTGCTTAGGTATTTCATCAAAAACTTCGGTTTTGTGTAGATTTGTGTTGTTTTTGCTTTTCTTTTCCCCTCCTTCCCTCCATTTTCGCAGGTTTCTCTCGACAGGGACTATGTGTGTTTCTTCTTGAAACTTATCATGTTTCTTTTGTGATTTTTGAAGGTTTTCACACCATTACGCCTCCAAAAACCATGACCCTTTATAGAAAATTTGTCGAACCCATCCAAGCTGAGATGGGACGTTGAAATGCGGCAAACATTGCAGCTGACTATAATGCCCCTTTTCCCATTTATTCCAAGGAGGAAGGTGATAGATATGCTCTTCTCAAAACTAGAACCATTCATACACCACGATATTTGGATTTTGATCTATTAGGAGAAATAGGGTTGAAGGATAAATTGCTGAAATTGTGTAGTAAAGGTGGTTGGGTACAATATGTGCATATAGATTACCTTATTTTTTGTGAACTAACACTTAAAATTTTCACTTCCTTGAGGTTTGAATCTAGTAAACCTAGTAAATTCTGGCTTAGACTACGAGACCAGGCTAATAGCTTAGATGAGAAGTTATTACGCCAACTATTTGGTTTATCTAAGCCACAGGTAGAAGATTATCATCAAGACTTCTCTTCTACCATTTATTGGAAGTATTTAACTGACTTGCCTGATTTTAATGCTCCCAATGCTTTTAATGCTCACATTCTTAGTCATGAGCAGTTGCTTTTGCACAAATTCATGTGTTATGCTGTGTTTTCAAAACTTCAAAGCAATAAATGCTCCACTAGGGAGTTGTTTTTTGTTATGGTGCTTAGATGAAAAGATTAAGCCTAACTTGTTCTTTTATTTTTCTCAATCTTTAATCTAATTTGTGGTAAGGAAGGGAACATCCATAGCAATGGGGTATTTAGCCACTACTTTGGCTCAACATTTTAAGATTTATTTTGATGCACCGTACTTAAGACGTGCAGAGATACTACTGCACCACAACATAGAGCTTCGAGATCCTCAGACACACACTGCAGTTAAGCATAGGTTTTAGGTGGAGTTTCAAGTTCCAAACTTTCTTCGGACTCATATGAATCAAGTGAGGAATCAAAGAGGCCAACAGGTTGGGAGAAAGTATACACACTCCTGACCGTCAGCAACAAAAAGACACAGTAGCAGCTCGACCAAATGAATGAGCAAATGCGACTAATAGCCCGCCAATAGTAGTACCTGAAAAAGAAAATCCACAAGTCTTGGGAGATGCAAGTACTCTACGTACCATCTCCAACCCCATCACCTTCGCCCTCTCCATAAGCTTTCTAAACTCCCTCTTTTGTTGTTTGTGTTTTTTATTTGTTTTTTTAGTTCTTTTGTGACTATTGCATTGGTACTTGTTTTGTGTTGTGGGTTTTTGCCTTAGTAATTGTGTTCTTTGTTTGTAGTTGTCTCATCACAAATTGAGGACAATGTGTCCTTCAAGTGTGGGGAGGTAGCTTGGTAGCTAATTATTTGATGTTTGTGTTTGCATTGCATTTTGGCATGTCTTGTAGGTTGCATATTAGGTTGTTAGTTCTAGGTTTATCATTTTCCCTGTATTTGAATCTTTGAGATAGAAGTTGTTGCCTTGAGATTCTATCATAGTAGTCAAAATAGGATTGAGTCATCATACTTGAAGATTGAATTAGGGCACTTGGATAGAAGGTGAACCATGTGGATTGGCTTAAGTAGTTGGTTACATAAGCTTACTTAGAAATTGATATTTGAGTGATTAGGTGATATGTAAAAACATGACGGATTTTCATTTGAGCCTAAGTAAGGAGTTGAGCCTATATGACTTTATTCCATAGTCATATTATTTCCTTGATTGTGTGATACTCTCATAGGTAGTACCCTTAAAACTTGCCATGAACCAATTTGAATATACTAGATGCATGGTAAATAGAAGTGATTAAGCCCTCGTTCTTTTAGCCCTTGACTTAAATGAACAACTTATGTCGTTGTCCCTTACAATCCCCTTTGAGCCTTTGACCTTTTTGTTTCTAGAAAACACCTCATTTTAAACCTTAAACCCTGTTAGCCTACCCTATCACAAGTTTAATAGAGTGCTAAGTTTTCATTAGTTTGGGATTCTTGACTAAAATTTTTCTTTTCTCTGAGACACTTTGAGAGACTTTCTTTGTACCTCTACTTTTAGAGCACATTACATCTAGCTGCTAATGTTAGTTTGTATTTCTTTATTATTGTTTAAAAAAAAGACAAAAAAGAGAAAAGAAGAAAACAAAAAGAAAAAGAAAAGAAAAAGGAAAAAAGAAAAGTATAACATATAGTAGCAATAATAAGTGTGAAGTAGTTAGTAATATCCATTTGCATGTCTTAGAAATCATTTTGCGCCCTTTTGCATACTTAGTACTCTATGAGTGCTTGTGATGGGCCCTCAAACCCTTTTGACATACCTTAAACCTTAGCCTCATTACACCCTTAGCAAAGTCCTTTTGATCTATTTGTGCATGTAATCACTGTAGAGAAGAATTGGTGTATTTGCAAGCCCATGGTAGTGTACTTTTCTATAGGGAGTCTTGAGCGAAACACTAACCTTAAATACTTGAGTGAAATGAGAATTCCGTGAGGAAGATCCATTTTGAATCTATGTTTGCCTTTGATTGATAGTGTAATAACTTAAGTTTGTTTGTGTATGCCGATGAAAACTAGTCATGCTGTGTGTAGTGATTGGAAATTCGAGTGGCCAAAGTTTGAAAGACTGCTTGCTCTTAATCCTTGTGATGATTAATTGATAGAATGGATTGGTTGTGTTTGAGTTTGCTTGAGGACAAGCAAAGGTTTACGTTTCAGGCAGTTGATAAGTTACTTTTAGGTTATGTTTTTAGTGTGTTTTCATGTGTTTTAAGTGCTTCTTTGTGTGTTTTAGTTCTAGTTTATTTGATCTTTTGCATCTTTTATTAAACTTTGAAGTTTTTAGTTGTTTCATTATATTATCTAGTGTTTGAGTGTAGTTTTAGAGCTTATTTGTAGGATAGATTAATGCACCTTGTTGATGAATTATGCAGGTATCAAATTTGCAACTGTGGATGTGGTATAGGTGATTTAATGGCACCACTGGATAGACTTAGAGAATTCAGATGATAATGAAATCTAATGAAGAGGAAGGAAAATGTATGAGGAGCTTGTAGTTCAAATTTCAAGTCAATCGGAGGTTCAGAGAAGACGTTATGACCAAAAGAATGAAGAGTGCAAAAAGCTATCATACAGCAATACACAATCGTGCAACTACCAGATGACTTCCTCCCTTTCATGATCATGCTTATGCAGGATCGTGCAACTACCAGATGTCCACCTTTCTTTCACCCTCGTGCTTGAGCATAAGGTGACAAGCGAAACTCGCCAAGATCAGGTTAAACATGGGATTATAAGTGGTTTGACACTCCCCTTGACATATATAGAGGCTTTAAACTATAGGGGCCTCCATCCATCAGAAGACACACCAAAAATAGAAAAAGTGAGACTTTTAGAGGCTAGCCAAAGAGGAAAACACATATTCTACCTTGGAAAAGTGGCGATAACATCAAGATTCAGAGTTTTTCCAGCTTTTTGGAGTAGAGAGGAGTTTTTGACTTTACCCAGCTTTTATTCTTTTCTCTTTATGACTTTTATTATGAAAAACATGGATTTTGTTATATTGTTTATGATTTTGAGTAGCTAAATACCTTGTAGGAGTTGTTCTTGAACTATTTGTGGAACTCTTATTGTTTTGGATGCAATGAAAGATGTTTTGTGATATTTATTATACTTATACCATACAATAGACCGAGAGGGTGAGTGTGGGTATTTGAGTTGGGTAGTGTAATGAGAGTTAGCTCCCAATGGACCTAATGAATATTCAGGTTTTTCCAAATAGTTGAAGAGAGATCTTAGCTGTTTGCTTAAAATCACCTATAAGAGTGCTTAAAATCTTGTTGAAGGATTAGGAGAAGTTGGTAAGTCTAGAGATAGCATAACTAATTCTAATCTATTCAATTAGGGTCAGCTAATTACGCATTGAGAGAGGGTAATTGAACATTAGAAAATCTTGGGTCAAGCATAATTGAATCAAGAACACAAGAGGAAAGCAAAATAGGGATAAAGTAACTCCTAATTTTAAACTTTGGCCATCAAATTATTGCACTTTGCCTTAATTGGTTGTTCATTGCTAGTTTAATTAATTTTCATTTAATTTCCAGTTTTTAATCTTTTGAAATCATTCTCTTAAACAAAGCTTAACCTAAATTGAGTGGTGTCTACCATCAATCTCTGTGGGACAATATCTATTTTTAACTACAAGTAATGATCGGTATACTTGCGAGTTTTGATGTAAAACTAATAATTTGGTTTGCGAACGAACAAGTTTTTAGCATCGTTGCCAAGATTGATTTGTTTAGCATCTTGTTTAGTTTAGGTGACTTTGATTTAAGATTTTTTGATACTTTTTCTTGTGTATTTGTAGGTGCATGAACATAAGGAGCACAAGAAGATCTATCGAGTTTAGTGAAAAAGAGCTATCCGATATCATAAGACACAAAAGAGAGCTAAGAAGAGCTAAGCGCCAAGAGGCATTACAAAGGAATATAGTGGAAGAAAGAGAACTAGGAGGGGTCGAGAGAACATTGATGGATTTCAAAAGGCCAGGATTTAGTCCACAAGGAGTTGCAAAGTATGTGGTTTAAGCAAACAATTTTGAAATCAAGCCTATACTCCTCAATATACTCTAGAATAATGTTCAATTCTATGGGTTATCAACTAATGATCCCAATTCCCACCTAAAAAAATTCTTGGAGATATGTGACACTTTTAGATTTCAAAGGATGTCTGACTACTTCCATTCACTTTATGAGATCGAGCCAAGGCATGGTATAACTCACTTAGTGCATCTCAGATTACCACATAGGAGCAAGTAGCCCAAGCTTTCCTTGCCAAGTACTTCCCTTTGAAAAAGACTACTTGGATCATTAAGGAGATTACAAACTTTCAGCAAAATGATGGGGAGTCCTTATATGAAACTTGGGAGAGGTTCAAAGAATTGGAACAAAGTTGCACCAGAACCTTCCAAGGGAGTTCTTACTCTAGACATTCTATAATGGTGTGAATCAAACTATAAGATGGACAATTGATGCAGTTACTGGAGGGTCTTTAATGAGGAAAACCATTGAGGCGGCTTATGATCTTTTAGAGGAGTTGGCCAGTAACAGTTGCATGTGGTAAAATGAAAGGAGTAGGCAAGGCATAAAGGAACAAAGAGGCTTGATTCCAATTGATTCTGTTACATCCTTCCAAGCCCAGATTATCGGTCCCACTCAGAAGTTGAACAATATGCAAGGAGCTTCTTCATCCACAGTCAAAGCTATTCAAACCTAATACAAGTTATGTGGGTAGGACAACCGTTACACAATAGAGTGTTTCATGTTAGGAGCCAGTGGAATAGAACAGGTAAATTACTTAAGGTAACCGCAACAAAGAGGTAACAATCCATACTCTAAAGAGGTAACAATCTATACTCTAACACTTATAATCCAGGGTGGAAAAATCACCCAAATTTTTCTTGGAGTGCTAATAACGCAGGTGGCCCAGCAAGACCTCCGGGACCTCCCAGATTTCAACAAGATTGATTTGGAGCCTTGGAGAGCAAGATGGATAGGATGATGGATGCGGTGAACTCTAAATTTGTAACCTAAGAAGAGTACTAGAAACAGATGTTTGCAAGCCAGGATGTAATCTTGAAGAACCATGCTTCATCCATCCACAATTTAAAGGTTCAGGTAGGCCAATTTGCTACTGCCTTATCTTCTAAAAATGCAGGTAGCCTACCAAGCAACACTAAGGCAAATCCAAAGGAACAACTCAAGGCGATCACACTTAGGAGTGGTAAGCAATTAGAAGAACCAAGTGTGCAACAAGAGAGCCAAACACAAGAGATACAAGAGAAGAAGGAGGAAGAGCAAGAAGAAGAGAGGGTGAGACAACATTAGGTAGACACTTAGTTCTCCAAGTTCTTAGAGAAGCTGAGGAAGCTTCAGATTAACTTGTCATTGGTGGAAGCATTAGAGTACATGCCCAAGTATGCGAAGTTTCTCAAGGACATACTCACACATAAACCCACTTGGGAGGAAAATCAAACAGTGACCCTGACATAAAATTATAGTTCAATCATTTCAAGCACCTTGCCACCAAAACTACAAGATCTAGGGAGTTTTACGATTCCATATGTTGTTGGTGACTTTGAATTTACTAAATGCTTATCTGATTTAGGTGCTAGTATTAATTGATGCCTTTATTTGTTTTTAGGAAACTGAGCTTAGGAGAAGTCAAGCCAACATCTATGCTCATTCAACTTGTAGATCAATCCATCAAGAGGTCATTCAGAGTTATCGAAGATGTATTGGTAAAAGTAGATAAATTTATCATTCTGGTGGATTTTGTTGTGTCAAATTTTGAAGAGGATAAGAATTGTCCTTCAATTTTGGGTAGGCCTTTTATGAATACTGGTAGGGCATTAGTCGATGTGCATGAAGGGAAACTTGTTTTGAGAATTGGTGATGAACAAGTTGAATTTAATATGTCTAAAACTCTAAAGAAACCAATGGATGGTACTACATGTATAAAGATTGATATTGTAGATGATTGTGTGAAGGAAGTTGAAAAGGAGGTTGCAGAAGTTGTTGAAGTGAATATGGATGAAGGTGTGAAGGAAGAAGAGTTTTGTGAGGAAAGTGAGCAAAAAAAGTTAGAGGGATCAGATACCCCTACACCACCCTCCCTTGTTAAGTCACCCACCTTAGACCTAAAACCCTTACGCTCTCACTTAAGGTATACTTTCTTAGGTAAAGGCCACACCTTACCCATCATCATATCCAACTCATTATATTTTAAGCAAGAAAAGAAAGTGGTAGAGACTATTAGGAAGTGGATGAAAGCCATGGCGTGGAAAATTGCTGATATTAGGGGATTAGCCTCAATGTGGTGATGCATAGGATTAACTTTGAGGAAGGATGCAAAATAGTGAGGGAGAGACAAAAAAGGTCAAATCCATACATGCAAGAGGTTATAAAGAATGAAGTAGTGAAGCTCTTAGATGCGGGGATTATTTACCCCCATTTTAGATAGTGAGTGCGTGAGTCCTATGTGGTGTGTGCCTAAGAAAGGAGGCAGACAGTGATGAAAAATGAAAAAGGTGAACATATTTCTACTAGGACCATCACGGGTTGGAGAGTGTGTATTGATTACAAGAAGCTTAACTTGGACACCAAGAAAGACCACTTTCCTTTACCTTTTGTGCACCAAATGATTGAGATAATGTCTAGCTATGCATTTTATTATTTTCTTGAAGGATATTTAGGGTACAATTAGATGTTCATATACCCACAGGATCAAGAGAAGACCACTTTCACTTGTCCTTATAGGACTTTCGCTTATCAGAGGATTCCTTTTGGGTTATGCAATACACCTACCACATTCTAAAGGTGCATAATGGCCATTTTTGCATACATAAATGAGAATTTCATGGAGATATTTATGGATGACTTCTCTTCTTTGGAGATTTTTTTTATGATTGTTTATTTAATTTAGACATAGTGCTTTAAAGACGTGAGAGGTCTTATTTGGTTCGAAACTGGGAGAAGTGTCATTTCATAGTCCAATAGGGGATTGTATTGGGCCACAGGATCTTATGAAAAGGGATTGAAGTGGATCAGGAAAAGACTAAAGTGATTGAAAAATTACCCCTTCCCACCAACATTAAGGGCATCTAAGCTTTTCTTATCATGCAGGGTTCCACAGATGGTTTATCAAGGAATTTTTCCCTTATTGCTAGACCCTTAACCCAATTGTTAGTAAAAGATGTGCCTTTTGTGTTTACTAATGATTGCTTAGATGCTTTTAACAGGTTGAAGAAGGCACTCACAATAGCTCCTATCTTGACAATGCTGAATTGGTCATCTCCTTTCAAGATTATGTATGATACAAGTGACCACGCAATAGGGTGTGTACTTGGACAGTAGAATGAGAAGAAACTACATACCATCTACTATGCGAGCAAGACTTTAACAGGTGCACAACTGAACTAGACCACTACGAAAAAGGAGTTGCTTACAGTAGTCTTTGCATGTGAAAAATTTCGCTCTTATCTTATAGGCTCACATGTTATTGTCTTTACAGATCATACGGCGTTGCGTTATCTCTTTGTAAAGAATCAAATGGGTACTTCTACTCTAAGAGTTCAACCTTGAGATTAAAGACAAGAAAGGAGTAGAAAACATTACAGCAGACCACTTATTAAGACTTGAAGGGGAACACAAAGAAGAAGAATAGGAAATTGAGGAGCGCTTCCTTGATGAAGCCTTAATGATGGTAGAAAACCCCTTTCTTCCGTGGTTTGTAGATATTGCAAATTATCTCTCAGGTGGTGTTCTTCACTCTGATCTTTCTTATCAATAAAGGAAATGTTTCTTATTCTAGTGTTCTCATTGATGAACCTATACTGTATAAGATTTGTGCTGATAGTGTGATTCACAGGTGTGTTTGTGATGATGAGAAACCTGAAGTGTTGATACAATGTCATAGTTCTATTTATGTAGGGCACTATGGAGCAAATAAGACAAATGTTTGGGCCTTGGAGAGTGGATTCTACTGGCCAACCTTGTTTAAGGATGCTCAAAATTTTATGCTGAAGTGTGATAGGTGCCAGCGAGTGGGAAATATATCAAAGAGGGATGAGATGCCACTTTTAAATATCATAGAGGTGGAGATATTTGATATGTGGGTGATTGAGCCAAGTTTACTCTATAAATTGGCCTTACTTTTATAGCTGTTTATGCACTTACTGACTCCGAAATGATGATTTCTGTGCTTAAATTAGTTCCCTGCATCGAGCTTTCATAAATTGCAATATGCCAGTATTTTGTCCTGCTGTGATGTTAATTTCTCTATAA
>JANZLC010000007.1:12627408-12642918 GCA_026413385.1 Erythroxylum gracilipes | reverse complement strand
TTAGCCTATTTTGTCTTTTTCCTTGGAATTGCCACTTGTCCTCTTGAATTAATGATTTTTGTCTTATGCTTAAGCCTTTCTCTCGGTTATTGCCTTAAGAAAAGAATGAAAAGAAGACTTGGTTGCTTATTTTTCATTCCACCGAAAACCAACTTTCTTTTTTCCCATCTCCATCGTTTTCTCTCATTTAAAGCAATCCTTCCACCAAACCTTAAGAGCTCTCCTTCATGCAACCAAGCTACTTGTTTTCCTTGATGGAATTACACTTGCATGGTGTTAGTAGAAGTTTTTAGTGAGAGTAGGAAAGAAAGAATTGAAGAAAGTGAAGAGTGGAAGCTTTAAGTAGGTAAGGTTTTAAGTTAAGCTTTAATTATGCTTTGATACCACCTAATGTAGCGCCCCCTTACCGTACAGTATCTACCGGAACGCCCGTAGGTCATTCCAGTATATATCCTACGATAAGAGCACACTACTAACAAACATCACTATACTCCACGTGGCATCACAATAATAAAACAGTAATAAGAGATTGACAACTTTTTAAAATCAAACTGAGTTCCATTGCTTTTACTCAAACTCGGTAGTTTACAATGTTTTCAGTTTGTACGACCTTCTGAACACTTAACATAAAGTACTATACAGTAAGACAAAAGTAGCAGTTCTAACTAGAAGTCTCCAAAAGAAATCCCAGTTGACCGACCTTTGAGCCATAGCCTCTCTCGCCAGTCCGAAGTACACGGCTCTACAGTCCTGAGGGAGCTATCAGTCTAATCTCAATCCTAAAAAATAGATTGCAATTTTGGATGAGTTTGCGAACTCAATGAGGAACTATCATCGATGGTTCGCCCAATTCATGCATCACATAAGCATGTTACAGAAATCAGGTAGTCATAGTAATACGACAGACAATCACAGTAATAATACAGGCTCAGTACTCACACAATCATATACAACAAAAGTCATTTCAGGTATTCAGTCCAGTATGCAATGCATATGTGACTCTTTTTCTGGTTTTATTTCAGTGTTGTGACCGAGCGCTTAAGCAGTAATCAGTAATCAGTAGACACGTCTCGGGAAGATTATCTGCCTTCGAGCTCTAGGCTCGTTTTTAGTTTCAGTGGCGACTCGGTTCACAATTATTTTTATCCGTTTATGCATCTGGGTATGAATTGCATATGCCCCATTGAATAGTTAATTAACAGTCCATAATGCATAATTAACAGTCAATTAACAGACCATAATTCACAATAAACAGTTCATAAGTCACAATTAATCCCAGTAATCCCAGTAATGGCACATAAATCACAATTAACACATTCCTGATCCCGTCATAATCCCCACAGTAGACATATAATAATTGGAAAACCCATCTAGGTTACTCACCTATTACTTCCGAGCTAATGTCAGGAAGTCTCTGCTACGTCGGTCGATCGACGCTCCAATTGGGCCTCTATCAGAATTAGAGAAGATAACGATCACTACATATCCAATCAGAACTAGATAATGCACATGTAGGTGTATGATGCATGTTCATGATATTCCCGACCCTAATCTCATTTTTCCATCAGAAACATTCGTCTAAAAATTAGAAACCTAACGACACTGACCGTACTCAATTTGGACCTCTATAGGTCCAGAAATAAATAAAACAGTGATAAACGAACCCTTACCCGGACCTACGTCAATTTCCCATTCAAAAATTCTCAATCTCTCAGAAAATGAAATTAAATATTCTATGAATCCGATGTCTCAAGAATCAGGTCAATCAGACGTCGTACGGAAAAGTTATTAGCAAAAGAAGCTCAAAATTCAATTAAAATAAAAAAATTTCATCTGCCTCGCGGGGGCGAGCCCTCGCCCTCGCGAGCTACCTCGCATTCTCGCGATGGCGAGACGTCTTCCTCGCGAGAGGGCCGTCTCACCTCGCCCTCGCGATGGGGCGAACACCTGCCTCCCCCTTTTCCTTTTTCTTTCAATCAAAATTCAATCAAGCATATCTCTTTACACACAATTCAGAAAAATACAAAGTATATCTCGTTGGAAAGGTCAGGAAAAACTCTACAAGTTTTATGAAGACTCCAACAATCAAGTTCACCCCTAAGGGTGTCAAAAATTCAGTCAAAGATACTGCCTACTCAATACCTCTCAAAACAGTACAGTACTTTGTAAATTCAATAACTGTCTATTTCTTCAGTAGAAAATTACACAATAAATATGCTCAGAAAGATCACAATGTTATCTACAACTTTTATGAATAAACTAAAATCCAATTCACTTGCTAACTAGGTCAAACAATTCATCAAAGTATCTGCCCACTGAAATTTCTCAATCTGAATAGCAAAGTTCAAAACAGTATATCTCCTAGCACAACTGTCAAACAAGTCACTACCTTATCTCACTAGAAAGATAAAATCTCATACTTAAACTTTCATTAGGACTCAGACTCCAATTCCATCAGTAACAAGCTCAAAACTGTTATGCAATTTACTGATCAGGGCAGCAGTCACTAACCTAATGCAGGTTCAGTGTTTGAAAACTTATAACACCCACATCTGATCTCCAAATATTACATGCTATATACCATTTTCAAGATAATTGCTTCCTCTGCAACTCTTCAGAAGATCACTCAAGCCAATTAAATTCAAAAAAATTTCCAAAATTGCTTCCAATCAGAATGGTCACAAAATCTTCACTTAGTCTATGTTTCACCAAATTACAAAAAATCAGTCAATAATCAACTATTCATATCTCCCAATATAAAAATCGAAAAATTGTAAAATCAGTGGAAATGGAAAGCTAACTTGATAGGATTCAACTTTTATGAAGAACATTTTCACCAATTCCAAAAAAATAATTGAAAAAAATCATCAAAACACTTAGGTCATTAGTTCAGTTACTGTTCACACAGATCACAACAGTAACTTTCCAAGCCAAAATTCAACCTCTTAAGGCTAGATTAGACAACACATATTTCACACAAAACTGTAGCGAACAAACCAAAGTTTCATTTGGCACAAACCTCACCTCATTTTTATAACCACACAATGAGTTATACTCAAAACAGTGTAATCGGTCAAAACCAAATTTCCAGCTTTGGTACTACACTTAGATCCGATGACTTCCAATGCCAATAACACATCACTAAGCATCCAAATGGACAAGAAATCAGTCCCTAGGTCATTCATAAATTCACTTAGACTAAGAGTCACAATTTGGCAGCATCCTATTCCATTAGTTTTCCTTCATCTATCATTCCAAAAGCAATACACAACTAGGCTAAAACACTTCAATCACACTTCTTCATCAAGCCATACTTAAACTAACCTTACCCACCAATTCAAACTATAATTGTCATCAAATTAATGCATCAATAATCATAATAAATGCACCATAACTCCCATTGAATGCATCTAACTACCAAGTCATTAAATTCATAATCAAAGCATAATTAAAGCTTAACTTAAAACCTTACCTACTTAAAGCTTCCACTCTTCACTTCCTTCAATTCTTTCTTTACTACTCTCACTAACAACTTCTTCTAACACCATGCAAGTGTAAGTTCCTCAAGGAAAGAAAAGAGCTTGGTTGCATGAAGGAGAGCTCTTGAGTTTGGAGGAAGAATGACTTAGGAAGGAGCAAAATCGATGGAGAAGGTAAAAGGCAATAGGTTTTCGGATGGAGTGAAACAATAAGCAACCAAAGTTCATCCTTTCTTTCTTAATAAAGACATAACCGAGAGGAAACAAAAGGAGCATAAGACAAAAACAATTAATCCTTAGGACAAGTGTCATTTGGAATAGGACAAAATAGAAATAAGACAAAGTATAGATATGATTTAGAAACCCTAATGAAATCGGGCCCACTCTAGGCCAATGACCCTAATTTCAATTCCAAAATAATATACCCAATACTACAGTGCCATTAGCTAACAATTTTCGCTACCGAAAATCGACCAGTTTGTCACTTGGCAATTTTTTCGGTCCGGAAATTTTCTCCGGAAAATTCTAGAAAAATTTCTGAAAATATAAAACACTCAATGGAGCACTCAGAATAATTTTTTAAACATAAGAACCGCGTTAATCACAATAAAATTGCATTATGCACGAAAACCGGGAATGTCATGTATGCATGTACCGTTATTTCATGTCCACAAACTCTCTGTTTACCAATACTAGTATGCATGAGCAGTCCTAAGTAATTCCAATCCATCTCATCCTATGCCAATTTACTATTCTACCCTTCTAGTAGGGGTGGAATGTTACAAAAGTCATATGAGGAAGACTTTCCTTCTTTAAATTGGAGTACTGATGAATCAATGTGGATTGTATATAACCCTTATATACGAGCCACAGGAATCACTTCACAAGGAACACTTGTGTCAAATCCATCTGATGAAGTTCTCAATTGGAAAACATCTAACGTAGTAGCACAGAACAAAGTTCTGAAAAGGATTGATTCTAAGCTGGATGGAATCAATCACCAAAATTAAGCTACTCATCATAAAGTCGATGTAGTTTCTAAACAGATCCAATAGATGTATCAATCATACAAAGCTCAAATTCAGCACCTTGATGCTGAACTTCGATAATACATCTCTTCCCATTATATGGGGCCCGACTTCGACTTCAAAGTTCGTGAGATACAAAAGATACAAGGAATTGTGCAACAAATGGAAGCTGACATGCATTCTGCACAGTTAAGGATAACCTATGGCTCATCCTCATCCGACTTTCCAAATACACAGCCAACATATCCGATTCCTCAATATCAGAAGTATCCAGAAGAAGCTGACTATTCAAAGGTATTTAAATTCAATTATTCTTTGATTAGACAGTACATACATCCTCAGACAACTCCGAAGAAACCAAAGAAGTCAAAACCAAGGAAAAAATCTGATCATTTTCTTAAACAAAAAGTTTATGAGTCTTCAAAGGTTCCTGAGCCATCAACCTCTTATACACCATTTGAACCAGTTGAACAGTGGAGTAAGTCGTTACAAATTCATACACCTCCAACATCTCTACTGAAAGTTTAACCCTCAAGCGTTTCTACTGAGAAGGACAAAGCTAAGCAGATAGAGTTCCTTGCAACTCTGACCTCTAAATCTCTTGTAGAAGATTTAAGTTCTCAGTCAGATAATACAGAAGCTAGTTCTAAATCCTCTATTCAAACACCTGAAGTTTCTGCAACACCATTTGAATCCTCATATGAATAGATATCTGAACCTTCAACTGATTCTTCAGCACAGTTCGTTAACCTATCATAATTATCTAATGTTCTGATGACAATGCCTCAATATACTGAAGTTGAACCTGAAATTAGTGAGTCAGAATCCACAGGCACTGAACCCTTCAAACCTGAGCCAGCACCACAAGCAACACCAGCTCAGCCAGCTGCACAGGTTACAACCAAGCCTACTTCAGGACCTTAGTTTACGTTCAATGATCTACCCCCAAAGAAATGGATGGTTATAATACATGAATTTGGTGCATGGATTGATTTACAAATGACCAGACTAAATTATCACTTGCCAGATATTTTTGTCTGAATTCATATCTCATTTCATGGGGACTTTGCGAGAATGGTGGCAAAGTATTAATGATTATCAATGCCTTTAGTAGATTCAAGTCATTACAGCAGGAGCATTACTTGGAATCATTCACAAAGAATTTATTAGTGACTTTCAACTCATTGACAAACAAATCCGTTAAGAATGCTTTGCTATGAAATGTTGCTCACTTGACGAGCATGATATTCAGAAGCATTATCAAAGAATGACAAAAATGTATTATCTCTTAAATGGATGGAATGATGTTAATCTTCATTATACTTTTATATCATCCCTTCCAGATGAATTACAACCAGAACTATAAAGGACCGTAGTTTCTCTATAATGAGACATGTCAACAATTTCTCTTGGAGAAATCTATGAGCTTGCTCTAGCTTCTCTTGATAAGTTATGTGACCAACATACCTTGTTCAAGTATATCATTAAAGATGGTCCAGTTCTCAAGCAGGCTTGCAAGAGACCTTATCTCCAGATCACATACAAAGATAGATACAAATACTTGTGAGTGTCATAGCAAGAAGAAAGCTCATCTTCATCAAGTCTACCCTCGAAAAAAGCTCCATAGGAAGAAGGAAGGCTATAAGCCTTTGAGAAAAACCTATGAAAGGAAGAACGACTTCAAAAAGAAAAGATTTGTTCAATTCTTCAAGAAATCTTCACATCGATAGAAGCCTACTTGATGTTTTCTCTATGGACAACATGGACACTTTGCACGTACATGTTCTCATGCAACCAAGAAAGATATTAAGTTGTTGAAGCAGATGCAATCTATTCTGCCTATTCATTCCTCCAACAACTTTGAAGAATTGATCGAGGAGCAATCTCAAGAAGATGAGGACACCAAGTTTGCTATTTTTGTATCAACATCAAAAGATGAAGAATCCTCTATTTCCTCTAATTCCCAAGAGAATAATTCTCTTAATATGCTACAGTAGGCTTGTCTGAAAGTAGATCGTACACCAGTTCAACGACTTTATGTCCAAATCCAACTCTTTCAATAGGACAAATATGATAAGCCCATTAAAGCTATCAGGTTTATAGATACTAGATCCAGTTGTACGATCATAAAGCCCAATATCTTATCATCTGACGCATGGACTTCTCATGAAGAATATTTTACTGCTGCTGATGCTAACTCTTTCAAGATTGGGTTAATTACGAGAAGAAGGATCGACATTTGATTCTTTCTTCATTGTATAGTTTAGACTAAAGTTCTTGGAAGCAATCTACCTGGCCCAGACATTCTGATTGTTATGGATACATACAGTAAAGCCTCACCTTTGCAAATCCTACCCACAGGCCTCATGTATCGATCACTATTCAATCCATACACTAAAATAAAAATATGTTTGAACTTACCCAAGTTCCTACACGTTATACTACACTTCGAGATAAACTATTGGAATATTGTCTTGAATCTCATGCACAGTTTTCTCACCCATATACTCTGTGGAAAAATGTTGACTTCTTTATAAGCCTACCTTTTAAGAAGAATGAGGATATCAATCCTACGAAAGTCACACATCCAGGGATGAACCCTGATGATCGGAAGCTCGCACAAGATGAGTGTGCAATCCTTTTGAAGCAAGGACTTATTAAGCCCACAAAGTCAGATTAGGCTTGCCAAGCATTCTATGTTAATAAACGTTCAAAGCAAAAACATGAAAAAAAGAGATTAGTCATTGACTATAAGCCTCTGAATGCTTTCTTACAAGATGACAAGTTTCCTTTTCCAAAGATAAGTACTCAGGTACTATTACTTAAAGAAGTTGTTATCTTCTTAAGGTTTGATCTTAAGGCAGGATTTTGGCAACTGGGTATTCACCCAACTGAGAGATACAAAATGACATTTTGCATTCCCAATGGACAATACCAATAGACTGTTATGCTATTTGGTCTTAAAGTCACTCCATCACTATTTCAGAAATCCATGACAAAGATCTATCAGCCTATCCTCTAAAGTGCACTGATCTACATTGATGAAATCTTACTATTTTGAAAGACCTATGATGAACATTAGGCCTTGCTGTAGAAATTCTTAGATATTACTAAACAGTATGGAATAATGCTTTCAACTTCGAAAATCATCATTGGCACTACAGAAATCGAGTTTCTAGGTATACACTTCAAAGATGGATTCTACCAGCCTGGTCCACATATTGCAAAAGAGTTGTTACATTTTTCTAATGAATATCTCACTATTAAGCAGATCCAACAATTCCTTGGAATTGTTAATTATATTCGAGATTTCATACCATACGTGACAGCTTATACTTCTAGCTTATCTAAGCTTCTGAAGAAGAATCCACCACCTTGGACTCAATAACAAACCAAGGGCATCCAGCATCTAAAGCAGATTTGTCAGGATCCTCCTCCTTTAAAAATTCCTAACATAGGACAACACATCCTACAGACAGATGCTAGTGACACCCACTGGGGTGTTGTGCTCATCGAAGAAAGCAATGATAAAAGATATTATTGTGGACATGCAAGCGGCCAATTTAGTTCATCTGAATACCACTATCATATCAGCTACAAGGAGATTCTTGCTGTAAAAAGAGGTATTGAAAAGTTTGCTTTCCACCTTACTCCTTATCATTTTATCATTGAAATGGATAATACCTCATTCCCAAAAATCCTTGATCAGCTTAAGAAAAGGATCCCCAATAGTCAATTGCTTCATTGTCGAGAGTGGTTTCCTTCCTATAAATACTTTATTCGACATATTAAAGGTCACAAAAATATCCTTACAAATTATCTCTCTAGACCTACAAAACCTCTCTTGTTTTTCTCTTCTTCTCTCAAGCTTCCCATTCCATTATACTGGTTAATGTAGTTTCCCCAATTTGCAAACTACAAAAAGGAGTTGCCTCCTTTATTTCCTACTCCTCCAACCACTATTTTGGAACTTTATCCAATTTTTCATCAGAGTTTGTTGTATTATTTGCATTTAATTCTTGTTCATCATGAGATTTTACCAGTTCCTAGATTCTTTGATCCTACCACACCTTATAAAATGATGTATCATATTTATGATAACATCAATGACTCTATTTTTGTGGCATCTTTGGGCCATGTCAGCCCTTTATGCATGTTTGATTGCCCTTTCTCCTCTTCATTTGTATCGTCATCTCTCTGATCCAACCAACTCCAAGTCTCTTATGTAGATTTTTCTTGAGTGGTTTCAACCCCTAGATAAATGGAGAATTGATATATCCCTACACTTAACACACCATCAATTATGGGACTCCTCTTTGGATAATCAAGAACATTATGCCATTTTATCTCACTCATCGTCCTTATGTCATTAGTGAATCTGGACAACTCTGCACATTCAAACATATCCAACATTGGCAGACCTCTACTTCTTGGTCTATAGATAAAACAAGTTTTCTAGAAGAATTATATTCTCATTTAGACCAGTTGAATCAATCTCAGACTTTGGACTTCTCAGTATTGTGCACCTCTCTTGGACCTTATTATGGAGATACTACTCTTCTCGAACCAATTATTACTCCATCAATAAGTTAGTGGACTTCTATCAATGATCATGTAATACATATTCGAGCTGGTAACATACCTTTCCTAGTCTCTAGTTAGTCCACAAGCCCAATGTATAGTCCAGCACAGGAATCTAATTCTGTTTCTAGTCCATAGCCTTCTAATTGGGATGAGACAAACATCCATCAACTTATTGAACAAATAGACAATGAGATGGACATGACAGATGACACTGACACGACTTTTTAAGAAGTTTCCTTTGATGAAAGATGCAAGACACTATTATAGGATTCCATCTTATCATCTTCCTATTTGTTTTTAGAAAAGTAGCTTTTTTAAAATAGCTTTGATAAAGTGTCATCGTTGTACTTTAGCTTTCTTTTCTAAAGTTGTAATAATTGTGTCTCATAGGTAGATTTACATTTATATCCTTTGCTTCACCTATAAAAGCAAGGTTTTCTTTCATTTGTAAGTATGCTTTTTATAGAAGTCTTATGCTTTGTTTAACGCTTGAGTAGTAATGAAGTTTGGCTTGTGTGTTTTCCCTTAAGTCTCTTCTCCTTTCTGAAAACTTCAAGACCTGAATAATGTTCTTAACTATCTAGGTGTAGAACAAGTATGCTCTAGACTCACTTCTTCTGAGGATCTTGTATACCAGAAAGTTTATGACAGTCTAGGACTGCATTTAAACAATTTTTTATGCTAGATTGACAATTTAACAGGGAATGATGAGTAAGAATATGTGAGAAAACTAAGGTTCCTAAAAGGCAAGATGAGAGTTGTGCTCGTGAGCTAGGAAAGCTAGAAAGGGCTTTGTTGTTTCGTTCAGCATACTTGGAACTTACTGAAGTAGACATACTTCCAATCCGACTTTGGTGAGTTGTTCGTCTAGTCTAAAAGAGTTGTTTGTGGCTTTAGTCAGTTTAGGTGTCCTAATTTCTTTATATGCCCTTCAGGGCCTCGTGTTAGGTTAACTGCTTGCAACAGCCAGGATATCTCTCCTAGACACTACCTATACAACGTACTGCTCATGACCATCGGGAATAACAATTTGTACTTGCGTTAAGATAAGACCATCTTGAATATTGAAATTTGGGAAGTCACTTAGGTGGTGTTAGACCTTATTAAAGAAGAGATGAACAGGACCAATGGAATAGTAATGACGAAATTGATTGAGAAAAGATAGGACAGTACCAGAAATAGCTAAATAAATGTTGCCACCTTGATTAGTTCGTGAAAGGGAATTAACAACATTATTATGTCTTCCAAGTTTGTAAAGAATACCCAAGAAGTTTAGAGAGTCAAAATTGTTGCTCGGGAGTTTGTATGGTTTCGTTCATAAGGTTATGAAGCCTCTGTTTGTTAGTATAAATGGTGAAGGGCAACTTAGCAGATATTGGCGCCACTTCCACACGACTTTGGTAATGGCACACATTTCCCGAGCGTAGCTAGAGGAAGCTCACATTTGGAGGCTCAACTTGTGATTGAAGAAGGGAATTGGGTGGCCAAATTGAGAGAGGATAGCACAAATATCGGAAGCATCAATTTCCACGATAAATGATTGATCAAAATCCAGTAATGTGAGTACTGGGGCAGTAGTAAGGGCGACCTTCATGGCATCAAATGCAACAATATCCTCGACAGACCACACAAACTGATCCTTTTTAGACAGATATATTAAAGGAGAGGCAACGGTAGCATAAACTTTAACAAATTTACGGTAGTAGGCAGTGAGGCCCAAGAATAACCTTTAACAAATTAGGGGTTGTAATAGGTAGAGGGACCAAATCGCATTTCCAAAGTTCGAGTAAAGGTATCCTAATCCTTCAATTGCTGGTTCCTGTGCATCCACTGAAACCAAGAAAGGGCTTCACCTGTTGTATGAAAAGCTACTAACTGACAGTCGTTGGCCAGGTGGGATAGAGTAAAAGGAGAAATACTGCTCAGCTTGGATGAGCCACACGTGGGGGTGGTCCCACCAAAGGTGGTTAGGTGGATTTTGGTTGCTTTGAGTTAGAACGTCGATGATGGAGTAGGGAGGGTGGTGGTTATTTATTGGCTAGCGCTATTATGGGATAAGGCAGCAAAGGAAGGTGTGGGCAGTAATGGAGGTTGAGGACCCATAGGTTTAGTTGAGTTATTAGGGGTGGTAATTAATTTGGTTCGTTGTAATTGTAGGTCTGGAATGGAGGATTGTTGTTCGATTATGGAGGTTTCAAGCTTGCTGGTAATCCTCTCTTGAGAAGTACGTAATGCTTGGAATTGGTTGGTCACCGCCTTTGGAGGCATGAGTTCTCTCAACAAAAGCACCCATTGTTATAAACATAATTTATGAGAAGAAGAAGAAGCAAGAAGATGGAGGATGGGAGGAGAGAGAGATAGAAAGGGATGAGGAGAATTATTCTCCTTTTCATTCATTCTGTTTCTTTGATTTATAAGCCTTACATCACAGTTGTACCTTTCCTACGATTTCGAGCTAATTATTAACTATACAACCAAAAAGATTATAATTGTTTAACTCATAACAAACTTCCTAGTCCAAGCAAGTTTTTTTTCTAGCCCTTCACTCTCAACCTGTTGTGATGGTTTTGCTCGTAACATTGGATTAGTTGTATATTGTCATTTTTTTAGGCGGTTTTCATGTGATTTACGGTGCTATAAATGAGAAGACAATAAAATTTTTAACAAAGTTCGACCAAATTGGTGTATCTACATTTTTAGGAATTAAGAGCTGATCTCTTTACTATCCAGTTGGATCTATGACAATTACATATTTTCTCATTTATAAAATTAGGTTTATAATAGGTATATTGATATGTAAACTCTAACAGATATACTTCGATATAATTTGTTATTTTCTAAACGTAATATAACTTAAATATGGCTATAATAAGTCTTAAAATTCTTTCTTAGTATAAAATCCACTAAAAATGTATTTTTCACATAAGGTAGTCTATTAGAAATGTGACTTGGGATATAACCGTATAACTCATTGTTTCTCTTTGCACATAGACATGGATTCTAATATGCTCGTGTCTCAAGTATTATAATTCATTGTATCTATCAATATATGGACATAGCCATCTGAGATCGCCAAATGTTTGGGAGTTCCTCTATTTAATCCTTTTCCTTCTTCTTGTTGCTGGATCTCTCGTTTCGTATAAACACACCTATGTCCCAAGTCATGTCCATTTTCAAAAAATTCTCTATATCACACTAACATACCTATGTCCCAAGTCATGTCCATTTTCAAAAAATTCTCTATATCACGCTAACATACCTATGCTCTAGCCCTTATCTTTACCATAGTTTTCCAAAGAATAAGATGCCCTAGCATATGACCTTGTGTTAGGTCATGCTAACCTAAATACTTCTAAGGAATGCTTATATCTTTTTTCAAAACACTCCAAGATACCCATTTATGTGAGTTATACTCAATAATCTTTACTTTGTTAAATATACTCTACATAGGATGAATTGTAGTCTCATATAATATTTCCAACATGTCGACTACATTTTCTAAAGTGTAATCTTTTTCCAGTAAGATATGACTAAATGTAAACTTCCTTTCTTGTGAAAGCTTGGTCCTTAAATGATACACTTAATTATTTATCAAATAGATGTACTATAACTCTACTTTGATCGATTATATATATGTAACTTGAGATACAACATATACATCTTAAGTTAATTATTATTTCACTATGGATAAATAATTTTGCTTGATAATTGAAATTCTTATTAAGTGAAGGCCAAAGCTTTAACATTTTATTATATCGATTCTTCTTGATAGTTAATCATATTGCTTTAATTAGTTAAGTAATTTAATTAACTTTCTCAAAATATTATTTAATTAATTTTATTTCTTTTTTAGGATTAATAAACTTAATAATAATTATTCTTTGTAAGAATGATAACCTAAAATGCTCTAAATTTAAACTTACCATATTTGATTCTGTACACTTGCAAATTTATGTGTATTAGTGTCTAAAAACAAATGCAAAGGTCAAAGATATGTCTAAGGTATCATATGTTATATTTTTTAAATGTATAATATATGTCATGTTTTATATTAGGCTAGATTTTACTTACATTACTAGTCAAATTAGCGAGTGCACAATGAAACCTAGATTTTACTTACGTTAATAGTCAAATTAGCAAGTGCACAATGAAACCTAGAAGATAGCCTTAGGAAGTAGCCAAGTGAATGTTTAAGTACTTAAAAGGTACAACAAACTATGAGATTGTGTTTATCAATAAAAAAGGTGATCCTTTAATTGTGTGATTTTTGGATTCATACCATGCAAGAAATAAATAATACAACTATACAAGGTCTACCACAAGATATATTTTTTTACTCCTATAAGAGATACGCCTATTTGTTAAAAGCTAACGATTCATTCTATATTTTCATTATCTATAATTGAATTAGAGTCTATGGTAGTAACAGAGGTTATTAAAGAATCATTATTGCTTACAGGCCTAATGAAGGAAGTGGTCTAATTAAACAATTACCAACTCTTAATGCACAATAAACCTAAGCAAATTCATTATGAATAGTTAATATATTATTTATCAAATGAATTTAAGATATCTTTATCTTTAGATCTAGACTGCTTAATCTCCTATTGCATGAATTGTATATCTCCTTTCAGTCCTTCATACAACTCTTAAGAATTAATCTATAATGGTCAGGAATAAATTCAATAATCAAGATCATATTGAATAAATTCAATATATAGATAATCATGCATTAATAATTGAAATATGCTATATAAGTTAAATCCCTAACCCTAAATTGGGATTTAGATGACAATATAAGAAAGAAAACCAATAATAGATAAGAAAAAAAGAACTAATTCTCATGGATCTTGAAATATTGATGTTCTTGATTGAATCTCCTTTTTTCCCTCAAAGTTCCTCCTATCTTGTCCCAAGATGCTCTAATTTGGCTCCTTCTTCCTCTCCTTTGACTCACATCCCTCTTTATTCTTTTATAACACAAAACCCTAAAATTTTTATAAAAGATACCATCAACACTGAACGTTGCTGGTTTTGTGTTGTTTAATAGCTCTTTTTAGAATTTTTTGTAACAAATCACTTTCAACATAGGCTAGGAACATGATTTGATGGTTAGCCTATGTTAGGTTAGTAACACCTTAAATCGTGTGTCCAAATGTTCATCTTGGAAAATATGGGTCTTAAAAGTATTAATAAGGATTTGTGTATATGCCACATTAAAGAATGCATGTTCCTATTTGAGACATATTTGGTCATGTTGAAAATTCTCTAAGATACAAAATGCACTAAGGTGGAACATAAGTGGGAGACTATACCATGTTTTCGAGTTTGAGAACATGGGCCCATATTAGTTCCATGTTCCTCTAAAATCATACCATAATTTCTCTAACTTGACTTTAACAAGAGTTTGATTTTACATTAACATATTACTGGTAATGAAAGAATAAATTGTTGTTTTTGTTGTTACAAATTGTTCTCTAAAAAATCACTTTATTACCTTATAACGACTTAAATTGTTGCAATATCCATTCAACATTATTACTATAGTTTGAAACAATTTTATTGCCTTGGTCAAATTTTAAGCAACATTTTTCATTTTGTTGCCTAAAAAAACTTTGTTACCTTACACGTATAACAGTGCCACTTTATTTAACGATATGAATTATGTTGTCTTAATAAAAAGACAACAATAATTGTATTTATAATTATGCTTTTATCTATTGCCTAAAGTTCTTTTTGCTACTATGTGTTAATATAAAATTGCTAAATTTTAAAAGAGAAATATTTTTAATAATATGAATTGAATAATTTTGGAAATATGTTAACAATAGTGTTAAACTAATAAAGTCTCTCTTTTTTTATTCTTTTTCTTTTAAGATGAAGATTACTATGTTATATTTTTAAAATAGTAAGACAATCCTTGAGAAAGAATATTAAATTCTATTCTTCTACTAAATTGGATTTTTTATAAAATGATTTCATTTTTACAAAATTGACTAGATTTTATGATAAAATTATGATTTGAATAAACTAAATTTTATTGATAAAATTTAGTATTATAGTTTGAGAATTTTTTTTACATCATATTAAATTGAATAATGCCATATTTTTTATTTTGAAAGATTTTGTTTTAAACGCAATAGCATTCAAGTTATTTGAGTTTTATAAGAGTTGAACCATTTTAAATTTGAATATATATAAGATTGAAATAATTGTAACATGATTCAAAATATAAGAAATAAGTTCGGCCTCAAAGTTATCACTTTATTTACGAAGACTTTGACCACAAATAAGTTTATGATTCCATATTAAAAAAGCGAGAAAATGACTCATTATATAAACATGTGTGTGTGTGTGTGTGTGTGTGTGTGTGTGTGTGTGTGTGTGTGTGTGTGTGTGTGTGTGTGTGTGTGTGTGTG
>JANZLC010000007.1:12598893-12609403 GCA_026413385.1 Erythroxylum gracilipes | reverse complement strand
CTTCCATATTGGCACTTGAATGATCTGGTTTTGCTTGAACAGCCTCAATATAATTTCCCATGGCATCTCCTTGCACTGTAGCTTCATCTTCTAGAGTGCTTCCTGTAGCATCTGGAGTAGTTGGAACACCATTTGTATCAACGCCTACTCCCTTCATTTTTTTTCTTCACTTTCTGTGCCAGTCTCTTCAACGCCGCCTGCAATATTCTTTTGTCTCACCCTTTTCAACATTTTCAGTTGTCCTTTTTCTCTATCGCCGCCAGCTTCATGCCTTTTAAATTTTTTATGCTAAGCCAAACTTAAAACACTGTCGTGTTTTGTTAGGTGCAAAGAGCTCTCAATTCTTGACTTTTTGCTTTCATTGTCCAAATCCAATATGTGCCTAAAAATTTAAACAATTAACTCTTAATTTAGTGTAATTTAATTAAATGCACAAGAGTCTAGCAAATTATGTATCAAAAATTAATACAAAATATCCATTAACAGGAGTTTGATAACTAGTATCTAGCAGTCCTACTTTATGACCTATACATCTTCTTAAGATGCTCAATGATCTATGAAGGGTCCATACCTTCATGTTACCTTTGCAGTTCAGAACTTATTGATGCTAGAATAATGCACTTGGCATTAGTACTTTGCTCATTGAACTTAAAGGATGCATCCAATGCATTAATTAACATCATCAATTCCCTCAGTAGGCGCTTTCTTCATGGGTTTATCGATCACATCGATAAGTTTCTCATGCATGAGAACAATTCTCAGATTGTGGCACCAATCATCAAAATTGTTATTTGCTAGCTTGTTAGCATCAAAAATGCTTCGTAGTGATATAGTAGACATTTTTGAGAAATTTAATAAAAGAGAAAACACCAAAATAGGAACACAATCTTATATCATTAAGATATGGACTTTTATCTAAATGATATAGTCTTTAAAACATGAATGAGCTCCTTGGTTGTTAAGTCGTTACTCATGCATAATTAAAGAGTGATAAATTTCCTATTTTATCATATAAAATTTTTATAGTAGGCTCAATACTAATAGTCCCCTAATTGTCAGGTCGTTCCTATTAGTATAATTTAATTTTTCCATCCAAGTGATTGAGAATTAATCAATATTATACTCCCTAGGTAGTCTAGGCCAAAAGTATAAAATTAATTATTTTTTCCTCACATATGCATCATATGCCATAGAAAATATTATTTATCTCTGAACTACAAGTTACGTGGTTGTCAGGTCATTCCTTGTAAAAAAAATAAATATTATTATCTATTTGAGTGGAAAATTTTCTTTTTAATAAAATATCATATATTATATCAAAATAAACTCAATAATTTTAAAGGGTCAAGATTTTATGTTATTAAAACAATTTTTAATTTTAATAACATTAGTGATCATATCACCTTACTAAATAACATTTACAATTAAAGCTATTTATCAATATAAACACAGCATATCGTAAGTTTTCTGTTTCTGTGTCCAAGTGAAAACCAATATAAAATCATGCCTATTACCGTGCACTCAACATCTGTTAAAACAACCTTTTAACACCAACAATGCTAAAGCATACGTACAACATCTGTTAAAACAAACCTTTGCATTACCCATGCTTACAACACCTTTTTACATGCATTTTTTTTTTGACGAGAAATGGTAAGAACTATTATTGGCTTTCAAGCCGAAGAGAGTCATAAATACACATAGGTGGTCGTTGGGACCAAACCACCTTGTCCGTCGAGATGGTAATAGCTCGAGAAAGCTTATGAGCTATTCCATTCGCAGACCGTCTAACAAAGACTAATTGCACATCTCTTACCTTAGAGAGAAGGGATTTACAGTCTGAACCTAGTAGTCCGAAAACAAAATCATCCATATAGTTAGGTTCAAGTATAGCTCGAACACAAGATTGGGCATCGGATTCTAGAATAGTAGGAGACCACCCGACATCCTTAATCCAACTCAAGGCTTCGCGAATGGCTATAACCTCGACAGTTCTGACATCAAAGTGTCCCGGGACAGCTACCTGCATAGCGCTACCAAAAGATCCAAGGGAATCACGAACGACAATACCCAAGCCAACAAAAAGACCATCAAAAAGCGCTCCATCAACATTCAATTTGAGAAGGTCATGAGCTGGTTTAGACCATCTGGCCGGGGTGAAAGAAACAGGAGAAGTAGAGGGGGACTCATTAGCTTGTAGCCAACTATTGAGGAAATTAAGTGCACGTCTAGCTACCTGCAGCGGAGTCAAGCGTTTGGCTGTCCAAAACAACGCATTTTGGGCTTCCCATATCGCCCATAAATTCACCACCAAAGTCTGTAATTTAGATCCATGGAGCACATCCAGCATGCTCGCGAACCAGTCACGAAACCGCACACATTGGCCGAAGCGAAACCCAACTGCAGAGGACAACCAACAAGCCTTTGCAAATTCACAGTACACCAGCACATGAAGTTCATCTTCCTCGCAAGATTGGAAAAAGGGACATAGGCCATCAACTTGGAGATTACGACGTTGGAGCAAGGTCACACAAGGAATGACAGCATTCAAAGCCTGCCAAACAAAATTAAGGCATTTAGGTGGGACATGCAAGGACCAAAGTTTCCTCCACATACTTACACGGACTTGGAGTTGCGGGGGTGGCTAGATAAACCACAACTGGCAGTAAGCACTTCGAACTGTAAACAAACCTTTATTATCAAATCTCCAAAACCAATCATCCTCGCCGCCAGTTCGGCTTAAAGGGATTGATAAGATGGCAGCAACATCTGGAGGGTCAAACGCCTGGAGAATAACATCAGATTTCCAGCAGTGGTTGGCTATGAGGTCTGATACCAAAACCAAATTGGTATCGGCAAGGTATGCCATCATGATTTTCATAGATGCCGTAGAGGGTAGCCAAGAATCCTCCCAGATAGAGATTGATGAGCCAGAACCAACTCGTAAGCAGTCACCCTCCTTGATTAAGGCCTTACTCTCCCAAAAGCTCCGCCTTATGTAACTCGGGTTAAGGCCTTAAATCGAGGCGAGGAAAGAAGTAGACGGAAAGTATTTTGCTTTCAAGACCTTTGCAACAACCGAAGTGGGATCCTTAAAAAGTGGCCATGCTTGTTTCCCAACCATGGAAAGATTAAAGTCGCGTAATTACTTAAAGCCAAGTCCACCGAAAAATTTTGGTTGACACATCCGTTCCCAACGCATCCAATGGATACCTCAACCAGGTTGTGCTCCATTACCCCACCAAAAGCGACACATCATACGTTGCAGTTCCATGCAGAGAGTCTTGGGAAGCAAGAAGAGGTGCATAACATAATTGGGTAATGTAAGCAAGACGGTCTTGAGCATGATTTCTTTCCCCGCCCTAGACAAGCAATTCCGCTTTCATGTGGTTAACTTCCTCCAAACCCAATCTTTAATGAAGTGAAATACCTCCCTCTTGTTTAAGCCCACCCGAGTGGGAAGGCCCAAGTAGATACCGAAGTCCCCTTTCTCGTCGATTCCAAGAGCACCACAAATTTGATGACGAATCAGAGGGGGAACATTGTTGGAGAAACAAAGGGAAGATTTCCCTAAATTGATATGTTGACCTGACGCTTGAGCATAGATTGCCATCACTTCTTTAACCACAGTAGCCTCCCCACTAGTCGCCTTGAAAACAAGCATACTATCATCTGCAAAAAAGAGATGGTCAATAGAAGGAGCCCTACGGGCCAGAGAACAATCGTGCCAAGTCCCTGCAGTCACACGAGATTGAATCAGCCGGGATAAACCCTCCGCACACAAAATGAATAAATAGGGAGAGAGAGGGTCACCCTGTCGTATGCCTCGGGATGGAGTAATCGAACCGAGATGCTGGCCTTGGTGTAGAACCCAATACTTCACGGTCGAAACACAATTCAAAACAAGATGAATCCAATATGGACTGAACCCCATTTTATCAAGCACGGCTGTGAGGAAACTCCACTCAAGCCAATCATAAGCCTTGGAGATGTCCATTTTCAGTGCTACATAACCGTCCCTCCCATGCCTCTTATGCAGAAAAAAATGCATGAGTTCAAAGGTAATGATACTATTATCCTGGATGTTGCGATTAGGAACAAAGGCACACTGAGAAGAAGAGATAATAGTTGAAAGAATCCATCTCAATCGATTAGTGATAGCTTTTCTCATGATCTTGTAAACCACATTGCATAAGGCTATCGGCCTAAGATCTCCCATAACTTCTGGTAAGGTCTTTTTTGGAAGAAGCACCAAGAGAGTATGGTTCAAAGAAGAAGGAAAAGATCCCTGGGCCAGGTACTATATATAGACATTGCATATCAAGGGTCTAACAATATCCCAATAATGCTGATAAAACACAGGGTAAAACCGTCCATTCCAGGGGCTTTATCAGGTTTCATACTAAATGCGGCCAATTTGATCTCATCCACTGAATAAGGAGCCGTAAGAGCAGCATTCATCTCAGGAGAAACACAAACAGGGACATGTGCAATAACTGAACCAACCTCCCCCAAATGAGTTGTGAAAAGGGCAGAAAAATAATCGGTGATTAAAGCTGCCAAATCACCCAAGTGCCAGCCGCATCTTTCAATCGAGATAACTGATTTTTTCGAAACCGGTTAGTGGCGACGTTGTGGAAAAAACGGGTATTCTGGTCCCCTTCTTTCAACCAAAACATTTTAGAGTGTTGTTTCTAACGAATTTCCTGATCATTAAGCAAAGCATGAAGTGCTCTGTGAGCTGTCGCAAATTGTCTCATATCAGCCGGGGCGCGGGAACCCCGCAATGCCGTCATAGTGCGCCTATAATCAGCCAACAATTGCTTATCCGCATGATGCAAATTTATACCCCAACGATCAAGAGGAAGACTACATGTATGTAGCCATGCCAGTAAATCCAGATCAGGATTGGCATCCCAAACGGTCTGAACCAGCTGCCAACAGCCAGGAGTGTGTAGCCAAAAATTCTCAAATTTAAAGCATCGAGCATTATGGCGAGCCTTAAAAGTGCGGACCTCCAAGAAGAGAGGTAAATGGTCAAAAGAGGAGGTATCTAAAACATAGGCACGAGCCAAAGGGAAGAGAGTATGCCATGCACTTGAAACAAGGATAAGGTCGAGCTTTTCCTCAATGAGAGCACCCGAGTCCCTGCCATGCTCCCACATGAAAGGGTATCCCCCTATAGGAAAGTCATTAAATTCAGCATCTAAGATGGACTGGCGAAAGCCATCAATTAAATGTTGTGGTTGCCGGCAACCCCCTTTTTTCTCATGGTGGTGGAGAATGTCATTAAATTCACCTATACATACCCACGGCTGGTCACTACAATTTGTGAGGTTTCAAAGCAAATTCCACGTTTCAGAATGGTGATTACGATTAGGATGCCCATATATGCCCGTTAGTCTCCAAGCACCAACCTAGTCAACCATAACTTCAACGTCAATGCAACGTAAACAAACATTTAATTGTCTAACCGAAGCAACAGATTTCCAAAGGAGAGCTAAACCCCCACTATGTCATACACAATCAACAACAATGCAACCATCATAACCCAACAAAAGCTTTAAGTCATCAATTTTATTGGAACAACACAGAGTTTCAATAAGAAAGATAAAAGTAGGCCTTTTTTTATACAAAAAGTTTAAGAAACTGTAAAGCTCGTGGGTTACCCAGCCTACGGCAGTTCCAAGAGAGGCAACTCATGGCTACCGGCAGCCCTAGAAGCTAGGGGCGGCCGATATCACATTCTGTGGATCAACGGACATGTTGGTGTTGGTGGAAGTAGCAAGATCCTGGGTCTCGCCTCGAAGGTGATTTGGACCCATTTGTTTCCTTTTGGATCCACCTATTATTAGGCCTTCGTCCAACTTTGGGGGTGAGCCATCGGGTGAAGCAGCTACGTGAACAGGAGGGGCAATAATGGTTGAAAAAGGGGAGACAATGTTGCCTTGATGAACTCCTCGATGTCCGACCTCAGGTAGTGCAGATATAGCCAATGGGCGTTCAGTGTCGGAGGTCATACCACCAAAGTCTGTATCGTGCTGTGTGGAGCGACTGCCAGAAGGTTCATCGGATGCCACCATCGGACGCAACTAACGGTCACCAATATTGCACTGCTCCCGACGAGAGAGGGCACGGAAGCTAGCAGAAAATTTTCGGACAGCTTTCCCAGGTGCAAAGTCTAGTAATTTAGGGCAGAAACGCTCAGTATGGCTAAGCAAGCCACAGATAAAGCAAAACGAAGGAAGACTTTCATAGGTAAAACCAACAGTGAACCAGTCTCCCTTATCATGTTTGAGCTTGAAGCCCTCGCGGAGTGGCCGTTGAACATCCTAATTGACTCACATACGCATGTAAGAATTCCAGGAGCACTCAAAATTTTTCGGGTCCGCTTCCATGAATTAACCGATCTTATTACCTATATACTGCAGTATTCTTACCGACCAAAAACCAGATTGGAGACCGTGGACTTGAATCTAGAAGGGAACATGGAATAAGGGAACCTCGAACGGAGAGGAAGAATCCCCAAATTGGTCCAGGAGAAGCAGGTGATTATCGAAAGTACATGGTCGCATATCCAGAACACGGTGGACATCAACGACATGAAAAAACTGAAAGACATACAGGCCACTAGTAACCTCACAAACCTACATGCCCATCAATGACCGCCATATAGAATCTAAGGTATGTCGCATAGTATGAAAGTTGATGGCTATCAGTCAAAAATCGCCCAACAAGGCAGAGCTGGACATCGTCAGTTGTATCCAGATCTTTAGACCCATAAACGAGTCCATTTTCAGATCACCGTCAATCGAGAGATTAGCCATCGATACCGAAACGCGATCGTCTGCCATAGCTCGCCACCCAAGGCAATGAAAGAAAGGAGTCCGATAGACTAGGAGATGAGCCAACAAAGCCAAAATCAACTAGCAAATCCAGCTACCCAGATTAAGAAGAGGAGAAGACCCAAGGAAGAGGGACAAGGAACGCCATTGTAGTAGCCCGAAAGTCTGCCACAGCCAACTGCCCAAAGAAAGGAAGAGAGAACCCAAGTAGAGAAGGCGAGAACGAGCAGTAGCAAAACCTGGAGAGTTACCAACAAAGCCTACAACACCCGCCAAACCCAGCTGGCCAGATCAACCGAGAAAAGAAACCCCAATGAATAGGGACGAGAAACTCCGAGAGAGGAGACGACTGGTTTTCCCATGGTTTAAACTTTTTACATACATTTAAAGCAAGTACCATGAACATTTATATGGACAACATTTGTTTCTGCCTTAATGCCTATAGGACCTTATATTTGGAACTCTTTCCAATTTTTAGCTTTCTTTTTGCTTCATAAGGATATAACAGCTACACTATTTTGACAAAGTATTAGGTAGTCCATGACTTTAACAGGTCAATTACCGTTCTATTTGGTGTAATTGTTTGGGAGGGGTTCCTTTGGGCTTATGAAGAGAGAACTAGAGGGGAGGCAGTCTTTTCTTTGTCGTTGTTGGGAGAGCAGAACCAACTAAAATAGACAAACATGTGCACATTTTAGCTACAATGTTAACCCCTAATTATACATATTTACTTGTTGTATGATGTTCTACAAATTGCTGCTCATTTCTAGAATGAGAATTGAAGTCGATAATGTTATCCGAGGTCACTGGTTACTGAAATGCTCCTATCAGGGTACTTTTCTAAACAAGTTTCTCATACTTCAATCTAATTTTCCTAAATTTATATGCTTGAATCTAATCTACCCTATTCTTTGATGATACAAATGACAAGTCTTGGAGGAGCACAAATCTAGAAATGGGGGTGTCAGCTTATCAGGAAGATGAGGTTAATATATTATAGGCTTAAATATAGCATAATGGCATGTACTTCAGTATCTTCATCTTACTGCATGCTACGTTTCAAATTTGGTATTATTAAAGAAAACATTGTGCAAGAGGAGTGATAGATTACTCCTAAATATCATATTTGAGCTTATTTTTGGGCTATGATTCTTATATCAATATATCTGCATGTGTCAACCTTAAATGACAAAGAGATAATATTTAAACAATGTATGATCGGTATTCCTGACACTATTTCAATAACAAATTCTAAAATTGGCATTCTTGTTTTAACATTGTCTGAAGTGTAATGGTTATATTGAACAATACAGAAAGGTCAAATACACAGGCTTATAAGTATGGTGAATTTTGTTCCGTATGCTTGTTTCAGAAAATCCAAGAATTCATCCTCATATAGATAATGTAATCTTGGTTACGGATTCCTATTTTCTAAAGTGGGATGAAGAATCTATAATATTTCAGGTTAAGTTTCTCCTATGATTATTCTTTAGCTCTATATGATTTTTAAATGTTCTTGGTTCCCTATTTAGTATAGAAGTTGCAAGGTGAGGACATACTGGGACACACTAGCATCACTTAAGAAAATACTTAACTCTTGAATGAAGTAAGTTACTTATGCAGTTCCACAATGGTTTTAGGAATTGAATGACAATTCTTTCACTAAGCGTAAGCAAATTGCTGTGAAAATAAAGCCTTCTTTTTGATAGGTTTTAATCTTTTTATAGTCTTTATACAAGATTTTACATGTATCTTGTACGAAAATAAGTTCCTAACCTTTGCTCTTCTAATAAATCAGTACCTATTTGGCACAGATTACAAACATTGCAATTCAAGGCCTTGTAGAACTAATCTAAAATCCGAATTGACCACAACCTTAGATCCAGTTTCGAATTTGGTATTTGCTAGCACACACTACTACATTCAATCCCTGAGACCAAAAAAAAGGTATTGTGGGTGAGAAATATCGAAATCTATAACTTCTCTAAAGTTACGCATGTGAATAGTGAATACTTCAATTGGAGTTTGAAAAATGGAAATCCTGGGGTTATGTATTAACTTAATAATTTTGATTTAATTATTTAATATTAATTACTATTAATTTATTTTAGTTTATCTTATGATTACTTTAAAATTAAATAAATTTCAATTTATAAAAAACAGATTAAAATGTTTAAAATTAAACATTTTACAGATATCTTATTTTTAGTGAAAATTATATAAAATTATTAAAATTAAGATAATTGTTTAACTAATTTATCAAAATAATATACATTTAAATTTTATTTAGATATTTATATTGTGGTCTAAAAATTGTAACTATAATAAAGAGATTGAAAGTGAAAAATTTAAATGTTGCTTGATTTTTATTCATTTTAATTTTATTTTGTCACTAACTTTGTTCTTTTTTCATTCATACTTGATGTGTTTACTAAATCATAATGTCGTGTTACTTTCAATTATTGTTGAAAGTTTGTTACATCTTGTTCTTCCAAGTTCAGTTTGTTATATCTTGTTCTTTCAAGTTATCTACATGAGTTTCTAGCTCATTGACCTATTCGATTGTACATGAATATGCCATGCAAAGTTTTATGATCGATTGCTTTATAAATAAAGCATAAAGAGTTAAATTGGGGAACACTAAATAACTACCTTATTTCTCTTTTATCTTATTAAAGAACATTTTAAACTTCTTAATGTGTTAAGTTTTCAACTTGTCATCTATTAGCTAATAATATCTCTTTAAATAATTGGATATAGAGGTAAAGGACAGATATCATTTTTGCTACTAGCTTGAGTATTTTACCTCAAAAGGTTCTCAACTTTTGCCACAAGATCAATAAAATCATTTCGTTCTAGTGAAACTAAGATCTGCGAATGAAACTAAGATCTGCGAAGTCATGGGAACAAAAAAGAATCATTATTACAATTGAACTGTAATTTAAGAGAGGGACCATATCGAAGTTCTTTTGATATTGATCACATTTTTGTTCTCAGTTTTAATGTGTTTTGTTTTGTCCATACTAATTAACTTCAAAGGTAAGTTTCAACTAGTCTTTCTTCTTTTTATCTTATCTTGGATCATTTTGATACTACTGTTTTATAGTATTGAATTACTGTCATTATGATGGTTTGATTCGTAGAAACTAGGTGAAGTGCCCACAGTTGAAGAATACTATAGGACCGGCACAATGCTTGTTTTGATTGGTTGTTTATTTGGCAGCCGATACCTATAATGAAAAAGGTAGATATACCAGCTGAACGAAGTTACTGATGAAAGCGATTGATGTGCAGGCTTAAGAAACTTTTTCCTAAAATTAGCAAAGGTATCTAGTTTAATTTAAGCTATAGATTAAATAACTATTAGTTAAATATGTTGGATAATATATGTAAGATCGAATCTAGGCGCAACGGAATGAATTTAAAATTTTTCCACAGAATTAACTTTAACAGAATTAAATTAGAAACATAAAACATGAAATAGACAAAGCTATACGAACCTGATCTGATTTCCAATACGATTTCCTGCTTCTCCGAAAATGTCAATTCTACGAGCCGTTCAATCGTTCGGCCTCTAACGGTATCCATGGATCTATTCGGAGAAAACTCAAAACGATTTTGAGAGGAAAAATGTAAGAAGTGCTAGCCTCATTTTTCTAATCTTT
>JANZLC010000007.1:12581771-12596309 GCA_026413385.1 Erythroxylum gracilipes | reverse complement strand
TCAAGTTTCATGTTATTGTGTTTAGGACCTAAGAGGGGATAGGAATATCTACAATGTTGGTTATGTTTGGTCAGGAATTTAATGAAAAGAACGAATGGAAGCTAGTATTTGCTTGATTAAGAGTGTTTTTGCTTTCAGAGGGATGAATTGAGGTTATTAGGAATGTGCTGTCGCGCCCACGAGGATGATATCTCGCGCCCGCGAGGGCATGACAATCAGAAACTCCTCCAATGTTGTCTGAATGTGCTGTTTCGCCCTCGAAGGCATGACAATCAGAAACTCCTCCAATGTCGTCTAATTGTACTGTCGCGCCCGCGACAGTCTCAGCTTCAGTGTTTTGCGATTTTGACCAGTTTTAAGGCCGAATCTTGCTTTACGGCCTCTAATATGATTTGTAGATATGGATGTGAGCTGTCAAATGGCACAAGAAAGAAAGCTTTTGGTCTATTAAAGAAAGAGTTATGGCGTTCGCGCCAGAAGAGGTCAAAACTGATTTTGAAAATGAACTAGGTCTAGTGTTTTGGGCATAACCCCCTCACCCGACCTCTGAATGGGGTAATTCTTGAGCCAATGGATTAATGGGACATATAGGTATCCGTACACAAAATTTTGTATTATTTGAAGTTAAATTGAGATGGTTTGATGAAAAGCAAGTTAGGGGACAGTCGTGAGGTTATGTTAGGGTTTTCAGCAAGGCTCATGTCTCAGGACAGTTGGGCTCCGGTTCGGGGTCCGACATTCACTATTAAGCCACTGCCTATTATCAACCCAAAAGCAAACTCATCATCTCAAAGGTTCCATCTCTGTCTCATTGCCAAACAAATGTCGTCATGCTTCCCAGTAGCAATGAGAACCTCTCTTATCACGTTAACTACATTGTCCGCTATTGCATATTTATGTCTTTCCTCCTGCTAATATATCTGTTGATTCCTCTCCCTCCATAAGTGGTAAAGCACCAACTGAAATGAAGTCCTGATTATGAGAATATCTAGCCTCCCTGATCGAGTTTCCCGTATAACATCTGCTAACACCTCACTCCACTCATAGGAGGAATGTAATCTACTAAGCAAATGCAAAATACGACTCCACACCGCTGTGGAAAACTCACATTCAAGTGATTTCGACTCTCATCGGCTTGTTTGTACAACGCACAAATGGCATCAAAACTACCAAACCATCTATCTTTTGTTCTCAGCCTGTTCTTGATCACCAACCACAAGAAAAACGCAGCTCTAGGACTTACAACCTGCTGCCACACCAACTCAGCCCACATATTTTGCGTCTTAAAAGAACGTTTTTCATTTCCTTGATCGTTCGACTTTGGCTTCTTTGAGTCCTGAGTATAATGGATAGTTTTCTTACCCTTTTTCCATTTTGATATAATATGATGCTTATGCTTTAGATTCACAGCTCCATGTGAGCTAGAACCAACTGCATATACCTCGGAGGACATCATAGAGGCTTCTAAACATTCTGCTTGTAGTATGAGAGGCCTTGTAGCATCTTTCATTGTTTTGATACTCTCATTGTGAGTTAGATGCATCTTCATATGCTCCCAACGTTGAGCTAATGACCAGATCAAAACTTATACTTGTTTTTTATTTGATAATTCATTACTAACATCTTATAACTTAGTGATCAAAGTTGACATATGCATCAAATGCTTTTGCATTATATGATCTGACCATTTATTATATATGTCAAACTTGATAGTGAGTGACCTCACTTTGCTCACTGAAGTGCCTCTAAAACGTGTAGCTAAAGCAGACCACATGTCCTCATAAGTTTCATATATACAGAACTCATGCATAATATAATTGTCCCTTCTGCTCAGTTATATAATACGAGCCAATGAGATCTTTTTCTTCTATATTTCATAAGCATCACAGTCCCTTTTGTGTTGGGTCATACTGTGTTCATTAGGAACATTTATGGTTATATTTAATGGTTTAAGGGCCTCTTTCTCTCCAGTACATTTTGGATTTTTATGTTCCAAATCTCATAATTGTCACCATTTAATTTATGACCTTTGTTGAGTTCATCAACAATATTCTTTGCTATATTAGCCATAATGGGAACACAAAGTTTCTAAGAAAGAAATATTATACTTGCATGTTATGGTCACATCATACATGCATATATTGAATAATCAGACATACCAATTATTATACCCAAGAAGATTGTTTCAAACATAAAAATTCATATAACATATATTTTGATAAAATTAAATATGAAACTTGACATAAAGTAGTGAACCTAATTTATGTGGTTCATTACAACTTAGTTCAATACAAAATAAAGAACCCTACATGGAATACAATCAATGAATTCAAGTGATAAAAGTCATAGAAGCTCAATATTCTATTGTTCTTAAAACTTAGATTGGAAATTAATCAGATATAAAGTCCAAATTAATTCTTTTCTTTGAACTTCTCTCCTAAATTTTATCATCAACCATTTATGTAATTTCACAATAGGCCATTTATGTTCTAGAGCATGCTTAACAATTTAATTTTTAGTTGTGGCAAAGTTGAGAATGAAGTCGTGTACTTCGTGTCTTTATTTCTGCTTTTCTGAAAGCCAGACAACCTCCGAAATATAGGTTTTGCATTAAGTGATTAACAATAATAATATGATGTATTAGATCTTCTTTAGGAAGATATTGCATTTAGTATAACTACACCAACATCATGATAACTTGTTTCATCTTGGCCACACTTTTTATAAGTCTGGGTGACCTCTTCATAATTGACATTTTGTTAAAAACACAATTTTAGGATTAGAAGTTGCTCACAAAACCCATAAATCATAAATAAATAAACGAACTCATATTTGAAATAAAACTATGATTATTATAATTTACTCGCAATCACAATCACAATTTCAATGCAACATGAACATGTCATATTTAAATGATAACTATTTCATTTCAATTAGAAACACATTTCTAACTATTATAAAACCAATCAAAATAAAATTTAAATTAGAAACTTATTTCTAATTCTTATTACAGTAATAATATCAATTTTAATTTGAAAACTTATCTCTAATTATATATATTGTTTGATTAAATTAATTTATAATTCAATTAGAAATTCGAAACTTATTCTCAATTAGAGATTTATATCTCATTATTATTCAACTTTTGAACTTAATAACTTAAATGTAATTAGAAAGTTATTTCTAATTAAATATTGAACTAATCAATATTTAAATTAATAAATTGTTTATAACTTATTTCTAAGTATTATATATTTAAAAATCATATTAGTTATAACTCCATACTTATAGCCCAAATTGGTCAATAGTATATTTTATTTTATTTTACAGCCTAATAAATTATAAGATTTGGCCCATAATTATAGCTTAGAATCCAAAAATAACAGCCTCAATACTCTAAGAATAACCTATATCCAAATTCATTTGAGTCCGAGACATGAAAGACCAATGGAAAAAAATTATACATATAAAAAATATAAGATCTTTCAAAAACATATAAATCAAATTACTTACTTGGATTGATTATATTCTACATATTAAAGGATTTCTAAGAAATCGTTAAGAACTAGCTTCAGTCACAACTATGAATCGTGGCCTAGGAATTTCTGTATTTGGATATGCCCAAATAATCATTAAGCTATTCGTTTAGTCCATGGAATTAATTGATTGATTTATTAGGATCAAACTTGAAATCAATTGATTAGTATCAAAAGGCGAACTTTAATTCAAACTTGGGAAGGGACATTACTTAATTTCCGCAATCGAACCCAAATTGGCTTGTATCGACAATTAAGGTTTGGACAAAACGAAACCAATGTAGAATGTTTTGGATTTGATTCCAATTGATAGCAACCGAGGTAATGGCAACAGTTTCAGGAGGAGACGGGAACATGACAAGACAAAATCATCGTTTGACAGTACATGCAGATATCATATAAATTATATATTAAAAAAAGAGCTGCTCGAGAAAAAGTCAAGGGTTACTTAATTTTACTTTTTTTTTTAAATTTTAGTTTTAGTTTTAATTTTCGTTTTCTTTTTTTAGTATTTATTTTCAAATAGAAATAAAATGTTGTTTAATTGTTAAGTTATATTTTATTATTGGTAATAATTATATTAAATAAAATTTAACAATAAATTAATTTAATAAATAAAGATTATTTATAAATCAATATTTATTTATAAATTGTTTAAGGAAATTTTATTTAAAATTTTATATATTTTTAATATATTTTAAAAATTATATTATATTATATTATATTAATAATTAAAAAAATTTTGTTTTTAAAATTTATAATTAAATTAAATTATTAATAATTCTAAATAATTAAATATAATATTAAATTAAATTATTCTTAATTCATATTAAATAATTAAATAATATATTTAGTTTATGCTAAATTATATTATAAAATAGTAACAAAAACAAAAATCATTTTTTATGATTTCTATAAATTTTAAAAACCGAAAGAAAACAAAATTTAAAACAAAAAATTAAAAACTCAAATAAATAATTTTTTAACTAAAGTTTAAAAATAAAGATGAAAAATATAAATATAAACAAATTAACACTAACATTGAGGTTTGTTTCGCTTGATACAAACCCGACTTTGACTTTGAAATACTTTGAGTTGACGCCAATTTGAAGGCAAGTGGTGGCGACGGAGGAGAGGAGAGTGGAATTGTTTGGAATTGTTAGAAACAGAATTGTTTCAATTACTAAGATTTTATATTCCGAAGATTACTTTCTCACTTCGATTTTATTTTCGGATTATTACCATTTATTCAAACTTTGAAATAAAATCTATTGTTTTGATTACAGTGTTACTATTATATTTTATTAATATATTTATTTAAACCATATGGATAAGAAAAAAAGCAACAAATAACAGAGTTTGATATGCAGACTTCAGGACAATTTATGATGAATGATGAGGTAACTAGCACATTAATTTCCTCCAGAAAGTAACCAGGATACACCAAGATCTAGAACATATTAAGAGGATTCCTTTGCGTAGGTTTAAAACCTTGCTTTTTGCATGGACAAGTAAATAAATCCGACAGCCTTAATGGAGTGATAGAGATCAAACGTAATGCGGTACGTTGTGGTTGGTAGTCGCAGCTGTACGAAATTTCAAAGAATGCCAGAGTAGCCAATGTCAGCTTTTGAGGGCCTGCTGCACTTTTCTAGAATTATCCTGTCCTCATAACATCTCATTCATTTATTAACATTTAATTGATGGATGAGATTTTATGGACACAAAGTGACACTTAAAAAGAAACACCAAATTTGATCCGAGCTTTAAGTATGGGGTGTGGCTGTTCCACTTTTTCAAGGCCACAGGACCCTGTACAGTGGCACTGGAAACTCTCATTAATTTCAGTGGAATTGGAATGTGACAACCATATTCGGTGACCGATAAGCACCCAGCTATGGCTGTCTCCTTTTAAACTGCAACACACCAGCATGTGGAGCAATTTTTTAAAAAGATTTAGCCGATTGAGTTTACTGGGTAATTGTCAATTTAGTAACTTAATTATCCCTATTTACTTGCTAAGTGGGTTAGGTTGTTACAGCTTGTTTTTAGTTGATTTGTTTTCCTAGTAAGTCTTTTAGTAAAGTTGGTGGGTGTGGAGAATGTGGTATTGAATTTATTTCATGGATGCCTATATAAAGTTTTCGTGTTGCATCAAATAAATGGCTTCCTCAACAAAATCGGATTTGTGGTTTTGTAGACTGCACTTTACCTTCTTAAATTTATTCTATTGCTAATTGATATTCAAAATTTTTGGTATCAAAGACATTAATTTTTTTTTTGTGAATACTGAATGGTATATTACTTTATATAAAACTGTTACACCATTACCAAAAATAATGAGTTCAAGGTTAGATAAGCCTGTCATTAGATTACAGAGTATCTAAAGATTCAAGAAGTGAAGATTATAAAACTATATCATAATTGAGATCATTGAATCACAATCACCATATGTTCTTCATGTCTAAGGAGAGGGAATGATGTGCTTGTTAGCTATTATAACAGCTCTAATATGATTAATTATTCTGTCTATCAGTTGATATTTGTCTTCCTTTTTTTTCAGTAAACTTACGTAGATTTCTTTCTTTCTAGATGTTATAGATGGTTATAGTGAAACCTGCTGTATAGAGAGCAACATTAGGAGTTTCCTTTCTTAGTTTTACCGATAATCCACCTTAGTGCATTTGGCCTTATCATATCTATCAGAATGCGATGATAACATATATAAGAGTCAGACTCTAGATAGCCTTACAATACCAACGTTATTACATAATAAGCACAGGTCATCAGCTCTACCATGCCATTGCTTCCAAGTTTTTAGCTAAATAGTCCTCGCTGCATCTGATTTGTTGTTTTGCAGAGTTCAGTTCAACTTCTTAAATTCAGTCTTTTTCTCATTGATATTCAACATTTCCTCCTTGAGAACTGATGCGTTAGAAATTAAGGATCTTACAAAGAGTTGCAATTCTTTTAAACGTACACGAGGAAATGTTTGTGGCTGGTCGTCTTTCGAGTGACTGGTAGCTAGTCAAGAATGATATAAGTTGGTTAGGTTCTAAATCGCTCTTGGGCTTTCAAAAACTATTTCTAAAACTCTTGTTATATTTATGAATGTCCATTATTCTGTCACAATTGTCTGACGTTATATATGAAATACAAGTACTAAGTTATTGTGTGAGCATTTTCATTATTAACTATAATTAAATGCCGGTTGATAGGTTGCCATCCATATATTCAAGACATCAACCACTTTGAATTGCACTTCTGTCCTGTAAAAGATTATTATATTTCAGAAGATTTTGTCCACATCCAGTTCCTACGCGCGTCATGACAATGTTTCAACTTCTTTGCTTACTGCATTTCGACCTCTGTGATTTAACTGTCCTATGTACATATTTTTGCCAATCCCAAATTAATGTGGTCTGAAGTCTAATATGCCAACCTACAATTACTGAGATAGAAAAAGATAGGGTTGCTCATTTAATATTTATTTTCAAATGTCATGTTTGCCTAGATATTTAATTTATTCTACTTCAGATTCTCCCAGAAACATTTTTCAACAAGCACAACCACACGACCATGATAACATTCAACAATCATGAACAAATTTTACATAGGAAACAACCAAGTTGAAAGAAAACATAAAACAATCGTAAAGCCAACACAAAGGACGTTCCACGAGAGGTGAAATACTTGGTGAATTCAACGGAGTCGACCATACTTGCGTATACATCGCAGCATGGCAATGTTGCTCGCCGTCCTCACGCACACAATCCTAGCCCTGATACCATTGTCAATAGATCAGTTAAATATCTTAACCTCACATACTTTAATTTTTTATTTCAATTATTATACTTTAAAAATTATTACTTATAAGACAACGAAAATTAAAAAAAAAATTCAAATAAAGCTGTCTCGCAATTAAGGTTTGAATACCGTGAAAAAGCCCGAACCCTTAAACTTCTCCTCCACTATTTGGTTCAGACGAGCTGCCATTTCAGCGGTTAAGTAGTTCTCCCAATCTCCTACCTTACCCTTCCTGAAGAATGCATTGTTTTTTATATTAATACCTGAGCCAGAGCGATGCTCGCCATTTTTATTCACCTCCAGGTTGCTCAGATTCTCAAAATCACACATGTCTATGACCTTTTGGACTACTCCTGTTTCCTCTTTAGTAAAAGGGTAGCCAATGAACTCAGCTAATTTCTTCACGTAGAAGGTTGTTTCTTTCTTCAACTCCTCGAACTTCAAGATCAATATCCTTTCTGGGAGCTCTAAGCTCGCTCTCCAGTACCCTAAAACGTGGTCCCAGCAAGGTCCATAGTTTATCATCCCTTTGCAGTACATCTCAAAAGCCTCTTCTAAACGAAGAGGCTCAGCGTTTTTGGAAGAAAGCTGCTTCGCCACGAAGAACCAGTATGAAACAAATGCGTCCCTGGGGTCTCTGCATATGTAAACTATCTTACAGCCCGAGTTAGTAACTGACGTAGGCAAAGAAGTGTATGGCATGTGCGTAGCTACTAGTGGCATTTCCATGTCCCTGTTGTTCGAGTTCTCTGGAAGATCAAGCTCAATAAAAGGTATGCAATCATGGGGCAGCTTCTTGAGCAAAGGGCTAGTCGAGTCATCAAACCTAGCTCGAGTGACAATGGCAAAAGTAAGGGCCTTGAGCCAAGTTGTACCGGCTTTTGGGCAACTCGTCAAAAAAATGTCGGTGGGTTGTGGTCTGTAATGCTCTTGAGCGGACATGATTCCTGCCAAGAAATGTTCATAGTACCAAAAGCCTTGGTAATGGTAGAGATTATTGGCCCTGTCCCAACCTTTTGCTCTGGGAAAAGTAGAGATTTTCAGCTTGAACTTACTGGCAAGAGTTCTTGGAGCCGCTTCACAGTTATCCTCGCAACTTTTGGCTGAATGATTTTGTAACATGGGCAAAGGGGAATCCATGTGAAACAAATGAAGGTAGGCCAATGAATTGTTGGTTTCTAAATTGTAATTCAATCAGATACTAGGAAAGGAACATATATAGCTACTAACTATAGTACCCAGCTAGCTAGTGGACTGAGAAGACTGACACCACTAGAATTAATACTAGTAGACAACATTTCTTTACTAATTAAGATTTTTTGGGTCCAAAATAACCCCGTCCAATCTTATTTAATGTCCAAAATAACAACGTTTTAAGCATTAGACAGGATTAGATCACAGCCTCTAAACTCAATGTCTAATGCTTAAAATGACATCGTTTTAAGTAGTGGACATGATTAAACAGTCTCTAAATTTATGACCAATACCTAAAACGACTCTAAATTTATGACCAATACTTTAAACAACGTCGTATTGGACATTGAACAAGGTTAGCCAGATTATCCAAACTCTTTCCTTACATTAAGTAAATGAATAGACATCGTAATAAGAAGAGATGTTAACAAATCCCCATTCACTATTATAGAGCAAGATGGCGACCCCGTTTATAAGTTTGTATTTAGTAATAGCCATTTTCTGTCTGCATACGTTATTCTATTTGTAGATGATTCCATCACGTAGATTACATTGATCTACTGTTAGATTTTCGCAATCAGACCAGGAATAGGCCTGCGTGCTATGTATTAATTCCAAATAGTTTCTCATTTCTGAGTGCTATGTCTTAATTCCAAATAGTTTCTCATTTTGCAAGTGTACGCCAAAGACGGGTCTCTGTTTCGCCTGACAATTGTGTAATGAATCATTAGGATGGCACCATTTTTAGACTCATTTTAGCAATGATATAAATTTAATGTGCAACAAGCCACGTCCTTTTCGACTTTTGGTTGATGGATGATACTGTAGAAAATTAGGTGGATATCTTCCTTTCAAAGATGGTTTTGGACCCATCTATGTATATAATATAGAATTCACTTCGAAAAAGATGCTTCCTCGTTTTACGTAGATCTGCATCGTAGTTATACAATTCAAACCTGACTTTCGTTGAAGGATTAGTTAACCAAAAGCTTGAATAAAAGATTTCACCCTGAAACTGCCATTGCATGTCAAGGTTGCCCTTATTGTTTTCAGATGTTCCATTAATTAATCACCTAAGTAAGATTTAAGCATATGGATTAATCAAATACAACATTTGCTAAGTTCCTTATTGAGAAGTCATATGCAATCCTAAGACTAATGAAATTGAATGCTAGTTGTTGTTTTTTTTTCCCTGTCATTCGTGAAGAAGTATTTTCATAGATTAGGTCTACTTTAAATTGCTTATGATATTAAACCTTTTTCAAGTTGGGAGTAAAATAGTTAAAATTATTGGTTTATGCTCTATAGCTAATCGCTTTGGTTATTAATAATAAATTATTTAAAAATATTCTTTATCTTGTACATTTTTAAATGTATATGATAAAGTCCATGAGATAATTGTACACTGCAAATGAAATTATAATGAGATTGTAATTATGATATTCATATTGCATTTATGTATTATTCCTAAATTGTTCCTAATCATTGTTATGTTAAGATTGGGCATTAATAGAATACAAAAATACTAGCACACGTTATGTTTTTCCTTATAAAGGAAGTAGTCGATCTCATAGGCTAAAGTATAGAAATGCTTAAACAAACATGTGAGTACTTGTTAGAAAACAAGTTCACTGAACATACCTGACATGAGAAATCCTTAGATCTGGAGAGCCCGCTTTCATGGGAGATCTACATCATGGGCCTAGTGATGAAATATACTCATGGACTTTAACATCACACTTCAACCCAAAACCTTAAGGTATTAGGTTTATGGGTCCTTCCCACTTATATGTCCTTCACCAGTTCCATCTCTTTCCAATGTGAGATTCTTACTTATATTTGACATCCCAACAATCTCCCCTCAAGTGTGAACTTTCATATTGGGCTTGGACTCCCCCTTGAGCGAAAACCTTTTTGCTTAACAGCTTGAGTATATGGCATCACCAAAAGCCCTTATACTCTACAGGTTTGGGTCCACCAGAAGTTTCCTTGCTCTTCTTCGTAGAAAAGCAATCATAGGATCCGACTACCATCTCCATACTCGTCCCTTGCTGAACTATCAACTCTGATATCACTTGTTGGATTTGAAGAACCCACTTTTACAGGAGATCTACATCATGGGCCTAGTGATGAAACATACTCGCAGGCTTTGACACCACACTTCAACCTAAAACCTTAAGGCATTAGGTTTATGGGTCTTTTCCACTTATATGTTCTTCACTAGTTCCATCTCTTTCTAATGTGAGATTCCTACTCATACTTGACATCCCAACAACTTTTAAGTCTGTGAAATTCTCATTGTGATGATTGTATAAGTGATTCTTTAATTTAAGGTCACAAACGTTATCTTATATAGAGATTACTACACTACAAGAAAATAAGGAGTTACCGACGGAATTCACCGACGAAAATCACGAGAATTCCATCGGTAACCCCATTTACCGACGTAGTGGTGTGACGGAGGCTGATGTCGGCGCCGGCACGGTCGGTATTTATTACCGACTATAAGAACTAATGGTCGGTAATATTTTACCAACCGAATTGGAAAAGCGTTGGAATAGTTTGTTGCTTATCGCCGACAGAACCGTCCGGGAGGGAGTGGAGTTTCACCGACGGAACCGTCAGAGATAGTTGCTACATGTACCGACGCTTCTTTTGGTACATAATGTGCCCAATACAGATGGTAAATAATATCGTCGGTAATGTTAGACATTAATCAAATATACCCTTATTGTAATTCAGAAGGTGGTTCCTGTTAGATCGTCAACATCACCTATGAATCCCTGTTAATGTCTAGTTGAATGACAATTCTCAAAATCTGGTCGTTAAATTGGATTCCGATTAGAACAATTATAAATTATCGTTACATAATTTTAGGAGTTTTGAACCTATAGAATTTGGTTATAGAAAAAGATAATGATCATGAAAAGGGAAACCATTATTAACTGCAAATTGTAACATTAAATAGTATATAACTGATAACCAAAGTTATAACAACAATAATCCTATTATCTTGGTAAGCGTGGCTGGTGTAAGTCTGTATCCTTTGTTCTCATTTCGTCTATGTCATTTCTTAGCTTGGTTATTACCTCCATCTGTGGCCCCAAGCTGATTGATACGTCGCGTTGTCAGCTCTGAACTTGATGTTGCTGTTGTCGACATAGTGGAAGACTGCGAATAAAATGCGTTGGCAGATAAGCCTAAGCCAAAGATCCTTTCCCGATTGTCCCTTCCACCCACTGCATCAAAATATACTTGAATCTCATTAACAAGTAGTTCATCCTGCAACTGTTGCCCAATTGTTTGTTGTATTTGGTCCTCTTAGGAGACAATGCATATATTATAATTAGTAAGTGATAATTAAAAGTAAGATTGAATATTAAACTGTGAAATGAACATACATGAAGTTCTCGACATCAGCTGTTTACGAATGTCACACCGTCATGTTTCTTGGTGTGCGTATGCAAGAACAACTGATGGAGTGTAGGCCTAACACCTATAGACTTTTCCTTCATATCAATGAAAAGTAATAAGTTGAACTAGAATTTATTAAAATTTCAGCAGAGCTTCGGCTGTTTTTATGACATTACCCCCTGTTCAAGAAAGCAAATTATTCAACACAACCATAAATGGCACCAGCAAATTACTCCACACAGTCATGATCATTACGCATAGTACACATATATGTTCATGACAACATTAACACATCAATTTACATTCAAATATAGGAAAGTATAAATTGAGAATATAAATGTAATATTCAAAATACTTACAAGTCTGTCTGCATGCTCGCGGTGAGTAATTGATCCTCCTGTGTGAACGAGAAGACTATCTGCCCCTGACCTACCACGTTTGTTGGTGGAGCTACGGCTCGATACGCGCATTACCTCAGGTGATCTCCAGTACTCCAACCAATGACTCCATGTGGACTCAGGAATGTACGGGGGTCGAACACCAGCATTGTGTATCTGATTAATCATATCGCAATGATTACATTGGAAAGGTAAAGAGAAATGATGCCCCAGGCCAATAGCGTGGAGAATGTAAGATAATGGGGCTTAATTAAATTTAAAATGACCTAATTGGTGTTATTACTTATTGCTTTCTTCTCTTGAAATCAAATTTCTCCATATCTGCTTTGCGGATACCAATGTCAGAAGAAGAGGAGGCAATATTAAACTAAGGATCGAATGTTCAAATATTTGTTTTGTTATACATATATATCCCTTGGTTTGTGTGATTTTGACTTTGCCGTTATCCAAAAAGATTGGACTCAAAACTAATAATTATGGTATGTTTTAAAATTTAGACCCAACTTGGGAACAGAAGTCTAAAGTTAAAGAGGAGGGAGCTTGGTTTAAATGGACGATGGAAAAAAGCACGATAAGGAATATAGTGAGAATAAAAATTAATATAATTATTATAATTATGATAGTTGATTAGGACGAAGGAAAGATTATCATTATTATTAATAGTAGTTAATTTGTTAAAAATTTTGAGAAATAAAAATTTATTTGTTTTACATCAAATTTTAGTATATTTTAATTAATTATATCTAATTGATAAAAAGAGAAAAATATAATTAATTAATTCTATTTTAATATATTATATTTAATTGCAAAAAAAGAGAAAAAGGAGAAAAATATAATTAAATAATTACATATTAATTGCTAAAAAGTAGAAAAATATAATTAATTAATTATGTTTTAATTAATTACAAACGAGGTGACAAGAAGTGTCACGCGTATGACAAGAAATGTCATGCCTGTGGCTCCTCTGTTTTTTATTGGAATGAGTTTTATTCTTCTTATAATTAGGGGTATGAAGTAATACCCAAAACTCGGATATAGAAATATTGTTCATTCAATGATAATACATTATTACCAAGCAGTTGTTTTTCATTCTTTATTCATTCTTTCCTTATCGTACCCATTAATTAAACACCCCTCAATATTGGATTGTTATATATATATAATAAATAAAAATATAATATACAAATAAGTAAAAATATAATAAAAATTAAACATTTAATTAAAATAAAAAGAATGCATAAATATTTTTGACATGTAATTAATAAATAATAAAGCTAATAATTCAAATTCAAATTCAAATTAAATATAATATTAAAAATATAACATAAAGTGGGCAAGAATTCGTATAGGACTTGCCAAACAATTTGACCAATCCATTGCATTGTTATTTATATGATCATGACGAAATTTGTTTTCAAAGAGGTTGAATTATTGAAGTTCACTTAGAACTGGAACTACATATTCATCATTTGAATTGTAGTAGCTCAATAGGCATGTAGCAATTATCTCACTCTCCTAATGATACAAATATATATTGACAATTGTTATTCGAAACAAATTTCAACTTTTCCATCAATGAGAAAAAAGAGGATACAAATAAATAACTTCCTCAGTAAATGGTTATGCTTAATAAATAGCACAACTTAACACCAAAAAAGTCATTCCTCAGGACTGACAATGTTACACAATATGGACAACAAAATTACATAAATATAACTACAAAATTATGTAATTGGCACCTCCCATTATTAAAAAACAAAGATCTTACTATCTTTATCATAAAGCCATAAACTTAATCTTATAGGACTTTTAAGTAAGGTATTCAAAACCAACCATATTCACTATTTAGCATGTGGCTAATCAATAGGATATAAGAAAAGGAAAAACAAGCTTATCAAAAGCTTTCTTAAGATTTATGTTGTGTTTGGCTAGTTGGAAAGTTTAAGCTCTTCTTTTTTCCTTTTGCAACTTTTTTCCTACCTCCTTAAGAAAAATAAATATTAGCATTTATAATTATAGATTAAAAATGTTATTAAAAAACAGTTAATCCTCATTCTATGTTGTTCTAATGAGAACCTGAAGAAAACTGTAACATCCAAATACCCCCTGGGTGGATACATGGATGCCACCCAAGACAGAACAAACAAACCGAAACATTTATCCGACATGTATTTTTAGAATTTAAACTT
>JANZLC010000007.1:12553025-12563979 GCA_026413385.1 Erythroxylum gracilipes | reverse complement strand
TAATAGTTATTAAATAAATATTATTTTAATAATTAGTTAAATTTAAAATTAGCAAATAATTAAATTAAATTATTTCCGAAAATTTAAAACATATTTAAATATTAAGCTAATAACAAATCAAATTTATTCAATTACATTTTTTCCCAAAATTTAAAAATTTAAATTTGATTATATTATAAATAATTCCAATATTCAGATCAATTAAAACAAATCATGAATTTCTAATTTATATTAAAACATTATTAACAAAATTTACCCAAATTATTATAAATTAATTATAATTTAATAAATACTTGACGTTATCACCAAACGTCGGGAATTCTACGCCACTTTTCTAACGTCTTCATGAATGTTGTAGAATCGCTAAGCCTTCTACAACGTCTTCCCTCAGACGTCGGAGAAACCCATTACCTACCCCACTATCTACGACGTCTATTGTGACGTTTTAATAGACGTCGTAGATGGTTTTCTGCGACGTCTTAAGAGTTTCTACGACGTCTGTTAGACGACGCAAAATGTATGCTTTTGTTGTAGTGCGTTTAAACACGGGTGACCCGAATTATTTGAAGATAAATAAATTTGTTAATTCCTTCCAAAAAAAACTGTCAAAGAATCAAAAGCCTCGGTAATGGTAGAGATTAAAGGTCGTATTAAATAGTTTTTGTCTTGGAAAGGTTGAGTTATCTGTCTATATGTACTTGCATGAGTTTCTGGAGCTGTTTCACTATTTTGCTGACAATTGTTGGCCAGGTGATTTTGAAAAGAAAGGGAGGAGGTTTCCATATGTGAATGTCAAAGAAAGATAAGCCACGGAATTATTGGAGTCTATATCAGATAAAACTCCGAGTAGCAAATATAGAAGATAAACAGCAAAAGTAGTTGATTTACCTATTTCTTTTCATCAATCATCGATTGGAATATTATTCTATAATTGATCTCGATCCTTGATTAGAAATTAAGAATGGAAAGGGTATAAAACAAGTCCCCATCAGTATTGTAGCACAATGTGGTGACACCAATTATAAATTTATATTCGGTACTTGTCTATTTCCGTCTGCATATGTTATTCTATATGCAGATGCTTCCATTTAAATTACATTTGCTGTTAGGTTTTCTCAATCAGACGAGGAATTGGCTTGGTTGTTATGTCTTAATTCCCAAATAATTTGTCTCATTTTGGAAGTTTATGCAAAATTCCACTTTACAATTGTAATGAATCATTAGGATGGCACTCTGTATATGATACCTTTGGATTCATTTTAGCAATGATATAAATATGCAATAAGCCACGTCCTTTTTGACTTTTGTTTGCATGGATGATCGCGTGTGAAGTTTGGTGGATATCTTTCTTTAGATATGGCAAAAAAGTTTCAACGACCTACGTAGATAAGTTTTGGTTTAATTAAATTTAAATATAACAAAAAGTTTTGATTTAAAAATATTTTATTTAATTAAATTTAAATATAACAAAAACTTTGATTTCAAAATAATTGATTTAAATTTGATCTAAATTAAAATGTTATTATTTGACAAGTTCAAAAATTTTAAAGTGATTTGAAATTTCATTGAATTAAAATTTTCATAATAATTTAAAATTTGATAGTAGTTAACTTCAATTTTAATTTGAACTCACTTCTTTGTGGTCCCATTGAGTTTCAAATTAAACTTTTATTTTCAACCCATTCTATTATCCTCTTTACCCCTTTTGAAAGTTGCTTTTGGACAAAATAATATAGAATGTCACTTCTAAAAAGATCATTTCATATTTTAGATAAATTTTGAATGGTAAATGAAAACATGAGTTTTTGTGGTAGGATTCGTTAATCAACAACAACAACAATTAGGTAGAAGTTTCACTGAATGTAGGTTTGGTGAGGTGTAAAAGTACGCAATTTTACCTCTAACTACTAGCAAGGTTGTTATCGATAGATCCATATAAAGAAAGAAAATAATAAGATATAAAATAAAATATTAAAACTTAATAAAAATACATATTAGAATAATAATTTAAAAATAAAAGTAAAATAATAAATAAAAATAATAAAAAACTATGTGCAAATAAAATATAAACATCAGTGATACGATAAGTAATACAATAAATACAAAATACGGTAAAGAATAAAAAAGATAAGATAAGTAAATAAATAGACAAAAAAGACTTATAAATAAATAAAACAAACATGTCATTACAAGAAAATATTTAGCCTAAGTAATGGAATGCTTAGACATAATAATTAAGAGGGAAGAACTACACATTTAAAGATTAGGCTAGATACAAGACAGAAGATTTGAAGGAAAATACTTAAAAAACTTATAAAAAAGATAAAGACCTCTCTATGTGAAATTATTCACCCATATTTTAGTATGCTAAATTTTTTTATTGAGAGTCACGCCCTCGATAAGTTCTAGCATACCCATATCATTTTTATCACCTCCTCCCAGTTCTTCTTAGGCCTTCATTTTTTCCTGTTGCAATCTTTAAGTACAATTTTGTTACATGTTCTCACTAGACCGTCAGTGTGTCTCTTCTTAATATGTCCAACCCAACTAACCCTCATCTCTCTTGTTTTTTTCATTAATATTAACCTCCTTTAATTTGTCTCTTACCATTACGTTTTGGACCCTATCTCTTCTAATAAGATTGCACATCTAACGAAATATCTTCATCTCTATCACCATTAACTTATGACTATACACTTGTTTGATGGGTTAAAATTTTCCTCATAAAGTATTGCTGACCTAATCACTACTGTTGGACCCCGAACCTTTCTTGAAAGATTAAGACTATTAAATGAGAAATTGTTGGAGATTGTTCATATATAAAGAAAAGGAGAATTTATGAAATTGAAAAGAAATGGAAAAGATAGTTTAGTTACAAGATGGGTTGTATGAGAATTTGGGAGTTAAAAGCTGGAAAATGCAAGTTCATTGAGCATGCTTTGGTGTTTTAGCCATAGCTTGATCTCTAGTTATCTAAATGAGATGATTTTTAATTTGGAGTAAACTAGAGAGATAAGGTTACAAATTTTATGAAGGAATTAAGTTCTAATTAAATCTCTAATTAAGTAAATTTTCGGATGGAAGTTAAGTACAGAATAATGTTTTAGTATAAGAACAGTCCAAAATGTTTGGAGTATAACTCTTAGACTATGGAACCAAATTGAATGATTTTGGTGTCATTAGAAAAGACAATGAGGAACATTTGTCTAGAAGGAAGTTTTATCAAATTCCTTCAATTTCATGATTTGAAAATGCCTTGATTTTTGGAAAGAGTTAGGCAAGGATTTAAATGAATTTTGAGGTCTTAATTAAGTATTTTGTGGAATTAATGAGCATGTTAATGGGAGCTAATTAACATGTTAATTTGAGTAAGATCATATGGCATTAGTTAATTGTATTAAGGTGGTAAGATGACATGAAGGGCAAATTGGGAAGACAACTTGAGCTTTTAAGTTATAAGGCTATTATATAAGGGCATAAGGGTCTTTTTCAACTCATTAATGGCAAAATGGTAAAAGACATGTGGCTTGGCTTTTTAAGAAGGGGGAGAACGAAATTAGAGGAGGAAAAAGAGAGAAAGAAGATGAGAGAAGAGAGGGAGAGTTTCGGTGGAGGAGAAGAGAAAGAAGAAAGAAAGGGCAAGCTAGGGTTCCACTTTTCTAAGCCTTCAAGAGTGGTTTTCTAGTGATTCATGAAGGAAAAAGATGAAAGAAGATGAGAGCTTCCATTAGATCCAAGTAACTCCTCATTTGGTGAAGGATCAAGGTAAGAGGATTTGTGTTTTGTTGAGTTTGTGAAAGAGTTTTGGGTTAGATATCTTAAGAAATGCATGGGTTTGTGAATTCTAAGGTCAATTTGGTGATATTGTGTTATGGGTTTCTTAATTGGAGGTGTTATTGATTTGGGGATTTGTTCATGTGGAGGAAAATCCAAGAGGAAGTAAGAGGAGTAAGAGTGGAAGCAATTTGAGCAAGGTCTACAAGCAAGGATATTAAGGTGGGTTTTGTGTTTATGATAGAGTTAACAAGCTATAAATGTGTTTAAGCAAGAAAATAAAATGATTTCAAATTACTCCATCATTGTTGCATTCATTGCTTTTGATTGAGAAATTGCTATAATTGTGGCATTCATTGTTTTTGATTTGAGAGATTTCATTGTGATGCATGACTTTGTGATAAAACAATTGAATTGTGTATGATCATGCCATGCCATTGAATTGAATCATGACATTTTGTATCAAGAAAAAGTATGAGAATGATTGAATTAAGCATGCAATTTGATTGTGTTTGGGCGAGAGAGGAATCGTTTCGTAGTTACGTGCACATCGACGTTAAGCCTTTTCCAGGCTGCCCGCTTGTGGCCCACTTGATCCAAAGGTGGACTCGTTTCGTTCACGGAGTAAACTTCGATTGCTTTGTTTTGTTCACGGAACCCTCAAGCCAATTATGTGTGCATATGCATTTTTGATATGTTAAGATATGATGAATTGAGTAGTATGCTTGGAAGCAAAAATCTCATCAAATGAGTTTTGATGCATTCATGATTTATGAACAAGATGAAAAATGCATGAGTTGTGTTGTTATGATTTTGATTACACGACAAGAGTTTTGAAGAATGTGTGTTTTATGGATTTCAACAAGACTTTTTCCATTATAAAGAACTTTTGAAAGGTTTTTGCTTGCTATTTGTTATAAGCATGTTACCTACGAGCTTTCGAACTCACCTCCTCTCCATCCCATCTCCAGGTGATAAGCAGGAACAAAGTGAAAGAAAGTCAAGACATTACTTCGGATATGCATATTTTGTTCTGTTTTGAAATTATTGATGTAAAACAAGGCTTCAAATGCATTTTGAGAATTATTGGGTTTTGCATGTATTGTGTATTGGATATGGATATTGATATTGTATTTTGTGGCTTGGAAATAGCATTGAAGTTGTAAACTCTTATTTATGATGATAATGAAATATGGAATTGTGTATGGTTTGAAATATGAATTTGTGTATAGTTGATTGTGAAATTGGAATGTGATTTATGTATGGATGATGAGTTGAGAAATCTTGAGCATGAACCATGGTTATATATGTAAGATATTATGGAAAAGTAAGAGAGGAACTTGGTGAATGATAAGATGCTATTGAATGTATGAAATCATATGAATGAATTGAGGTTGAGTGTTGGATGAATTCCAATGGCAAATTGAATTGTTTGAATGAGGTTGTAATAGAAGAAGTGAAGTTTGGATGAATGTTAAGTTTTGCATGAGGATAAAAATGTGTATGATAATTCAAGGGACATTCTGGAATAATTGAGACAGAATTGGCCAAAGTTTCCTTCTTTGAAGTTGTAGCGTATCCATTTATCTTTCCAACGATACCAAGTTTGTAATTTTTCGATCTCGGAATGGTGAGTTATGATCCTTACAATTCAGGATGTCGTGTATGATGTGTATCCCGTACCATTGGCGTATATGAAGTGATATCGGACTAGAAAAAGTTGGATTTTGGAAAGATATGAGGTAAGAGAAAGTTAGGATGGATTTAGGACCCTTTGGAGGGGTCTTGGAGGTGAAAAATTTGGGAGACCCGTAGGTTACACGGTCAGCCCGTGTAAATTTACATGGGCCGTGTAATTCCAGGCGCAGATGCACTGTTTCACCCTTAGGTTACACAGCCTGACCATGTAATTTTACACGGTCCGTGTAATTTGGCCCTCTTAACGACCGAATTTCAATTTTTGGTCTTCATGAAAGTTGTATCGCTAGATGTCTACTTTCTAATGGTCCAAAAATGAAATCAATCCGACATTTGTGGTGAAAGTTATGGAAATCACGCCAAGAGAGGTTCAAATCGATTGAGGTTATGAACATGTTCTATTCTTATGGGAATAACTCCCTGATCTGGCCTCCAAATGAAGTTATTCTTAAGGAAATGGGTTTCTGAGACATATATCTATCTCTACATGAACATTTGTATCATTTGGAGTTGTTTTGATAAAGTTTGCTTCAGAATACGTAAGAGGTCGGTTAGGAGAGCAGGATTAGGGTTTGAGCACACTTAGGCTTTTTAAGCATATCTTGAGCTATAGAGCTCCAATTAAGGTGATTCTTACTTCAAAATAAACAAGAGACATAGAACTATGATTTATATGAAGAAGTCAAATTGAGATTCTGATTTGAATATTTCCAAATTCTGTTCGCAATCAGGAGAAATGAGTTCAAGCATGATGACTATTTTGTGTGGGCAAACCATTGAGCAAATTATGATGACTTTTTGAGATGTTGTGAAAGAAAAAAAAAATGATGGGTAATGAGGGTTTAATGAAATAACCCTTGATGGCATCAAAGCCAAGTTATGAATCGATGATGTTTAAGAAGGGAAATTCCATAGGTCTAAAGTTGGATTCCGGAATCAAACGGGATCCAACATGTATGGTATCAGAGCTCACGTTTCATGGTTCAAGGGTTGGGTTCCGGAAATGGTGTCCAACAACTACGTGATATAATTTACCTTTAAATTTGAGTGCAATCTTCTTGTCACATGAAACTTCTGATGCATTTCTTTATTTAAGCCATCTTGATCTGGTACGGTAAATAATGTCCTCATCAATCTTTGTAGTGCTTTGGATGATAGATTTTAAATACTCAAAACACTCTTTTTATGGTATAACTTTTGAAGCAATCTTTAATTTCACATTATAACCCACCCTATGGCTTGAAAAGTTGCACTCTAAGTATTTAGTCTTTGTTTTTCTCAATTTAAAATCCTTATACTCTAACATATCTCTTCAAAGTTCTAACTTGACATTAACACCTTCTTTTGTCTTATCCTTTTAAAAAAATCATCAACAAACAACATACACCACAGCACCTCAAATATTTTTGGTGAGCAATTCCATCACTAACGTAAATAAAAAAGGGGCTTAATGAGGATCCCTGGTGTAGCCCAATATCCAGAGAAAAAATGCTCTATATCTCCTCCTATCATCCTTATCCTAGTCTTTGTACCTTCATACATATCAATAATAACCTAAATATAAGTCATAGGAACTCCTTTGATTTATATACACCTACACATGATTTCTCTCTATAACCTCTTATAAGTCTTCTCTCAGTCAACAAAAATATGTATAGATTATGTTGTCTTTCCTTATAGTATTCCATTAGTCTCCCAAAGAAATGTAAAGCTTCTGTAGTGGACCTTCCTATTATGAAACCAAACTGGTTTATTGAGATATATGCTTCCTTTCTTACTCCCTTCTTAATCACTTTCTCTTATAACTTTATAATATGACTAAGGAAATTGATGCCTCTATAGTTGTTACTACTTTGGATGTCCTCCTTTTATAGAAAAATTAGTATACTAAATCCCTACTCATCCAAAATTTTGGCTAACTTAAGGAACACATTAAAAAACTTGGCCAGCAAGTTTCACTCTTTATATCCCTCAAAGATCTTTTAAGTTCTTCCCATGTGATCTGTCAACAATAAGTAAAGTTATGATACCTCTCTGACGTGCTATGATTGATTTATCCTTTACACCGTATCTCTGTTATCTTGTCTTGATATCATTTTTAGCCACGACTGGCCACCCTACTTCATCTTTTATACAACAAACTTGATTTAAGTCTCTTGCTTTTTGTTCCCTAGCTCTCACTAACATAAAAATATCTTTTTCTCCATCTTTATTTCTAATTGATGGTCTAATTTCATATCTATCTTTTTTACCTCTTTATTTAATAGTTTGTAACTTTCTCTATTGATTACCTTTTCTACCTCTATGGTGCTATCCAATAAAACCTTATAAGCAACCTTCTTGATCTTAACCTTTTCTTACACAGCTTCATTCCACCACCGAGACTTTATCTTACTACCCTTAGGGCTTTTAGAAACACTCAAGATCTTTTTAGCAACTTTCTTTAAAAGAGTTACTACTCTCTCCCACATCTGGTTAGCATTTCCTTCTAGCTTCCATTATTCTCCAAATAATATTATATCCCTAAACTATTCCATCACATCCCCGTTCAGGTTCCATCATCTAACTCTAGTACACCTTCTAAGACTTCTCTTGTTCCTCTGATCCTTAATTATAAGAGCTACAACTAAAAATCTAGGTTGAATTAGCAAAAAAACATTAGGTACCACCTTGTAATCCTTGTAACTAGGTTGATTGCTCCACCTTACGAGGAAGCATTCAATTTAAGTTTTTGTGGTTCTGCTCTTGGAAGTCACTAAGTGCTCCTTGTTTTTCTTAAAAAAAGAGTTAGCGATCACCAACTCAATAGCTACTACAAAATCCAACAAAGTAGTCCCATTATCATTCATATCACCATATATGAAACTTCATGAGTCTATGAATATCCATCAAAGGTTGCCCTTATCTGACCATTAAAGTCTTCTCCTAGAATAACTCTCTCATTAATGGAGATCTACTTAATCACCTCATTTAGCTCTTCCTAAAATTAGACCTTAAGTTGTTCGTCTAATCCTACTTGGGGTACATAAGCACACACCAAATTGAAAATAACACCTTTCACCACAATCTTTAAATATATAATCCTATCATTAATCCTTTTTACCCCCCATAATATGATATATGAGTTCCTTATAAACTAATGTATCTACCCCATTTCGTTGCCTCAAACACCTTGAATACCAAAGTTTGAACCCATTAATCTCTTTCACTTTAGCCCTTGTCCACTTTATCTCCTAAATGCACGTTATATAAATTTTATATTTTTCTAAAATATCCTCTAATTCTAATGATTTCCCTGTAAGGGTCCCGATGTTCCAAGAATCTACTCGTAATTTGTCAACATATTCTTTTCTCCTAAACTTAAAACTCACCGAAGGACTAACCCTTACTCTATCATCAGAAGTTAAAGCCACCACTCTTACCTTATTGTCCAACACAAGCCATAAAAGACAAACCCAACAACTCCCTAAAAAACTGTGAGATTATTGAAAAAAGGAAACATGGATTGATATAAAATCCTAAAAAGGGCCCGCAATAAATAGATTTGAAAAATCACAAGTAAAAACACCCGCAACTATCATTTGCATATCAAAGTTGCCTTATTGTTTTAGATGTTCTAATAATTGATCACTTTAATTAAGCTTTTAAGCATATGGATTAATCAAATACAACAATTGTTAAGTTTATTGAGAGCTCAAATACAATTTTATTCAAGAATAATGATTTTGAAGGCAATTTTTTTTATCTTTAATAAAGAGGCAAAGAAATAGAAAATTAAATGGGCATTTGATTTTACTTCTATTTTTATTGTAATTTTTAATTTTTTTACTTTTTACTTTTAATTTTTGTTCCTTTTTTTTTTTAAAGAATATGTTTAATTGTTTATGTCAATATACTTATATTTTGTTATTAATAATAATTAAATATTAAGTAAAACTTAGATATGAATTTATTCTATTATTAATTAAGTAAATAATTTTATTTTCATCTTTTCTGTAATATCTATTAATAAATATTAATAAAAATTATTATATTTATTATAATGAATAATTAAATAAAGTAAAGAATTTGTAAAAAATAAAAATAAGTCTTCTTTTTAATATATATTTTAACCGCTAAAACTAATTTAAGTCAAAATAAATTAAATAATTAAATTAATTTTTCGTTATTCTTATTAATAATTAATAATTATTATTTAAGTGTTATTATTAATAAATTGTATTATGATAAAAATAAAATAGAAAACAATAATATTTTTATTATTTATCATAAGTTATAAAAATAAAATAAATAAATAAAAATAAAATAAGATCAGAACTTCGTTTAGACAAAAATTAAAAAAAGTAAAATTTTTTGTGATTATCTTTTTCTCCCCTTTGTTGTTTTATATTTTACAATCCATGTAGCAAATTTAACTCTTTTTTTTTCTTTCTCATAAATTCGAGTTATATTCTAACATTTCTATTGTTAATCATATAGAGTATGATGCTAAGTTTGACAATTTTGAATTTAGAACTGTAAACATGCGATAATATAATATTTTTACAACTATAATTATCCGCATCTTTGAATTTCTTCAAAATGTGATATGGTAAGCCCTTGCAGAGTGGTTTCTAAAACCCCTTGCAGAGTGGCATTAAGCACTTCATTGTACAGTAAGGATAGATTGGTAGGGATTAGTCAAAAACAAATCTTAACAGCAGGTCAAGACTTCTACCGAGGGTTGGAAGGAAAGATTTATTCAAGCTCCTCTAAAAGCAGAGATAAAAGAGTTGGCAAATTGGCAGTACACTTCCTATTTCTTCTGTGCTCATTGTTGAATAAATGTGCCGCCTTTTGTTTGCTTTGCAGCTGATTCTTCTCTCCAATTCGATAGTTCCATTAGGTTTTGGTATAATAATTGTAGAATATTGTTGGTTGTGTTGAGAAGTATGGAGGAAAGTTGTCTAATAGGTTACTCAGGCTCTCCTTTTGGTATAAGAAACTCAAGTTTGTATATAACTATTATTTTGCATAAAATATTTCCGAATTATAAAAAAAGATATGGTAACCTTTTTAAAAAAATTTTCTATGTGATATCCCAGTGATTACTATATAATCTATGTGTATAATATTTTGAAGGTTGAAAGAGTAATTTCGAATTGAAGGATTGAATGAATTTGGGCCATATAAAACTTACAACCTTCATTTGATTAGAACTTTGGGTGCAATGGAATCGGAGGAATTGAAGTTCCGTAACTGAGCGGTCTTACTCTATTAGCTTCCCTGGTGACTAAAGTTTCTTCACATGAATTTTTTTTGGTAATTCAGTATATTTTATACAAAAATAAGAGTTATGTACATCGATGGAGTGCTAGTAACTCCAAGACTTATCTAGCGATCACCTACAAGGTGGGGAAGAACTCCCACACTTGCCGCAATAAACTCATTTCAACTCAGCAAAGCATAACCACAATCCAGCATACTATTCAACCACAACAAG
>JANZLC010000007.1:12541780-12552925 GCA_026413385.1 Erythroxylum gracilipes | reverse complement strand
CATATTTATAGTTGAGTCTTCAACTGCTTCTTGAATAACTGCTTCTTGATTCTTGAAAGAAACGGTTAGTCAGTTGAATTCTGTAACTAACTCAAGCTGGGGCTTCAGACTTCTTTGTAATGTCTGTTTTTCGCTTCCGTCTGCTTTTCATTACTTAGCTTCCGTCTACTTTTCATTACTTGGCTTCCGTCTGCTTTTCGCTTCTGTCTGCTTTTCACTACTTGGCTTCCGTCTACTTTTTTCTTTGTAGCTTCCGTCTGCTTTTCTTTGTAGCTTCTGTCTACTTTTCGCTTCTGTCTGCTTTTCGTTACTTGGCTTCCGTCTGCTTTTCTTACTTAGCTTCCGTCTATTTTTGCTTCATCTGCTTTTGCTCAAATAATCTTCCGTCTGTTTTTCTTTCGCTTTGTAGGTTCCGTCTGCTTTTCGTTTGTCTGTTTTTGTTGTTTGTCATCAAAATTATTCAATTCGTAAAGTCAATTTTCGACTTAACAAGTTATTCATTCTTCTTAATCAATTATCAGAATTATAATGATTATATTAATTCTTATTCATCACTATATTCATTCTCATTTCTATTATCATTGCCTTAGGTGAACCAAAGGCCCCCTTAGTCTCTTAGTGGGCTACTTTAACCATGTACCATTCAGTCAAAGTTAAATACCAACTATCACAGCTCAACAAAATGATATTAAATATTAAAATTTCTATCAATAATCTTTTCTATAACAAAAGAAGTCAATCATTCATAAGAAAATTTTAAATATTTAACAATCAAAATATTTCTAAAATCTATAAGAATAAAGAGATCATCTATTTATAAATTTAGGATCAATCTAAAATATAGTATGAAGCTAAATCCCTGAGTTCCTCATCTTTCAGCCTTGACCTAAAATTATAGAAAGTAGGGTAATATAATGTCAAATAGGACAAATCAAAATAAATAAGACAAAACTATCAACATTTATCTATATATATAAAGAAGTACATTACTGTGCTTATATGGTACTACAATATTTCCACATCACTTATTAAGGAAAAAAGTATTTGTAATGCATCATATGTTAAAGTAATCATAACAAATGTATACATAATGATGTCTCCTAACTAAATAATTCCCTATATATGTCTAGGATAGGCACTGATAGATTCTCTTCAACCAATAGACTCGTACATGTCCAAATTTAGTTTCGAATAATACATCATTTAATAAAATGGTACACATTCCATCGTTAATTCGTTCCGACATAGAGATGTCAAAAAGGGCTCATCCTGGCGCGATTTTGGCCCCAGGCTGACCTGGCCCGACCCCCTGTCGGACCGTTACTTCTAAAATGATGTCGATTTGAAAGTTTTTCTCAAAAAAATGGCAGGCTATAGGCTGACCGATCCCAGCCCGCCAGGCCATTGGCCACCATAGCTTGGGGTTAGGTTGAGCTGGGCTAGGAGTAGCCCTGGCCTAGCCCGACCCATGGACATCTCTATTCCGAAAAGCATATCCGTAAATACTTAGATCTGGCCTCGAATAATGCACTTGCACAACTAAATGGTATGTCCCCTTCTGACATCAACTAATTCACTATGACCAATAAACTTGTGTAAGGTCATATATGTCCTCAAATAATATTCACTAGGCAATATAACGGTGCATATCCAATTCTACGACCACCTAATAAAGTCGAACTAACCATACTCACCACCATATCACATACATATGTATAAAATATCGTAAAAAATAAAATCCAATCATACAATACATAATATATATATTTGTAAATTTTATCTTTAACATTCTACGCAATATTTCAAGCATAGAATTCACCCAAGATCATCCATGACACTATTGATTCAACACCTTCAAACCCTAAGATTCACGCTATAAGCAAAAGAAAGAAATACTTACCTTGATCTATATTCGTATAATCCATTCTTGTTTGCAAATACCTTCTTTACGCTAAAGCTTTATCCACTATCGCTTTTTTTGTAACACCCCACTCCCGCAAGACCCGAACCCGACATCGTGGGTGATATTCGAGTCCGTGACCCATGAGGGTGGCATGCTAGAGCACTCGATGAGACCAAATTCAGTATAAATTTTTGTTTTGAAACCACAATCACAGACATAATATATGGAGATTCATAACCTCAATGTTGATCCACTTAACTCATTTGTCATTATTTTGGATCACTTAACCTCTATTATAGATTTATTCCACTCATTAATGTTATCTCAAATCAATTATGGCCTTCACCCATTTTTATACCCTCTTCATTTTAATGCAGGGGCGAACGACTCCCTTTTTTTGTTGTTGACACCGCATATAGTATTGTACTGGTATCACCAATATAATGATTGATATGTCTGCAATCAATTTGAACTATAGATAAATCTTATATTTTTGGAGTGACTTGCAATTATTTTCAGGCTTTGAAGAGTACTTCGTTAGACAAACCAGAGTATGCCTACTGCCTACAAGTCCGAGATGGAGGTCGGGATCAGTTCGCGTCTGCATTAATGTCTAGTAAAATTGTATTTGTTTTTGAAATTTTGCACAACTTATGAAGTCAATCTGTAAAGTCAACGGATTGTAGTACTTTGTATTGATAGGGTGCCCCGATTGGCTATTGGAATTCTCTTGATTGTAGTGTGTTCACTGAAATATTTATGGATAAAATTGGGCCCAATTTGATTATGGATTTTTTTTCATTAAATGGCTATCTTGAATAATATTGAGTGTATTATTATGACTGAAAATATTTTCAAATTAAAGCGGACCCAAAGTGCCTACTGATTTCAGCGCATATGATTATATTAAAAAAAAATTATACTAAGTTTTGACTAAGTGATGTAGCACGCCACCCTCGCAGGGCTCGGGCTCAGATATCACCATCGATGTCAGGTTTGGGTCATGTGGGAGTGGGGTGTTACATTTTTCCCTTTCTTTGTTCTTTTTAATGATGCAAGAACATATGTCTTTTTGATATCTATAAATCTCACTTGACTGAAGGGAGAGGGAAAAGTTTTCTTAATTAACCCTAATGATTCTAATTTTATTTACAAGCCCAATAACCATTATTTTGGGTCCACTTCATATTAGAATCAAATAAAGTAACATGGGCCACACTTATGATTATTAAATTAATATAGCAATCTCCTACTTGGCCTATGTTACGACTTGATCATCCAACATAAGTGTATATCAGATATTGAATCTATCAAGCCATCAAATTTGAATGAATTGAAATAATAGGATTATGGTGGTCACAAGTCATCTAACGGCATGACTCCTTCTATATATCATCTAATCATCTTAACTCAAAATAACTATAATTAAGAAACACTATAATTATCAACTTTAATGTTTTCTCAAAAACATTATTTATCATCACAATAAAACAATGCGTGTACACAACATAATGTGACAACTAACAAATAAGCAAAAACATAACATTAATTGAATTTATAAATGTCAAAACAATAATAGAAAATGTCCAAACATATGTACATACATAACATGATTTCATGCTAACAAAGACTTATCTATAATGTCCATCCTTTCAATATGGCCAGCAAATGTTTTAAGCGGTAATCCTTTAGTTAACGAATCCACTTCCATTAGATTAGTTCCAATATGCTCAATTGATACTTTATGTTTTTGCATTTCTTCTTTGACTGGCAAGTATTTCAAATCCATGTGTTTAGCACCTTTAGAATACTTGTCATTTTTAGAGAAGAAGATAACTGTAGAATTATCATAATAAATTCTTAGCGGTCTAGCTATATTGTCGACAATATTTAGCCCAAAGATAAAGTTCTACAACCACAATGCTTAAATAATGGCCTTAAATCATGCCACAAATTCGACCTTTATAGTGGAAGTAGCAAAGACAGACTATTTTCCACTATTCCAAGAAATTACCCTCTTACTAGTTAGAATAGATAACCAAAGGTAGCTTTTCTTGAGTCTGAATAAACGGTCACTTCTAAGTGATCTGATTTCTTGTATGTGAGCATGTAATCCTTAGTGCTTCGTAAATACATAAGAACTTTCTTTGCAGCTTTCCATTGATCCAATTCGAGATTACTTTGATATCAGTCTAACATTCATCAACAAAACTAATATCTGACCGAGTATAAGTCTGAATATACATTAGACTGCCAACTACAGATGTATAGGGAATAGATTCCATTTCCTTTTGTTCCAAGTCATTCTTGGGACATTGCATTTCACTACATTTATCCTTCTTCTGAATTGGAACTACCCTTGTTGAGCATTTTTCCATCCTAAATCTCTCTAGTAATCCTTTTGAGATAACCCTAACAATATTTGTGTTTTGTCAAGAAATATTTCTTTTCTAATCATATAGGATGCCTCACCCATACATTTTATTTCGAAGTTAATAGAGAGAAATTTCTTTACATCATGTAACAAGCCCAAATCATTAGCAGCTAAAAGAATATCATCAACATATAGTACCAAAATAATGAACTTGCTTTTACTGACCTTTATATAGATATACCTATCAACAATGTTCTCTACAATACCATAAGAGGTAAAGGTATCATTGAACTTTATCATTGTTGGAAAATTTGTTTCAAACCATATATTGTCTTTTTTAAATTACACACCATATTTTCCTTTTCTACGGTTAGAAAATCTTCCGGTTGGTCCACATAACTTCTTCTTCTAAGTTTGTAACGCTTCAAAAATATCAATTTCATGAATAGTACTTTTTGGGTCGTGAATAGCGTATCCCGAAGTGAATAGTGACACCCAAGACCCAATCTGCATTTTATTTTATTTAGCATCGGATAATATTGTTCAAGGACAACCCAAGGATCAAATTAGAGCACCAAACGAGTTCATTTTGAGGGTTTGAGCAAGAGTTGCCTAGTGGTCAAAGTTTGACCCGAGAAAAGGTAAAAGTCAAACCTGAAAATATTAATGAAAACAAATGATATTAATTCAAGTCTTTATGTGAAGATGATATTTTTCTTATGGGTATTTTTATTGAGAAAAAGAAAGAAAGGATTAAAAGATAAAGTTAATTTTGGATCTAAAATAAAGAATTGGAAAACTTTTAATATGGGACCACAAGGCATTTTTGTCAACTACGCATTCTCTTCTTCTTTAAACGTTGCCAAGAATCACCCCCTCCTTTCATCTTCATTTTTCTTTCATTTTCAAGTCAACTTTCTTTATTTTTAACCCCCAATTCACCTATTAAACACTAAATCATTAATCTAGGGTCCCTAAACTCACCATATCAAAAAGGGAAAAGATGAAGAAAAGGTATATGAGCGTTCTTGATGAATAGTGCCCAAAAATTTGTAGGTAAGTTAATTGATTTTTGATTATTTTTAGTACATGATTTTGGTGTGGTTGCATGCATTGATGAATAAAATGCATGAAATTGAAATTTTTTTATGGAATATTATGAAGATAAAGAAGATGAATTGAAAGAGATAGAGAAAAAGAAAGGGAAGGAATAAGGAATAAGGAATTAATGATGAAATTGAATTTTATGGAAGTTTAATTTGAAGATTTGGACATCAATTTGGTATATGTTCTTGCAATTCAACTTTTTCCTAAAAATTATGTATTAGGAAATTTAGGGTTCTTGAGTAAAATTGGGGGTTTATGAAATTGTTGTTAAAAATATAATTGGATGTTACGAAGTAATATATGTGATTAATTGAGATTTTGAACTTATAATTTGTATTTTCTCCAATTGGCGTACATTATGTTTGAATTGAGAAACTAGATATATATGTTATTTTTGACTAATTGGTGAGATGAATACGTCTTGAATGCTGTATGGATTAAATTAAAACCAATCACGGAAGGAAAAAATTGACATTTACTTTGGCAGAATATGGAATAGCTTAAATTGTTTATTATGAGCTTTTATTATGAAATTTCAATGGAATTTCATTAGATTTGCCCATAGGAAAATAGATAGGAATTACAAGAATGTGGTAAAGTTAGCATGCTAGTAAGGGAGTTAGCAATATTGCGTCATGATATATGTTATAGGATTGTATGGCTCTGAGAGATTGATTCTGGTGTAAGATATTTGATTTGTGTTATGAGCTGCATGGCTACGAGATCTCATTCTTGATGTGTAAATATTATTAAAAAAAGAATGAATGATTCTGAGAACTCGTTCTCGCATTTTAAAATCCCACTTATCTGGTTCTACAATACAATTTAGTTAGATTTTACTTTAGGGCAATTACCAAAAAGTATATATATGCATGACTAATGATTAAGTAACTTTAAATGAAAATATTAATTGATTTAAAATTAAATTGTACAATTTATTCATCATTGTGTAACGAGATATGAATTATTAAAATAAATACATGCTTGTATTTCATAACTTAATTTTAAATGCCCATTTATGCTTAAAAATAAATGAAGATATTTATATATGAAAAAATTATATATTATGCTTGAACACTACTAAGCCTATAGCTTAGCGTGTGGATTTTCTTTCTATGTATAGGTTTTAAAGAGAATTAAAAGAAAATTTTGGTGGATCTCCTACAAGACAAGAGTCACATGGAGGATCTCAAAAGGTTTGAAGGTGAATGTACTACAAATTTTTATTTTGTTTTTGGTTATAGCATATACACATAAAGAAGTGAAGGATCTTATAGGATTTTATTATGAATTATATATGACTAAATGAAAGTTATGTATGAAATCTAGTTTAGATGTGTTGAATTGTGTCAGTGGATGGGTAAATTATTTTGTCATGGAGTTTGACATAGAGATGGATAGTTTAGTAACATGCATGAGAAGTGTATTGAGTAAATATAGAGGAAACTCTGTCTAAATTTTTATAAATTGAATAGTAATTGCTAGAATAATGAGATTTTAAATAGAAATTGTTGTAGTTTGAAGTATTAGGTATTTAAAAATATGATAACACTCGGTACGACTATTCCATTATCGGGTATGGGATATTACAAAGTCACCATTAAGAAAAGTAGTCTTTCCATCCATTTGGTGAAGCTCTAAATTATAATGAGCTACCAATGTCATAACAATTCTTAAAGAGTCCTTCTTTGAAACTAGAGAGAAGGTCTCTTTAAAGTCAATGTCATCCTTTTGAGTATAACCTTTGGCTATAAGTCTAACTTTGTACCTTTCAATATTGCCTTTCAAGTCCCTTTTGGTCTTAAAGACTCATTTACAGCCTACCTGCTTTGAGTCTTTAAGTAACTCAACTAGTTCCCATACTTGACTATCATCCATAAATTTTAACTCTTCTTTTATAGCATTCAGCCATTTTTCATAATTATTACATTTCATGACTTCTTTAAATGAGATTGGATCTTTATCAATGCTCAAGTCACACTTACGCTCAAGTGAATACACCACATGGCCATTTGATATCACTGGTCTTTTCTCCCTTATAGACCCTCACAATACTATTTCTTGTGGCATCACTTGATCATTTGTGAATTACATATTATTTATTAATTCATTATTGACATTCACTTTTTGTGGGTTTGGAATATTAACTTGTTGTTCTGATATGTTGCATAACTGTGACACAACAAGAGGAATAACAACTAGATAGGAGATGTTGGGTGAAGGATTTTCCACCTAAATCTCTTGAATATCCACTTTTTGTGGTTCCCCACTCCCACAGATTTGTCCATTTTTAATGAACCTAGCATTACCAAACTCAACTATTTTTGTACTATAGTTAGGAAAATAACCATAAAGTAACCACTAATAGCTCTTGTATTAGGTTTCCTTTCATGAGGATTATAAATCCTTATTTCGACTAGGCAACCCTAAACATACAGGTGCTTCGAGCTAGGTTTTCTACCTGTCCACAATTTAAAAGGTGTCACAGGAATTGCTTTACTAGGAACCCTATTAAGTAGATATGTAGTTTTCTTAAATGCATACATCCATAAAGACAAAGGTATATTCGTGTAACTTAACATACTCTTAACCATATCCATAAGAGTATGATTTCGACTTTCACCTACACCATTCTGTTGTGGTATATTGGGCATTGTATACTGTGCACAAATGCCCTAACTTTGAAGAAATTTTGTAAATGAAACTGACACTGTCCAGTCTCATCATATTTACCATAATATTCACCACCTCTATCTGACCTTACGACTTTCACTTTTCTATCTAATTGCCTTTCTACCTCATTAATAAACACCTTAAGAATGTCTACTAATTGAGACTTTTTATGTAGTAAATAGAGATAACAATAACGTGAATAGTCATCTATAAAGGTGATAAAATACTTTTCACCACCTCAAGATGGAACATGAAATGGACCATATATATCAGTATGTATTAATTCAAGTAACCCAGTACTTCTTGCGGCTAAACTCTTGGATAATGTGCGTGGTTTGCTTGGCTTTAACGCAATCTATACACATATCCTAGTCAGTAAACTTTAGTTGAGGTAAGATTTCACTCTTCACTAACCTCATCACCTTTCTTTAGATATTTGACCTAACCTTTGATGTCACAAGTAAGCAGAGTGTTCATTATGTACACTACGTTTATTACCAATATTGTGTTCAACATGAAACAAGGATTTAGAATAATTAAAATTAAGGTTGAAAAGATATAAACCATTTATTAATGCACCAGAACCATAATAGTATTGTCGTTTATACAAAGAAAAAACACTATTTCCATCATTAAAATTAAAACCTATCTTTTCTAACTTACTAACAAAAGCTAAATTTCTAGCACATTCAGAATCATAAATACACTTTTTAAGATCTAGACTACAAACAGTGTCTAAGATCAATCTGTACGTCTCTATTTGTGCCTTCAATATGTTACCCATATACAAAAACTCTTCAGTTCTGTTTATGATTTGTATTAAAAGTAATCCATACATAAAATGTGACACATGAGTAGTTGCACCTGAATCTAACCAGTAGGTTGGGCACCTCAATAAGATTTGATTCAAAACATACTCAAACATAGTACTTACCTTTCTTTTCGAACTAAGCCTTTCTCTTAAGGTAATCTTTCTAAAGGTACCAGTTTTCTTGCAGAAGAAACAACATTGCTCTTTATGGATTTAGCCCTTATTAACTTTCATTGGGGCTTTGTCCTTCTTATTGCTCTTCTTTCCTGGCTTTCCCTTTCCGACGCTAGCTTCTTTGTGTACTGTAAGTTGAACAGCGTGTTCCTTCATTTTCTTTAATATCTCTTTCTCCTGTACTAACATGGCCTTGATTTCTTGAAAGTTTCATTTTTCCTTATAAATATTGTAATTCGCTTAGAATTGATCAAATTCAGGAGTAGGTGACGTGATGATGAACTGTACTAAGAAGGATTCACTCATATCTATGCCCATTGATTTTAGCTTTGCGACCAGATTTTACATGTCTGTTATATGATTATAGATAGGCTGTGACTAGCCAAACTTCTTAGTCATCAATTCTCTCATTAAGCTTCCTACAATAGACTTGTCAGTTATGTCTGATTGTGAGTACTTTTTAATTTTCATCATGAATTCCCTTGTATTGTTTGTATAAGGCATTGATGGCTTAACATTGTCAGTCATTATCAACTGTATCAAGTTTAGACTCAACCTATTAGACTTTTCCCAAACCTCAAAATATGTCATTTCAGCTTGTGTACTAGTCTTAGTAATGGTTGCAGGCTTCTCTGCAACTAATATCAGGTCCTTATCCATAATACCCAACTAAAATTGGATTTGTTTAGACCAATCGAGATAGTTTAACCCATTGAACATGATCAGACCATTTCCTATAGCTAACAAATTACTATAAATCGCAAACGTAAAAACAAACTTACATATTAATGTCTTGAGTACAATTAATAGATTTAGACAATAATAAACTTTAAATTCACCTTTGAGTGATACTTAAACACATATCCTTAGTCCATAATGATGCTAACTACATATATATACATACTTTGATAGATAGTCAATCATACTCAAGCTAGTATGCATGTTATCTTTAGATATACAAACATATTCACTAAGTAGATCGATAGGTCTCTTTAATGCTATTCCTTATAAGCAATGATCCACTTTTGGGTGGTCTCCTAGCATTATAATTAATGTCTCAATTGTTCAGTTCATATATTATGTCATTCATTAGCATCATATAACATGAACAATTTAAAGAATGCATAATTAAATGTCTAAATATCTTTTCAAGCAAGGTCACTTTGGTGACTAACAAGCTTTTTATACATTAAAATTTAATTACGTAAGTATACATGAATTTTGGAATTTAACTATAATGTTGAAATGTAACACTATAAAGTCCAAAAAACTTTTAGGGACAAACTGTAAACCCAAACATAACTAAACATCTTCAACCTTTTGATTTTCAATAGGAAAACATAATTTCTAGCAAACTGTAAACCCAAACATAACTCATTCATTTTTACCATAAAACTTATGCTTATAAATACAATGGTAAGCCCTAGGCTTTAATGTTATCCATTACTAAAACAAAGAATGAATTTTATAGATTGTCAGATTCAAAACCTTTTGGAAGAACCACGTACATGAAATCACTTTCCAAAAACTTTCAATCCAAATAATTCATTCTATATTGTTATAACGCTAAGGTCTTTCTTATGGTGGGCCCACTAACATTGACTTTTCTTTCATTTTGTTGTTTTCGAAAATTTGTAGTCAACAAGTAATTCAAAAATAAAACCAAAACTTTTGATTGTGGGTCCATAAAAACTTTTCTTTAACCTTTATGTTTTTTTCAAACCAATGTTACGAATACCGGGCTCGGTACCGGATTGGGCTCTGGAACGGAATTGTATAGGTATCGGTCGATACTGGGTACCATTTTAGGATATTTTTGATATTTATAAAATAGTCCCTAAATTTTTTAAAAATAGCAAAATAGTCCATATTGATATATTATACAGCTGTACTGTATACTTTATTGGTTTACTGTTTACATCAATCTAATTCCAATTCAATTCAATTCAATTCTATTTAATTCAATTCCATTCCAATTCAATTCAATTCAAATTCAATTCAATTCTAATTCAATTCAATTCAATTCCAATTCAATTCAAAACATACTTCAATCCTAACAATTACAAAACATTCATAATTCTATTTACATTCAATTAATTTTCA
>JANZLC010000007.1:12522549-12541680 GCA_026413385.1 Erythroxylum gracilipes | reverse complement strand
CTTGCCTCTACTTCTTAAGTCTCCTACAATAAACAAATGGTAGTTTGCAGTATTAATTGTTCTTAGAAAATTAATTTAGTGCAATTGTTAATTATTTGTGACAATTTTACTAGCAAACTACATAAAATAAAGGCATGCACTCAAGAGTCTAATTAAGCATAAAATCTTAAAATTGGAGCCAAGAAGTGTAGTAAAAACCACGAAAATGTTACTAATTTAAATAAGAAACTTGGGTTCAATCAAATTCCCCTATACTTAAACCTTTGTACTCCTGGATAAAACTTATAAAAGTCAAAGAGACACAAGTGTAAAAGAAAATTCTTACTAAGCTCAAAAATGAGAGCAGAAAAGTATTTAAGTCACTTCCTCAGAAATCAACCCAAGCATACTGAAAGACCACAAAGAACATAAACACTATAAGCATTTAATCCAAGAGATTTAACAAAAGAGATTTCACTTAAAGAATAGTGTTTACTCTCAACCCACTTGTTTTTGGGATAATTTCAGTCCAAAATTTGCTTAGTTCATTCTCTACCATAAGCTTGTGATTGTTCTACCTCTCCACTACAAGAACTATAATTTCAAAAGTCAAGAGGACTTTTCAAGGTTGTAATGTACGGAAGGCTAAATGAAATGGATGGAATAGAAAAGAAAAATGAGTACATGTACCACAATTATGAAATAAACGTCAACTGTGCGTAAGAAAATATTTACACAAACGACAACATAACCTATCACTTAACATTTTGCTTTTGAGAAACCTTTTTTTTTATTTTTTAGAAGCTTTCCAAATTTTTTTCTTATTTTTTTTGGAGGAAGCGTTTTGATTTATTTTTTTTACTTTCTTTTCTTCCTTGGCTTTCCTCAATAACTAATTACTCTTGAGAAAGCTTTCCATTTTTTTGTAAGAATTGGAAATAAAATATTTACAACATAATTAAGACTTGTGCATGTACTAAAAAATATGGCTCAAGGGGCTAGCAATGGTTAAGTGTTTACGGTTTTGTGTTTGGAAAATAGGGTTTTGAAAGAATGCCTCTATCATGTTAACAAAATTTTAGTTCATCAAGCTTTGATCAAGAATTAAAACAAGTTCTAAAGAGATATGGAATTAAGTAGATACACACACAAATGAAAGAACTCAGGCCTAAATATCCTTCCAACAAGGTTAATATCTCAACTAAACAATCTCAAGGTTTAAAGACACATAATGCTACTTCCTTAGCGTCCCCTCACTTGCTTCCCGTGAAATCATCGAAGATGAAATTAGCCAAAATCAACTATCATTTAAAAACATATATGGTATTTTCAAAAACACAGGGACCACTTTGAAACTTATAAAATCTTCGAGATACAAGAGTGAAAAGAATGTAATTGGGGAGAATTATTGAAATGAGAAAATTTTAAAACAGTTTATGTAAAGAGGGTGGTGTCACCACAGCGAAGCCAAAAGTTCGCCGCGGTGAAACATTAATTCTGTAACATCGCCGCGGCGAAGAAAAAGTTCTCCGTGGCAAAAAATGACAGAAACATGTGAAAACAAGCGATTGGACTCAATTACCAAGTTTAAAATTTTTGCACATTATGCACAATTGACTTCCACAAGTGGTTAAATAGCCGGAAATGATCCACAAATAAGAATTGAAGTTGGGGCAACCTCCCCCACACTTAAACATCATATTGTCCTCAATGTGAAGAACAATGAAAACCATTATACATTAAAGGGGAAGTGCAAGGTTGATGAAAAACAGCACATCAAAAGTACAAAGAGAATTATATAAAGAACTGGCTAATAAGTTTGTACACAACAAAATGACCGAGCATCCGACAAGTAAAAAGTAAAACAAAAGGAAGGAAAACACAAGAACAAGCAACTTGAGCTACTCCATAGGATGATCATCCCCAGCGCCAGAGGGTCCGGCTCCTGATGTGCTAGCACCGCTAAGTGAATCATCTTCATCAGAAGGGAACTGCAAGTGAAGGTGCTCGGCGAGCAATGCATCCATCCGCCAGTGATACCGCTGATCTCGATCCTGCATAGCTATCTCCTGAAGGAGGGAGTCCCGGAGAGTAGCAAAATCTGCACAGAGGCCATCTACCCGGTTAGCGAGAGTCTATAAGGTCACGGGCTCAGGGGAGGCCTAAACTGGAGGATCGTCCTGAACTGGTACCACATCTATAGAGATTGTACCAACATCAAGAATTTGGGAGGAGGGGTGGGGCGGGTGGAGGAGGGGTTGTTTGAGGCGGGAGTATCGAAACAGAGGAGCCGGGTTAAAATAGTTGTCATTATTGAATTCCAGGACATGGTGGGGTCAGAATATATCGGTGATGAGATGGGGGTGTTGGGACCCATTTCCAAAGCTCAACTATTAATCCGGAATCAAAAAGCGTAAGCGGGTTTCCTATAGGGTTATTTTCAGTGAAATCTCTTTAACCCTCAACGCTTCATCCCCACTGTCATAACATCTCAAGCTACAAAGGCAACCCCACTCAAAAAAATCACAACAATCACAGTTTACTTCTTCAAAATGGTAGCTCTTAGTCTCTAATTTATTTAGAAACAAGAACCACCTCATTCGGAGCTCTATAGCTCAAGATATGCTTAAAAATCCAAAGTATATTCATAGCTTAATCATGCTTTCCAAACCGACCCCTCAATTCTTTTCCATCAAACTTTTCCATTCAACACCAATGGACACCAATTTTTATAGGAAGGTAGAAAAATGTGTTTTAAATCTAACGCCTCAAGAATCACCTCAATCGAAGGTCGGACGAAGAAGTTATGGCCAAACGAACCCAACATGTTCATAACCTTACTCGTATAACCTTCGGGTGTAACCAATTTTTCACCCTCCAAGACCCCTACAAAGGATCCTAAACCCATCCTAGCATCCCCTTTACTCATAATCTTGTCAAATTCAACTTTTTCTAGCCCGATATCACTTCATACACTCTAATTGTTCAGGAAACACATCCTTTACGACATCCTAACTTGTAGTGATCATAACTTACAATTCCGAAATACAAAAATCACATACTTTATAGCGTTGGAAAGCTATAAAGACGAACTACAACTTTCATGAAGGCAACTTGGCTAATTATATATAGATAGATACAGTTTTTCATTGTAAGTCCAAACATACAATTTTTCCCTTATGAAAAACTTAGAACATTCCAATTTCAATTCCTTTATTACAACATCATTTATAACAATTCAACTACCAATTGGAATTCATCCAACTTTCAATCTCAATTCATTAACTCCTCATAGTCAATAACATCTTATCATTCACTAAAAATCCTATCTTTCTTTTCCATAATATCTCACATATATATATAACAATGATTCATGCTCAAGATTTATCAACTCATCATCCATACACAAATCCATTTTTCATGAACCTCATAAAATAAAAGTTTTACATACTTTAATGGCATTTCAAGCCACAATACATTAATACTCCAAAATCCCCAAATTACACAAAAACACTTGAATAATAATTGCTCAAAATGCAATTACAACTTTGTTTTACATAAAGAAATCCAAAACAACACAAAACATGTAAATTCAGATTTATGCCTTGATTCACTTTCACTTAATCTCTTATGCATCACCTGAATAGGGGAAAGAGAGGGAGGGTGAGCTTGAAAGCTCGTGGGTAACAACTTATACTAGAAAAATAAGCAAAACCATTCAAGAGTTTACTGTCATAGAAAATTCTTGTTGAAATCCATAAAACACTTGTTTCTCAAATTCTCATAATGTAGTCAAATTTACAAACCACAAAACATGAATGCATCAAAATTGTTCATATATCATAAGCATATAAGCACATCAAAGCAGTTTAGGTAGATCTATAAACATGACGAACTACACAACTCTACATAATGGTCTTGTGTAGTCGTAAACTTGAGGGAGTCCACAAAGGAGCTCCGTGTCACTAGCGGGCAGGCGAGAGAAGCCTACTCTTGGGTCAACGTGCACGTGACAATTCTTGGATGGACTACCAAAACCCACATAACATGTATTTCAAACTTGTTATCCAAAATGGCACTTTTCGAAACTTGATTTTTCATAAACATGAGGTATTTCGAAAACAATTTCCAAAAACATGATTTCATAAACATGTAATCCTTTCAAAGAAATCATTTTCGTAAATCATCACACAATTCATATATCAAACATGTAGCAATTCTGCAATTCATTCAAGACGTAATTAATGCCATACTTATGATGCAATTTAAATCATTAAATTCCTTGATTTAAAAAAAAAAAGGGGCTTATTTACTCAATTATAAACATGTACCCACCTTGTTTTCTTGCTTAATACTTGTTTAAAACCTCTACTCTTGCCTTTTCTTGTCTTCCTTGATTTCCTTGAACAATGAAAAATTCCCAAATCAATGGGCATTCTAATTGAGAAACCCATAACACATAATCACAAAATTGAACTTCGAAAACTTAAACTCATACTATTCTTAAGCTATATCAACCAAAACCCTTTCAAAAATCCAACAAATCAAACATGCCCTTACCTTGCTCCTTCACCAAATGAGGTGTTTCTTGGCTCATATGGAAGCTCTCAATTTCTTCCACCTTTTTCCTTCTTGAATCAACTTAAGATCCACTTTGAAAACTAAGAAAAATCAAGACCTAACCTCTTTTCTTCTTTCTTCTTTCTCTCCACGAACCTCTCCCTCTCTTCTCTCTTTTCTTGTTCTTTTTCTTCTAATTTCGTGCTCCTCCTTCCTTAAATGCAAGCCTATAAGTCTTATTCACAATCTTGCCATTAATGAGTCTAAAATGTCCAATTTGCCCTTACAAATAAGCCTTGTAACCTTAATGCTTAAGTTGTCTTCCCAAAATGCCCTCATGCAATCTTACCACCTTAATTCAATTTAACCCATGTCATATGATATTACTCAAATTAACATGCTAATTAACATATTTCAATTACATTTTTCCAGCTTTTTACTTCCAACATATCACACATAACCCATCTTGTATCTAATCCATCTTTGCCATTTCATTTCAAATTCAAGAATTCTCCTTTTCTCTACACATGACTAATCACCAACAATTTCTCAATTAATCAAAAAGTTCAGGGTCCAATAGAATACATGGTCATCATCATATAAAATAGGTGTGTACCTTTTAAACACAGGCTTATAACTCATCAACACACCTTAACTATTCAAATATGATTATGTAAGTTAGAAATTTAGAAATGATAAAGAACACGGATAAGTACATGGTCATGTACTATGTTGTGTTCTTTCCTTAAAGCTTTATAACTTGGTTAAAATAACTTCTCATTGCTCTAAACTTATCTGAATTTGTTCCTTTTACTCCAAATAAGTGAATTATAACCTGAAACTAAAATACAAACTAATTAACTGCCATAACTTAAATAAACCAACATGCACTAAATGTAAACCTAAAAATAAAAACAATTAAGCACTTACCACTATTACCCATATCCAAAGTAGGGCATATACCATTTTATTATTTAGGGTGCATTATTTAAGTACTAATTTGAATGTATAAATTTTTGTAGCCAAAGCAAATGAATTAATGCTAGAATGGGATGTGAACCATTATTACCTAAGGCACATTATTCAAGACCATATTTGAGTATGTATGGATCAGTTAGTTAAGGTGAATTAGCCACCATTAGAATGGGGAGTGGTATCATTTTATTATATAAATAATATAATCTAAGGCTAGATATAAGTGTGTATGGGTTTGGTAGCTAGTGATTAATCAACACTTACCCTAAGCACGTATAGGGGAATTATTTAATTAGTCAGCACCATTATTCGTTGCATTTTTTATGATTACTTTGATATGATGCATTGTTTAGACTTGTTTCCTTGGTAGGGGTTTCAAAGGTTGGTAGTGCAATTTACGTATAATGATGTAGTACCTTGCACATAATGTAAGGAACTAAAAAATCGTACCTATTTAACATAATACTTTTTTAATTTTTGTAATTTTAGGTGAGACGCTGATAAAGTAGCAACTTATAGACATAAAATGGGATTGATCTGTGTCCTCTACTTTAAATGGATCCTGCTATTATAAGTAGGTAAGTCCTTTCATTTAGTAGAATTTAAAAGATTAGTTTTGTTTTTGAATACTTTAAGATTCTCTTATGATTGATTTATGTATGTTTTATGAAAGAGATGGTTGATGAAAATTTTAGTACTTTATATTATTTTTTTGAGTGATAACGTATATTTAGCCTTAGCTTAGCTATAAGCTCTAAACTTATGCCTTATTACTAAGTGATAAGTCATTACAACCCAAATTTGGTGGAGTTGGACTTGAGGTATGGCATATTTAGTGTTTTCAAAGTTCTGAGTTTAAGGATAGGAGTAGGATCCAATTAAGTTATGATATCAAGGGTGGTAAACATAGTTTATTCTTTTGAGTTTATGAAAGAATTATTTTATTTTTTAAAGTTTTTATAAAAATTTGCTTATAGATATTATTTTAGACATAACTAGGTTGAAGGATATTATACCTTGTTAGATGATTAATCGAAGTGTATAAACTTCACCATCCCAAAAATTAAGAGGTTGAGTTTTGCTAGGGAGAATAGACATGATAAATAGAGAGTAGGAAAGTAAAGCAATATATTTTTAGTGGTGTGAGTGGTTATAAGTGAATAGGAAGTCTGGCTAGGGAATATTCCTATGGTGAGGGTATTTTCTAATGTGTTTCTAGAGGATTTATTATGCTTACCTCTTTAGAAGGAAATGGAGTTTAGGGATTATGATTTTTACAAATATTGGTTTAATCTCCAAGGCTCATTATCAAATGGAAACTATAAAGTTGAAGGAGTAACGATATGAATTATTGGATAAAGGTTACATTATACCAGTTACGTCTTCTTGAGGTATACCACTACTTTTTATAAAGAACAAGGATGGCTAGCTCCATAAAAATATTTATTGGTTATATAAAGCTGAACAGGATATTTATGAAGAATTATTGTCCCTACTAATGATAGATATTTTTTTTGACCAACTTCATCGAATTAAGCTATTTTTAAAGAATGATCTAAGATTGAGTTACTAGTAGGTGAGGATTAAGATGGAGGATATAATGAAGATAACCATTAGGACCCGACGTGGCCATTATGAGTTCGTAAAAGTGCCACCTAGGTTAATTAATGCTCCTGTCCATTTTATGGATTTGATGAATTTAGTGTTCAAGTTCTTTATACATCAGTTAAAGGTAGTATTTATAGATGATTATCTATTTTGAGAGTAAAATGGATCACTTCTAGTATTTGAGGATCATACTATAAACATTGAGGGGGCATCAACTATATGCTAAGTTGAAGAATATAAGCTTTGGTTGAAGGAAATTTCTTTTCTATGATATGTTATGAAACATGAATGAGTATTAATAAATATAGAGAAAGTTCAGGTAGTAAAATATGGAGATAGCTTGCTAATGTGAGTAAGGTTTATAGTTTTCTAAGTATGGAGGGTTAATATAGAAAAATTATATAAGGATTTTCCAATACAGTTGGACCTTTGACCTAGATGACTAAAAAAAGGGCGAAATTTCAATGGACCAAAAAGTATGGAGAGAGCTTTTTAAAGTTAAAAAGGAGATTGATAGTAACCCATATGATTACCATTATTGATAATCATGTTATTTCACTATCACTAGTTATGCCTTGAAGAAGGGTTACATGTGTTTTTATGTAGTATAAGGAAATGGTGGCTTATGCTTCTAGATAACTATAGCCATATGTTGAAAGTTATCCCAAAATTGATTCAGAGCTTATAAGAGTAGTTTTATCATTAAATATTCAAAGGAATTATTTTTATTACAGAGGGTGCCAAGTATATAGATCATAAATATATTAAATTATAACTTAATATAGAAAAGGATGAATATGATGTATAGGAGATGATTAAAGTTACCAAAATATTACGATTGACGATCCACTATTATCTAAGTAAAGACAATATGGTGAAAAATGCTTTGAGTTGAAAGGATCAAAGTACCTTATCATATTGATCACCTTATAACATAATTTGAATGAGGAATCAAGGAAATTAGAGTTAAAGGTGGAGACCCAGGGGTCAGGAGCACAATTAAGCATTTTGAGGTTATAATCAAACTTAATCATTAGGTTCAATGAGCTACAACCGAGTGTTGAAAATATTAAGAGTATTTGAGAGTGATCAAAGATGGGATTAACCTTACATTTTCAAATTAATGATGGTGGGTATTATAGGTTTAAGGAAGAATGTGTTCCTGATGATTTGAAATTAAAGAGGCAGATTATAGAGTAAGCTCACCTTTTTGAGAACTATCTAAAGAAATTCTTTTTATGAAGAAATATGAGGAGGATAACAAGATTTGTAACATTGTGTACAACTTATCAGTAGCGTAAGGTAAAACATTAAAGTCCTATAGAAGAATTATAAACATTATATAATTCTTAAGTAGAAATGGGAATATGATAATATAGATTTTACTTAGGAATGACACTAGACTGGGCTGAACTCCAAATAATTCAGCTTTTTTTCTTAGATTAGGCTCACTTGAATCTTTTTGTTGAACCAAGGGAGGTTACAATCAAGGTTTTGATAATAACAAAATATAAGTAATACTAATGGATTTTTTTTTACATTTTTAATAAGAAGGAATATGAGATAAAATCTTATTGTATCAGAGGATTCTAATAGAAAAGATAAAGTTTGCAATCTTCAAGATCAACATTAAGCTCAATACTTTTTCATGTTTTACTTATTATAAGCTCATCTTGATCATCTTTAACAATCTAAAAGGCTCACTATGCTCTCATTTCATTTTATAGCATGAGTCTTTACATTCACTAAGAGGTGTTCAATATTGTCATTTTAATATAAAAGCTTGTTGATCTTTCAACAATCTTTGGAGTATAATTTTGTAAATGTTATAACCATATTTAAATTAAATAAATTGATTGTATGCTTTTGAAGTTATTAAAATCATATTTTTTGTGGTGGTTAGTCTATCTATATAGGTTAGTGGATGCCTAATATAGGTTAAAATTGTTAAATATTATGTATCTTGAGTTTTTAGCAACATAGGTTGGTCAACCAATATGCCATAATGGTTGACCATTGTGTGTACTAATTGACCAATGTTCTAAAGGCTAGTGAATTTGGAGCTTTTCATACATACTAATCAACTAGTATGCTATATTAGCTAACTAGTGCATCAAATGTAGCTATTGTAATAGCTAGTTTTTGGCTTCATCAGCTATTTTGGGCCTAAAACATTACAAAATATATTTTATCATCAGATTTAGCATAACGAAGCTTTATGGTTTATACACATATTTCTAAGTATTTTTTAATCATTTAAGAATTCATTGTTTTGTTTTGAGTGTGTGATCCTTTTTATGATTATTAAATCATCCAAGTTAGCAATTTTTCTGTTGTAATCTATTTTTTTGTTTGAGATCATTGTATTGTATTTATCAAAAGTGATTTGGGGTTCCTCTTTACCATAAAGAAAGACTGAACAGGAGGTTCTTCTTTGCCAAAATAAAAGATTGTATAAAGGGTATTCTTCACCTTAAAAGGAGAAATGTATTGAAAATGTAATACAAGGCTTAGGAGTGGATGATGATAAGGATTGTTTATCGAACCACTACTAATCGATTTGCATTTCTCTTCCAACTCTTTATTTTATTGTTTACAAATATAATTTAATTCATTTATTTTAATTTGTTTCTTGCATTTATGATAAATTGGGGACACTATTCTAAGCTAGTAATCTTTAGTTAACATCTTGAATTAATCTAATTCATCCCCCTCTTAGGGCTAGTATTTCAAATGAAATCCTATAATAAAGGTCACAATGGAATACTTAGGAGGATCCACATCATCCTTTAACCAAGAGGGTTAAGATATTAGTAGAGCCCCCTTTTTGATGGAAATAATTGCTTTTATTAGAAAACAAGAATGAAATTCTTCTTATAGGCCAAAAATGTTGATTTATAGGAAATTATTTCAAATGGTCCATACATTCCTACTAAAACTATAAATGATAGAAAAGTCTCTAAGTTAAAAGAGGAATGGGATCCCCAAGACAAAATATTAATCTCTTTAAATAGTAAAGTTGTCTATATTTTGTTATATGCATTGGGGAAAAATGAATTCAATAAAGCATCTATTTGTGAAACAACTCACAAAATTTGGCATACATTAGAAGTTACTCATTAAGTAACAAAGAAAGATAAGAAAAGCAAAGTTAGCATGCTAACTCATCAATATAAATTATTCCAAATTAAACATGATGAAAGCTTTTTTAGTATTATATTAGATTTATTGATATTATCAATGTTCACAAGGGTTTTGGTAAGACCTACACTAATGTTAAATTGATGAGAAAGATGCTTAGGTCATTACTAAAAACATTGGAAGTTAAAGTGAAAGCTATATAATAAGGTAAGGACCTAATAACTCTACCATTATATAAGGTTATTATATCTCTTTTAACATACAAAATGAGGCTCTATTAGGTGCAAGAGGAAATGGAACTTTCAAAGAAAAATAATTTATCATTCAAGTCTTAAAGGAAGAATTAAGTGAAAAGGAAGAGATATCATCTAGTGTAAGTGATGATGAAGATATTGATCTAACAAATAGAAAATTCAAGAAATTCTTGAAGAACTCTTCAAGAAGAAAGAACTATAAAGGTGGTAAGATGGATTCAAAATGTAAGTCAATTAATATTAATTTCTTTAAATCTAGGAAACTTGGACACATGAAGTCTCAATTTCCTCTATTTAAAGAAACCAACAAATATGAAAGAAATGTCAAGAAAGAGAAGAAGGGTAAAGGCAAAAAGAAGGCACTTAAAGCTTCCACTAGTAATGATAAAAGCAGTTTCAAAAGTGAATATTTGGAAGGAGATGTAGCTCACATATGTTTCATAGCAAAAGATGATGATGAGTATTCTCTAACTCTAAATCATGTGATAATGATAATAGTGAAATTGGTTTGATATATGATGAATTTATTGAGTCTTGAAATCATGAGTACAAAAAAAAATTATCGTTTAAGCTCAAAGAAGTTCAAAAGAATTTAGATGCATGCATGAGTGAAAATGAAAAGATAAAGAGTGAATTGCATAACGTCAAAACTTCTGAAGGTGTAAATAGAGTAGATAATCATGATTTAGACATTTTAAAGCCTAAGAATGAAGAATTGAAGAATGTAGTTAATTCTCTTAAGGACTTATTTTCTAAGTTCACTAAAGGAAGTGACAACGTAGAAACCATTTTAGGAGCCCAAAAGAATTCTAATAATTGGTATGGAATTGGATATAGTCGTGGGAATGCTTCCGACACCAAAACAAATTTTATCAAAGCAAAGCATTTATATAATGAAGAACTAATATCTAGGATGACAAATAAACATGAAGTGTCTACTTCTAAGCACACACATAACATAACCACTAAAACTTGCGTTACGAGAAAACCTTATGCTTTCTTGTATCATTCACAATCTATACTGAGAATTCAACACTCTTAAGGAAAGAATAGGCACAAATTCTATACAAAAAACACATGATAACATGGAATCACACTCATACCATATTAGCCCTTACCCCAAGAATAACTATATGGCACATATTCACACTCCACATAAGTGTCATTACTAAGAAATAATTTTTCCTAAGAGAACATTCATATCACTTACATAACAAAGAAGTTTTCATGACTTATATGCATATAGAAGAATAAGGGATGCATTCATACATCAAATTTATAATGGTCATAATTTATCAAATCATATGACATGGTATGTTACTTTTGTGGTAAATATGGAAACATTGATAAATTTTACTTTCCAAAACAAAGGACAGTGAATAAACTTTCTAAAAAGTGGGTTAAAAAGAGGAAGGAGACTAATATCCAAGGACCCAATCTCATTTGGGTACCTAAAATATATTAATTGGATTGTTTTATAGGTTCCTACGAAGAGGAGGAATAAATGGTACATGATAGTAGATGCTCAATGCATATTACCGGTGATGCATCCCAATTTGCAACTCTTAGAGACAAAGATAAAGTATTCGTCATCTTTGAAGATAATACTATGGTTAAGATAATTGGAATTGGCAAAGTTGGTGAGAAATACCACACAATTTAAGCATAACTTGATAAGTCTGAGTTAATTATATGAAAAGGCTATAAAGTATGCTTTAAAGAGAGGAAATGCATTATATCTAGAGTAGTTGATAATAACATTGCAATTTTTGGGAAAAAAGATAAGGAAACATATATACAATTGATCTTGATGATTTCTTTAACTAAGAAATAAAGTGTCTAATCTCTATTAGTAAAGATGCATGGATTTGGTATATTAGACTTATAAGTGCAAGCATGAACCTCATCTCCAATATAAAATCTAAAAAACTTGTAAATGGATTGCAAAAGGTTAAATTTGAGAAACATAAGATCAGTGGGTCTTTCCAAATGGGAAAGCAATCCAAAAGCTCATTCAGAAATAAAAAATTAGTAAGTTCCATCAAACTCTTACAATTAATTTATATGGATTTTTCTGGACCAACTAAGGTTGCCTATTTAGGTGGAAAATGTTATTCCTTTATCATAATTGATGATTTTAGTAGATTCACTTGGCTATTATTCTTAGCAAACAAATATGAATATTTTGGGGTGTTTTTTAAATTTGTCAAAAGGGTAAAAAAAAATGAAAAGGAACATTTATTACCTCTATTAGGAGTGACCATAGTAGGGAATTTAAGAATGAAAATTATGAAACTTTTTGTGAAGGAAATGCCATTTTTCATAATTTCTCTTTACCAATAACACCACAATAAAATATAGTTTTAGAAAGGAAAAATAGGACCATATAAGAAATGTCTAGAACCATAATCATTAAGTATGGCTTGAACCATAATAAGTGAGCGAAACAAGAAGAATGAGGAACTCCCAAGAAATTGGAAATTCAAGAAGACTCATTCTTCTAATCAAATTTTAAGTGATGTTCAACAAGTGTTAATTACTATATCTCATCAAAAAAATATATCTTATCTTGCTTTCATTTCTTAAATTGAACCTAGGACAATAGAAGAGGCCCTTAAGAATGAAAGTTATGTTCTTAATATGAATGAGGAATTTAACTAATTTGAGAGGAGAAAGGTATGTAACTTAGTACCTAGACCTAGTGATCACCAAGTCATAGGTACCAAGTAGGTTTTTAAAATAAATTAGAAGAATTGGGTATTATTGTGAGAAATAAGCCTATATTGGTGGCAAATGGGTACAATCAAGAGGAGAGAATAGATTTTGAGGAAAATTTTGTTCTAGTGGCTAAGTTAGAAGCCATTAATCTTTTACTTTCATTTACATCATACATAAAATTTAAATTGCTTCAAATGGATGTTAAAAGTGTTTTTTAAAATGGCTTCATTTTAAAAGAAGTTTATAATGATCAACCTCTCAGTTTTGAAAAGCATGATGCATCGAATCATGTCTATAAGCTTTCCAAATCCTTATATGGTTTAAAACAAGCTCTTAGAGTTTGGTGTGATAGACTAAGTGCATTTCTTATAGCAAATGGATTTTTAAAGGCAAAGTTGACACTACACCTTTTATTAAAACAAACTAGCATGATATCCTAATTGTTTAAATTTATGTCGATGATATTATTTTTAGTGCTATTAATAAGAATATATGAAAAGAATTACTCAAGTATATGAGTAGGGAGTTTGAGATAAGCATCATGGGAGAACTTAACTTCTTTCTTAGACTCTAAATCAAGCAAATGAAGGATGGTATATTTATAAATCAAGCAAAGCACACCAAAGAACTACTCATATGCTTTGGAATGGATGAGGACAAACCATTAGCAAAACTGATGAGCATTACAACAAAATTGAATAAAGATGAAGAGGGCAATTCTATTAAGGTTTGATTAGTAGCTTAATTTATCTTACTGCAAGTAGGCCTGATATCATGTTTAGAATTATCCTACTTGCTATATTTGAATTAAGTCATAGAGAATCACATCCATTAGCCATTAAGTGCATCCTTAGATACTTATGCGGAACCATTTCACTAAGACTTTACTACCCTGAGACTAGGTTCTTTGACTTAATTAATTGGATGCAGAATTTTCATGTAGCCTTTTGGATAGAAAGCGGACATCCAGCTTGTTAATTTTTAGGAAAGAATTAGTTGCTTGGTTTAGTAAGAACTAAAATTTTGTGGCTTTATCAATAGAAGCCGGATAAATGGCAATTGACAATTGTTATACTCAAAATTCTTTTATTGAAATAACAACTTAGAGACTATGGATTATATCTTAATAAAATACTAATTAAATGTGAAAATACTAATGTCATTTGTCTCATAAAGAACCCTATTCAATATTCTAGGATCGAGCACATAACAATTAACTATCATTTTATAAGAGACCATGTGCAAAATGGAGATATTGAACTAGAATTAATAGATACACAACACTAATTAGTCGACATCTTTACTAAACCTATATGTGAGGATAGATTTGTTAAATCAGAAGAGAATTAGGGATGATTGATGGAAATTCCTTTAGATAAATTTTATGTTGATTTTTTAGTTAATATACGGTTCTTACGATTTATTTTTCTCTCTAAAATTTTTAATATAAGTTACCAAAACTGATTGATCTATTGGTGATCAATGTTCTAAAAACAAGTAAGTTGAATTTTTTTCCTAGAGTTTGCTCTTAGATTGATCTCACAACTAGTCACCCAACTAGTCTAGTTGGTCAACCAATATTGTTAAATCTTGAATCTAATTTTTTCCACCCAATGGTTGACCAATGATGCAAATTGGTCAACCAATCAGTCATATTTTTGACCAATATATCACGTTCTTAAACCATATTCCTCCATCTTTTCTTCTCACTCCCTTATTTTCTTATTTTTTTCCTTTTTCTCTCCATAAAACTTTCTTAAGAAATCCCATCACCCACACCTCATCTCTGGTGCATACTTCCTCCACAGTGCCTCCGAAACACCTTCATAGTGTCTTTACAACATGTCCATAGCTAACCTTCTTCAATGTTACTGTTGCTTCCTCAATGAGGTTCAGATGACTTCTACAGCTCCAATCAATTACGTTACATGCCAAAATTCCTACTAATTAATCTCCATTCCTCTACTCCTCCTACATTGTCAGTAGTAAGCCCTACATTTAATTTATTTGGGATTTTCTTTCAAGTTTCACATGCTCAGTTGATGATCGCATTTTCATCTAAGCTCAATTTTTATCATGTTTGTGTATGTTTATTCTTTCAATTTCAAGTATAACACTTCCAATTGCATTAAATGAGCATTTAGGGTGAATTAGGGCTTTAGAATTCAAAGTTTCCTTATTGCATGTGAATTGAATTGATTTTTTCAAAATTGAAAGACCCTTATATGATACATTTAAGAATTACTGACTCCCAATTAGTTTAAATCATGTTTTTGTCCGAATTGTAATTTTAAGCCCATTTTCCCAAGTCAATTTTGAGGATTTCCTTATTATGCATTATTTTTTCAAAATTAAAGGTTTATTTATTCAAATGATGATTGTTTTACACCTCTTTTACTATGAATTTCCTTACAATGTGTTTAATTTTATCAAAATTTCTAATCATTTTTGTATCCATGACAATTGGGTAATTTTTTTCTTTATACATTACTTTTCAAAATTAATGTCCTCGTAACTAAGTTGAAGATTAGTTTATCCTCTTAACTAAATTGATGATTACTTTAAGTCCTTTTTGATTATATATTACATTACACTATGTTTAATTTGACCAAACTTTGTTTTAAAGTATTTTAACTGCAAATCACTTTGAATTGCATATACTTTTAGTACAAGTCATCTCTTAATTATCTTTACCATGCATGTTAACTTTCTCTTTAAAGTTGTAAAATTAAGATTATAGTATTGTTATTTTCTCTATCCTGCACGTAATTTTTCATATCTAGCCTTTATTTTCCTTATGTACATTTCCTTTTGTCATTTACCTTAAATTGGGATTTATGGCAAGAACTAGATGGAACCCCTATTCCCTACAACTAGGATTCACACATGAAGTAGAGCTACTCATACATCCTTTAGGACTCTTAGGACTAGAGCACTCCTAGTGAGGATGAATATTTTGATATTACTTGTCCTTAATTCCAAAATTATGCTTCTTGGGATCTACATGAAAATTGTGCTATTTCCCCTACCAGTCTAGACTACTTTAAGGATCATGGTCTTGTTTGATATTTCACTAATCAAGGGTAGGAACCCCTCCTTACCAAGAATTATAGGATTTGTCCTACCACAGTTTGTTTATTTTACACCAATTTTCATCTTAAGGAGATTCGTGATGATATTCATATTTTTTGAGAGTTTATGGTAGTGATAGTAACCTTATTTCTAATCTAATAATTGATATCTTAGGGATTCCTATCCCTGAACTTCCTTCGTTCTATAATTGTCATACTAGATATAACATTCAAGCTTACTCTATGCCTAATAAAGTCAAAATTACTTTTTAGTTAGGCCCCTATACAAAGGTCCATAAAAAGCCCAATGATGTACGTGGCCTCAATACTATTCCTTGATTCCACCATATCTTTATAAAGTATAAGTACGCCTCTACTAGTGGTCACTTTTCCTTCCTAAACCATGATTATCTTAAGTTCCTTTCTAGTTTTATATTAAAAATATTCATCTTGGTTTTTTTTATTGCTCAATATGATTAATTTCCATCAAACCAAAAAAAAGAGAAACAAAATATTCCATATGCCCTCTCATCCTTAGCCTCATCTTTCAACACTTCCAAATTCCTTCTCTTCTTTAAATCTCCTACTCTTCATAGCATGGGATATCAATTGGTTGATTGACAAATGACTAGACCATATTAGTGATAACATCTATATCCTCAACACTCGTCTTTAGTTTATAAGACTTCACCTACGATGGTCCCAATAAGCCCCTTTTGAGCCACATTATTGAGCTACCTACACATGATGAGGCCACCACCTTTTAACTACATCAACGATCCCTACCAAATTCTCATCTTGCAGTGATTGAGTATTAACTTACTATGTTACTAGGTGAGCTTGATTCTTTTCAAGACATCATGATGCAATGCCTTGATGATATTTACAGTTTGATTAAGTCTTATTTCCCATCTCTAATTAGTTGATTAATTTTTATGTTTCCAAGGGGGATATTTTTTTTGATATTAGAGATAAATGAAATAATTTAAGGGGAGTATATATAGTTATATATCTCTTTAAAAATGTATAATTTTGTTAAATATTTGTCATAATATTGTTGTGATATATGGATTTATATTTTTTATGAATGAATTGAGGGGGAGTTGATTATTATCTCAATATTAGTTGTAAATTTTCTAACTGCATTCTCATAATACTTTCTAATATCATAAATGTTTTTGTCATCATTAAAAAAAAGGGAGATGATAAATTAAGGGAGATTTTGATTGAGGTTTTGATGATAAAAAAACACGAGTATTACTAAAGAATTTTTTAATTTACTAGTGTGAAGGGATATGAGAATACAATCTTATGGTATCAAAGGCTTATGATAGAAAATACAATTTGCAAATTTCAAGATCAAGTTAAGAAAAAGATTAAGCATCATTGAGGTTTTTTAATTTATTACTTGTTATAAGCTCATCTTGATTGTCTTTGATAATTTAAAAGGCTCAATATGTATAAACATTTCATTTCATTTCCTAGCATGATTCTTTACATTCACTAAGAGGTGTTAAAGCTTTTTGGTTTTAATGTAAAATCTTGTTAATCTTTTAATAATCTTTTGGGAACATTTTGGGAAATGTTTTAATCATATTTGGATTAAATAAAATAGTTTTGTGCATTTGAAGTTATTTAAATCATGTTTTTTGGGTGAATGGTTAACCTATATAGGTTAGTGGTTAACCAATATATGTTAAAGTTGTTAAATTTTATGTACAGTGAGTTTGTAGCAACATTTGTTAATGTATTAGTCAACTGATGTATCATATTGGTTAAATAGTATTTGTATTAGTCGATCAGTGTTCTAACAACTAGTGAATCTAGAGCTTTAATACATACTAGTCAAGCAGTATGTTATATTGGTCGACTAGTGCATCAAATATAGCCATTGTAATGGCTAGTTTTTGGCTTCAATGACTATTTTAGGTCCCAAAACACTATTGATTGAGCCAAGTTTACTTTATAAATTGGCCTCATTTTCTTAACTGTTTGTGCACTTGTTGACCCCTAATTGATGATTTGTGTGCTTAAATTGGTTCCTTATATCGAACTCTCATAATTTGCAAATTGTCAGTATATTGTCATGATTTGATATCAATTTCTCTATAAATTTTATGAGGACAATTGATACTGCAAGTATTTCATTTTGTAGGAACAAAGGAGTCAACCATCCACAAAGTCAACAGGTCGTGAGAATCTTTTCAGACGTCGGGACGAACATGAACTTCCATACGTCGCGACAAACGAATTTATGAATTAATTACCTCGTTGCGACGAACGAGCTATTCAACACGTCGCGACAAATATTTAATTAACTCATCGCGACGAACGAACGGATACCTGACCCAAAATGGGAAGTTTGTCTCACTGTGTAACCCGACCTGAACTAACGCCTATAAAACTTACCAAATTAGGTTAAATCAGGGGTCGACCGTAGTCGAAAGCATCTGTCTACACGTTCTAATCTTCTTTCTTCTTTGATTTTGCAGTTGGCAGCCATCAGACGACATCTCACCTTCATTTCCTTCATCACAGTCATCGTTCGTCACCCATCTCCTTTCCTCGTTCGTCGTCTGAGTCATGAATAACGTTTGTTTCCCAGCATTGATGGAGTTCTCCGACGTTATGCGTGGTTAAGCTTCCGATCTCTTGAGAATGTAGCAAAGGTTTGAGTTCACCGAGAGCTTCGAAGGGGAGTAATCATTCATTGTTTTAGATTTCAGTTATATTATTGTAAAAACTCCAAGTTGGAGATTGCGGTATATGATTGAATGAATCTGGTTATAGTTTAATCGGATGTTAGACAATGATTTGTGATCTGG
>JANZLC010000007.1:12464912-12485972 GCA_026413385.1 Erythroxylum gracilipes | reverse complement strand
AATAAGCCCTTATGTACTTCAACTTTTCCAATTAAACTTTCTAAGTGTCCAATAAGTCTATAAATCATGTCTAATCATCCCTAAGGCATTAGAACACATTTAATTCAACCACCATGGTCATATTCATCCAATGGACTCAATTTTACACACTTAAAAGCTTACATGTAAGAAATCTCGAAGATTTCGCATACTAATGAACTCTATGTTCATGTAAGGGCATATAACATTATAAATCATTACATATATATCCAAAGAACTTAAATACATATTTGAAATCATACACAACCATGTATATATCAATATATAGTAGCATCTCCAAGTACTAGCCAATACAAAAGGGCTCAAAGAGTTCGGTGTTACAAATTGAGTAAATTGGTTAGAAAATTTGTTGAATTTATTCGTCCCCCCTCTTAGATGCCATTAGGGACTAACATGGTTGATACTAATATTAGAAGTCTCTGTGGGATAAAAATTTGTTATTTCATAACCTACTATAGAAGCACTAGGTGAACTTGCCTAGAAAGATGTACAAGGTAAGAGATCGAACATTAATTTTTTTGGCGTCATTATTAGGGACTTAATTTATATTAATCTTACCATTATTTTTCTTTGACATTATTTTCTACTCTTTCATGTTTATTTATTTATTATTGAGCTCTCTTACTTTATCTTGTGTTTATGGCTTATTTTCAAGAGTTAGGTATCTATTGTTATAGCTACCTAATATAATGAAAGGATAAAGATGATAGTATTCTCTAGGGGATTATAGTATGTCATAACTTATAGCGATATTGGAACCTTAGAACTAGGTGCATAGTAATATGTATTTAGAAGTTTAACCAGTATCGATGATGTCCTATGACATTTATGGTGGTGGTTGCCCTAATTATGAATGCCAGGCATCAAACTTCATATGAGAGTAACTAATTTACATGAGGAACTAGCCTTAAAACATCCATGTAGGAATACTTATAGTCTAAGATAAGGCAACTATCCTGTATAGAATGATCAAACTTCACATAAATTTTTATAATAACCGCAGTAAGGGGAAGATCGATGTCTTGAAAAGCTATTTATAAAAGCCATTTTTATGGCTAATGCTAATCTCTAAGAAACTAATGAGTTATTTGCATCTTTCCACGATCTAGGACTTTCTACTAGACAAATTGTTGAGCTTGTTTCTAAAAAGCAGATAGCTGCTTTAGTTAGTTGCATTAAACGAAATTTGAGGGACCAAAGGAATGAAAAAAAATTAAAGAGTGGAGAGAATTTAGAGATTGGAAAGATAGAAGATAAATTTATTTTCCTAGAAAAAAAAAGGAAGATGATGAGGAGGAGCTAAACGAGATAGTTATTAAAGAATTATTAGTATTTGTCTTAAGTATGGAAGGCTCCTACTTCCCACAAAATAAAATGCCAAAGTCAATCAAAGATCTAAGGAGTTTTATTATTCCTTGTTATATTGACAATTTATTACTAGAAAGAGCATTAGTAAATTTACTTGATCTTGTTTATTTGATACCATATGTCTTTATTATATTGCAGTATATGATCTAGCAGGCTAAAGAGCCTTTATTTGGGAAGATGGGTGGAAGCAAGCTACTGATTATATATTGAGGTTGAAGAAGGACTTGCTAAGAATTTCAGATAAAAGAATCATAAAGAAGCGATGATTTAGAGCTAACTCAATAATTAGGTGTTTTTGTTTTGACTAAGTAGCTTATGGGATTTTTCATTGGTAGTTTAGTTTGTTTTCATAACTTTAGTCATATAGTTCTAATTTCATTACTTACGTTGAGATTTGATGAATTTCATAGGCTATGAAGGCAATATCACCCTTATGCATTAGAGTAAAAAAGATTTCATTAGAACTAAATGCATATTACTCACATTATGAAAAGGATGGAAATATTTTACTATCAAAAGACTACTAGTTATCCACACCTCGTCCCACAATTTTTTATATTTTTCATTTTTCTTGTATGCTTTATACCCTAAGTACAATGTACAACTTAAGTGTCAAGGATGGACTTAGCAATAAAGCTTGTCAATTTGTTATAATTAGCTCAATAATGAATAATTTAGGAATTTTTTTTCAAAAAGGATGTCAAGGAAGATGATTCATAATAATTTACCCAAAAAAAAGATGATTCATTATAAGTTTGTCTATGATTGTGATTTAATCTATTTAGGAAATTCATTAAGAGTTTTGATAATTAAGTTGATTATAATTCAGTTCATTAATTTTAAGAATGGATACTTGATTTTCATTATGATACTTTATGCATAATTTGTACACATGTTGAGTTAAATGTGAATTCTTTTTTTGGATTTTCATTATTCAACGCACAAAAATAAAAGACAAAGAAAAGGAAAGAAAAATAGTAGTATATGAATAAATGAGAAAAAATAACTTCGCTCTATTGGCTTTGTACCGATAAAAAGGTCGAAATTAAAAAGTGGCACTATTAGCCATTTGAAATAGTCACATAGTTGAGTAAATAGGGGTATTCATGACAAGATGTTTACTTTCGTATCAAAAAGTTAAGCTACTTCTCAAACAAGCTTTTAAATGATCCTATTTTTTTAATTTAATGTTTTATTATTAAAGGGGTATGAAAATGTTTAAAGGTTGATGTAAATTAAGTTGAAATTTAAATAATTATGTAATAAAATAGATTGTTGTATAATTAGATGCACATAACTAAGTGTTTAACAATTCAATGAACATTATAATTAAATGAATAATGGAGTTGATTGATATCTTTGATATGTTCAAACATATTTGTTTATTATTAATTTTAGAGCAATGTAATTAATTTGCTTGAGGACAAGCAAAATACTTAAGTGTGGGGAAGTTTGATAAGTGCTTAATTATTCATATTTTAGGTTTATATTTATTTCATTTTGATTATTTATTTGATTTTTTAATGTTTCTAGTATTTAATTTGTTTAGATTTCATTTTCAAGTCATAATTCACTTATTTCGAGTAAAAGGAATGAACTCAAACAAGTTAGAAGCGATTTGAATTTATTTTAATCAAGTTATGAAGCTTTAGAGAAAAAATATGGCCATGTATTTGCCCTTGTTCTTTATTATTTATGAATTCTAGTTTGTAGAGTCGTGTTTGAAGAGTTTGAGGCTTGTCCACACTTAAGAAGTAAACTCATATATTGCAAGCTGATGAGCTCATATTCATATTTTTGGCCCAAGAACGGATCCATAAATTTTTTTGAGTGGGGGCAAAATTTTATTTTTAATGGGGAAAAATTTTAATGGGAGCACAATTTTATTTTTTATGAGGAAAAAACTTAAAATAATTTTTTTATATGAAATTTGTTGGAGGCAGTGGGGGCAAGTGGGTCTGTCCCTATTTTGGCCCATGTTTAAACACGTGTTTGGTCTATATTCAAATCATATTTATTTTTAAATTATGTACTTTCCTAAAAAACCTAATTTTTAAACTATGCAAAACGGAAGGGGAAAAGAAAGGAGACGTAGGAGGCACAATTGGAAGACCTAAAACAGAAAGGAGAACAAAGAACAAGCAAGGAGATATATTTGGAGTGAATTTTCATTTATCTAAAGTGAATCTCGCAATGATTAAAAGGGAGTTCATTATGCTTTTTTCTATTATTCCTTTAGTTTTAATGTTATGTCTTGCATGATTAGGAACTATAACTTTATGGCACTTTGAAATGATGAAAACTATTATGGATTTTGTACTGATTTTATTTGATTAATTTATTCTTCAATTCATTAAGATTCAATTAAATATATTTTATTGTTCTTCAATTGGTTTATTCATGTATATTGATTCATATTTGATTTCTTACATTTGGGATTGAAATATACTTTGTATGAATTATTCTAGCATAATTGAAATTAGTCACATGCAAATTTAAAGACAAGTTGACATAAATCTTCCATTTTAGGGTTAAACCTAATATAGGAATTCATATAATGTTTAATGAAATTCTAATTACTTGAAAAGAAACTTTAATTAATCAACCTAGGATTTGTTGTTAATAAATTTAATAAAATTATAAATATAATTGAGGAATTTCTACAATCTGATACACTTTAGTTTAAAAGGACTTGCGAAGTCTTATTTACATGAAAGTCTTAGAGGGATTCATTATCCAAGTGTTGTTGTTTTTATTGTTCAATATATGTTCTAATTAGTTAATTATGCTAATTTTCTTAAGTTTATTACTTTAAATTTGAAATTTGATCAACCACATCCCTATTATTTTTAAGTTAAATAATAGAAAAAGGTTGATATTAGTAGTTTTAGTCTTTGTGAGATCGACACTTGGCACTCTATAACCTATACCATGGAAGTGATAAGTGCACTTGCCTAAAAAGATATACAAGGTAGGACATCAAACATTAGTAAGCCCTAACTAACCATACCTATCAAGATATCACACACATTTATGTAACCTTATCCTTTTAGGGTCTCAAAAATCATGCAACAATAAGATTCAATCACATAAGACACTAGACATGCATATAAGAAACCTGATTATAAAAATTCATCCTTAATTTAATTTTGAATTAGTTGTAGGTATTCATCAATATCCAAAATTAGAAGTCACATATATATTAATCTCTATATGTTTTTAAAATCATAGCACACACATAAACTCAAATCCTAGGAATTAACAATTTGATAAAACCAAATTTTATTGAATATTCTAAACTAGAGTTTTCCACCAATATATCTAACAAAAAAAAAATCAAAGGATGCAAACAATTAACTAGTACCTAATAAAGAATTTAATATGTGCAAATAAGAAAACAGTCAACCTAGAAAAATGTTGGTATATATTATCAACTTTTGCATGAAAGGTATATTAAATTGCTTTTTTATAGTTTGAAATTGTTCAGACATTATCTAAATCTTGTTTTTGCTAATGCATTTAACTAAAATCTTCTTTTTTCCCTTGTAATTTTCCACTCAAACCTTTCCTGACAATGTTCATTCGAGTATTTGGTTTTATTTCTCTAAAAATGATGATTATTATTGTCAATATGTGATTTTAGAAAGTAGTTTTTGAACTTACTGATTGACCAAAGTTTCTTAATGCTTAACATTAGTTGATTAAAAAAATGCATTGGTCAACTAATAAGCTTCAAATTTTACTAATGACTTTTATAGTTCAATGGCAGAAAATGTTAAAAGAATCGTCTTTATTAGCATTGAAATCTTGGTTTAGCTCTTTATACTTTTTAACAAAAAGTATTGAAATCTAAAACTTTAACGTTGTTCTTCAATTGAGTTTAACCCAAAACATTGAATTAGTTTGAATTAAATCTTTTTGTAGCCATAAATAAATATTGATTAAAAATTAAAAATAATACACTTTATATTAATTAATTAAACTTTATGTTAGTTAAAATAATAATTTTATGAAGTTTATAGAATAATTTTTCCCTTTTCACTAGTGTTATTTAAATATATTAATATTTTTGAAGTAAACTAACATAAGTAATTGGTAAGAAATATTAAATTATAGGGACTTATGTATATAGAGATCATTTACATTTTGTAATATTCTCTTAACTAAAAGAGTAAGTAGTTAGATTTTGACTATTTTCACATTTTATATGTTGCCATAGTCATTCATCATCTCTTTTATTAATATCAATTCTTAAATAATTTAGTCAACAAAATTATCTACCTAAAGTTAGGCTCGATATATAATTAAATATAAATTTATGTATTTATAAGTAAGTAATGTCTTTGGATGATTAAACTTAGAGGTAACTCTTTTTGCATCTTCCTTCAGATTTTGAAATTGAGAATAATACATTGTAAGAAAATCAAGTTATGCATAAAGAATGGTTAGAGTACTTATCTATGGTTTGATAATTAGTGTGAATTAGGTCCCTTATACCTAATTCCTAAAGTTTTCCATATAAGACACATTATCATACCTAAAGCCAAAGTGCGTGAACTAATTAATGGTAATGAGTGGCTAAAGGTTTTAATATTATCAAAGAGAACTTGCCTCAGAGTAACCCCAACCATCAAAGAATAGAATGTATTAGATGGTCTAGACATCCTTCATAGTACTTCTCTAAATTGTTATATTATCAAGTCTTTCTTTGTTAATCTCCTAAGGTACATTAGAGAAAGCGAATTTAGTATAAGTATATTCCCTTTAGATCTCATTGGTTATATGGTTAATCATTAAAAACATATCAACCACCTTTGATAGAATAAAAAATTCTTTGAGCTCCCAACTAACTTGTAAGCTTTATAACACTAAATCTAAGAGTAGAGACCACCTATTTTTCAATTACCACTTTTCAAATGAACTTTAGATTAGAATTTAAATGTTGAACAATAATTTCTGTTATGCTGATGATTAGGAAAATTGGTGAAATGAGCTTCCAATGGGCAGAACTTGGAGAAAAAGGATTACAACATAGTGCATATTGATTTTGGTTATAACACTTATGCATTGTGGAAGGAAAGAAATAAGTGTATTTTCATTAATAAAGCTCAGAAGAGATTGAGTTTCTATCATAACATCCTGGAATAGATTAGGGGCATTATCATGGCTAATATAAATACAAGCTCACTCTCTACAATTATGGCAGGAAGATGAAGATTGTGTACTTTTCCTCAAATTATTCTGATTCAAGGAATAAAGTTATTATGACATTCTTTTTATCTTGTATTGTCAATATAATCCAGTGATTTTCTCAAGGATGAGTAATTCTAGATACCTTCTTATAGCTGCCACTATATTACGTTAAACTAGATATTATTGTGGATGATTTAAATCAAATCTTGCAAAAATATTCCTTATATAGATTGTATTCCATTAGTTCTATTTATTTTGTAAAGTCTTCTTGCTTACTTATAACTCCTTATATATCATTTCATTAATATTATAATTCTTTAACTTCCAAAACACATACCATATATACTTATCCTTAAAATTCAAATTAAAATTTGTTAATATAACTTAATATTGATATTAGTTTATCTAAGTCACTAATTTATTTTTCCATCCAATAAATAATCATAATAAAAATGATTGATAACATACTTACTTCTTTATAATCAAAACAGATCAAGGAGTTCGCTTTTAACCATTATTACGACCTCCTATACTCCTCATAGGTAGTTAATTCTATTCCATAGTAGGTGAATACTTATCTATCTAATTCTTTGTCAAATCAGATTAGATGCATTCTTATTTAGGAGATTACTAGATAGAAAATCAAAAAAACAATACATTTTAAAATCCTGATAGGGTTCCTAAACCTGATGGATTCAATGTTTGGTTTTTCCACAGTACTTGGACATTATAGATTTAGTTATCTTTGCCTATATACTTGAATTCTTTAATAAATGTAAGCTTTTAAGGGAATTTAACATCACCTTCATTTCTCAAGTCCCTAAGATCTTTAATCCATATTCATTTCAAACTTGTATTTTATTGTGATGTGATTTACAAGGCTATCAATGATTATCGCATTCAACTTGAAAGTTCCTCCCAAGAGAATCATTAACTTCGTCTAAAATGTATATTTTCATGGAAGGAATAAAGGGGATAATATATTGATTCCTTAAGAATTATTTAATGGATATCACTAAAGAAAGAAAATTAGAAGTTTTACTTTGAAGATTGATTTTGGGAAACCTTTGACTCATTCAATCAGGATTGCCCTTTTTAACTTTATGTAGTTATTTGGTTTCCTTGCGACTTTCTTTAGTTGGCTAAAGGAATATTTTATCACTGTCTCATTCTCTATGCTAGCTAATAAGAAACCAGCAATGTAACATCCCAGATCACCCGCTTACAGATATTGTCTGCTTTGGGCCTTGGCCTAGCCAAGCCCTCTCGGTTTTGCTTTTCCCAAGGCCTTCCTAGGAGGTCACCCATGCTAGAACTACTCTCGCCCAAGCACATTTAACCTCGAAGTTCTGATGGGATTCGATGCATTAGGCCATGGAAAACGTGTTTGTAAGGGAGAAGTATCCGTACCCTGATAAGGCGTACTTCGTTCTCCTCTCCAACCGATATGGGATCTCATACTCTCCACCCCTTTAGAGCCCAGCCCTCTTTGGGGTCTAGCCTAGCTGATACAACGGTTTGGATACCAGCTCTAATACCATTTACAACAGCCTCGATCACTCGTTCACAGATATTGTCCGCTTTACGCCCTGGCCCAGCCAAGCCCTTACGGTTTTCCTTTTCCTGAGGCCTTCTCAAGAGGTCACCCATCCTAGAACTACTCTCACCCAAGCACATTTAACCTCATAGTTTCGATGGGATCTGGTGCATTAGGCCATAGAAAACGCGTCTGTAAAGGATAGGTATCTATACTCTTATAAGACGTACTTCGTTCCTCTCTTCAATCGATGTAGGATCTCACACTTAATCGGACAATATCTGTGAGCGGGTGATTTGGGCTATTACATCGTGTATCTAAAAAACACTCTAGTATGCAACTGTACATGTTCTTAGTTAGTTACACAAGCATAGGACAAAACCAAGTATGTTACTTACAATGGCATGTATCTTAACACGGGTAAAAATTGTGACTTTAAAGCTTTAAAAGTTTACAATTGTTGGTATGATCCCTTTACACAGTCATGTATGTTTCTCATATGGGCATGTACATCTTCACACAAGTGTATACCTCTAAAATAGGTTCAATTCTTCCGTTTTCCACCCCGATTTTACCTTAATTCTTCTCCTTTTATCCATGATGGCAATTGAGACTTGAAAACGAAACAAAATAAATGCAAAAATAATATAAAAATCTCAAATAACAAGCAAAAAATACTAAATATGGGCATAAAAAACGTAGTCTATTAAATGTTTACTACATACTTTTCCAACTCCTCCAAAAATGATTCCATAATTTGGCTCAACTTCAAATGCATGCATTACTCAAACATCTGTTACAGGAAGTTGTTCACATGCTCTTAAAACATAGTAAAATGGGATGAAGTAGTATCAAATACATTTCTTATCCGTAGCACAACTTGTATCCTGTAGCTTGCCATCAAAGGATAATTGGAAAGACAAAGATACTTTAATGGTCCATTAACTTGAACCCACTTATATTATATGTCAAAAAAGATATGGATTACTTGTTTTTCAATTATTAATTCTCCAACTTCCTTTGGAACCATACTCTCACACTCTACAATATCTCATATCCTCACACTTAATGGACAAACATTATACCTTGGGTGGTGAAACTCCAATGCACTTCAAAAGATAATCAGGACACACTACAACAAAACTATAGTTTTAACGTCGTTTGAGAAGTAGACGTCGGGAATGAGCTGAGCTTTTCGCGACGTCTTAAAACACGTCATTAAAAGGTCCCATATTCTGCGACGTTGTATTTAGATGTCAAAGAAAATTGAAGTGTCTGACGTTGGTTCGGTAGAAAGACGTAGAAAAAAACAAAAAACGACGTCCTTGAGAAGTAAACGTCGAAGAAGGCCGTGTCCACGTATTTAATTTGTTACACCCCAGATTTATCAGTCTCCCGCCACGTTTCCCTTCCGTCTCTCATTTCTGTTGCCTTCCCTCCTCCTCGAACCGCCTTCCGTCTCTCATTTCTGTCGCCGACATTTCTGTTGCGTGCCGCGATTGGTATTTATGGAGGTTGCTTCACCAGTTGACAGCCGTCTATCATCTATAGTCGGAGTGCATGTGCGTCTTGGTTGAGGTAAGTCATTGAACTACTTTGCTTGCAATTAATGTTAGGTAATGCTAGTTTCTGACTAGATTGAAGTCGACGATTTAATCTAGCTGTTGCTTAATTACTTTTCGAAGATCATTGTCTGCCTCTTTGTTTGAACGAAAGTGTGACCAACTCTTTCAAGTATATATTCTCCAGTCGGTTGAAGTTCTTATAGTACTTCATTTCTCTATTTTCCTTTTTCTTGTGGAACTGATGAGAAATGGAAGGAAAATGCAAAGTTTCTGTGAAGTATTTGGCGTTGTTATTCCTAAAGATAGAAACTTTAGTTCTGTTTGCAGGTTGAAGGGCCTCAGTTGCTTGATTGATATATTTCCTTTCTTTCTTTTCTTTTCATGTTATTTGATCTTTTCTTCATTTCAAGTTCTTCAACAACGTGCATTTTACTGGTTGATCTTAATAATTTGCCCTTTTGAACTTCATGTTTCGGGCTGTGAAGAAGGTAGCAATGTTTTACTTGGGCACTTCTTTTTCTGCGTTTTCTTCTTCTATCGTCCGGCTAGTGATAATTACTAAATAGTTATTTGACGTTTTTGTGCTTTTAAGTACATATTTGATTCTTTTTTGACAAAATCATACCTTTCTTTCGTCCTTTTCTGCTTTTCTGTTTCCGCTTTATCTCTTCTCGGTTTTTGCTCTAGTGGGAATTCAAAGTTAGTCAAAATTCTGTCTTTCCGTCTCCCTCTCTCTCCCTTTCTCCCTCTGGAGTTACTTTTCTTTTCTGGAGGATATCAAATGAGTTTCTTTTCGTGGGTCACATTCACAAGCCCTCAAGTTTGAAATTTGTGATTTCTTTTCTTGCAGTATTTTAACAAATTGTTAGAAGGACTTTTGAGTTCTATGCTGCTATCCTTCTTAAGAACTCTTTCCTTTGTTTTGTTCTCTGTTATATGCTTAACCATTAAAGGTAAGAATTGAAGATTATCTCTTTTCTTTTTGGCTTTTTTCACCCTGCGATGAATGTTAATTCTCTGAGCTAGTTATTATGGGCCATGGATGTCTAATTTATTGTCTGAAAAACAGGACAGGTTCTTGTTTCCTTTTGTCTTTTGTTTCTTTATTGATTCGGATTTTCCTGGCTATTCTGTCTTCTATGGACTTTGATATTAAATTGGTTGAAACTCTCCTTCAACCGTGTCTAGGTAATGTGAATCCTCATGAAGGACAAGGGATTAGGACAGGGTTTTAGGTATATTTTATTCAGAGGTCACATGAAATAGTTTTAATATGTGCTTGGCTGGATTTCTTGGGAGTTCTTTATATTAGCGGATTGTTCTGGATGCTAGAAATGTTTTGTAAACAATTTAATTAATTGATCTCTTCTTGTGTGATTTCAGCTTGTTTCGTTGTCTGCTTACGTAACTGCCAATAGAGTTTATTTGAATAAGGTTAAAAAAGATCCCAGTTTTCTATATTGAGTTCTAAATGAGCTGTTGTTGCATGTGTGGGAATCTTTGATGTTTCAGATAGTCTTCTATCTGTTGACTTTTCTGGCAAATTACAGACTTTCATGTGAGATCTGTCCTTTCTAAAGGTTGAAACTTGTCCATTAACTGCAAAGTAGATGTCTTCTTCTTTCTGGGTTTGATCAAATGGGGAGCTGTATCTCGACCAGTAGTCAGAGTACTAGTAGTAGCAAGAGCAATGGAGAGCCAATTACTCCCTGTTGCTTGGATGTTGGATTTTGTGGACAAAAAAGAACCAAGAGAACGTTCTCTGACCATGTAGTCGCGCTTCAGCACTTACCTTCCATACCCAACAGGATTTTCAGTAACGGAAAGAGTAGAACTTCATGTATATTCACACAACAAGGTCGTAAGGGCATAAACCAGGATGCCATGGTTGTGTGGGAAGTAAGTTTGATTGTTTTGATTCTCAATAGCTTTTAATGCTTGTGGCTTTCTTTCTTGTTAGTGAGACTTCGAATCTTTGTAGGATTTCCTGTCAGAGGATGTCACATTTTGTGGAGTCTTTGACGGTCATGGACCACAAGGCCATCTTGTTGCCCGGAAGGTGAGAGATGCTCTACCAGTAAAGTTATTGTCATTTCTGCACTCCTATCAGTCTAGGCAAAATGGATTTGATCAAGCCTGTTTTAAGACGAGTTCAAAGAAACCAGATGGTGCCTATTCTGATAAGGATGGCTCCACTGAGGACAAATTGGGTTCTTTATGGAGAGAAGCTTTCCTGAAATCATATAAGGTGATGGACAAAGAGTTAAGATCTCATCCTAATTTGGACTGTTTCTGTAGTGGTAGCACTGCTGTCACAATAGTAAAACAGGTAATTCAGGATTCACTGCCAGTTCTCTAAATATTTAGTTCATTTAGCACGTCTTACAGTTTGTGGTTATTTGTGATTAAAGGGCTCCAACCTTTTTATGGGAAGCATTGGTGATTCTCGTGCAATCTTAGGATCTAAAGACAACAATGATTCAATGGTGGCAGTCCAGTTGACTGTTGATTTGAAACCAGATCTGCCAAGTATGTTATATACTGTTTCAATTTATCATTTCTCTTGCAGGTTTGTTGTTTTATACAAATGAGACAGTTGATATAAAGTCAAGTTATTACAGGGGAAGCTGAAAGAATTAAGCGCTGTGAAGGAAGGGTCTTTGCAATGCAAGATGAGCCTGAAGTGCAAAGAGTTTGGCTGCCTTTTGATGATGCTCCTGGCCTAGCAATGGCTCGGGCATTTGGTGACTTTTGTTTGAAGGACTACGGTGTAATCTCAATGCCTGAATTTTCTCACCGCGTACTTACAGAGAGAGATCAATTTATTGTTCTTGCATCGGATGGGGTATGATTTTCTTTTCTTATTTTTCCTATTCCTTTTCTAATTTGAGATGATACATTGATAATTGTCTGTCTAATTCTCTAAAAAGCAGCACTTGTAACTTCTGTATGGATGGCTCTGAACTGCATCCCATAATATCTCGACTGAGAAATTATAGTGTTGAAAGTCAGGGGGTGGGAAATATTGCTAATTGCATTTGTGAACCACAGGGTGATGGATTAGACTCTGTGCCTGGCTTGCGGTGTGGCAATGTGATCACTGGACAAGAGTAATATATTGTTGAACTGTTAGATTTCTTGACAACATGATAAACTTGGGGCAGTTGGCACGTGATAGATTTTGACAATACAATTAGGTGGCACATAGTCCTTGGTACAAACTTTTTCTTTAGGATTTTAATAGTAAATGCAAGTGTCATTCTACATATTCATGTAGGAACTCAAAGTAGTTTGATAGCTATATTGAAGTTCAAAGCAAACACAGATCCTTGTTTAATTCTCATATCAGGATGAATGTGGAATACCAGATCAAATTTGTGTTCAATCTTCCTAGTTTCTTTACCTTTACATAGGAGGTCTAGATTACTAGCTTTAAATTGGGTATTCTAACATGGGGCGATGTCCAAAGAGATAAAGAAAAGCTTTTTACTTCCAACATCTGGAAATTGTATGCCTGACATCAATATATAGAAATTCATGAAAAAGTGTGACGTTGAATTGCCATTAGCTTTACTAATTTAATTACTTCATTGGGTTACAGCTTTGCAAACCGCAACTGCTCTTTTCTCTTGAAGTGTGCTTTACTAGGTAGTCCTTACATTTGACCCCAGTGCACTAAAATCCTTGCGTCAATATTGCCACAGGTTTGGGATGTTTTGAGCAATGAAGAGGTGGTTGAAATTGTTTCATCAGCTCCAACGCGAACATCAACTGCTAGAATCCTGGTTGATTCAGCAGCTCGTGAATGGAAGCTAAAATACCCAACTTCAAAGATGGATGATTGTGCAGTAGTTTGCTTATTTTTAGATGGAAAGATGGATTCAGAGTCTGATTACGAGGAACAAGGCTTCTCTTCGGTTACTTATCAGAGCAATCATTCTGGTAATGTGGTTGAATCAGATGATGGTCAGAAGTCAGAGCCATGCTTGCAAAGAAATTTTACGGTCAGATCTTCAGAAGAGAATGATAGCTATGGAAGGGTAGCAGTTGAAGCTAAAGACAGTAGCCATACAATGGCTAGTGAAGATCAGAGTTGGTCAGGTTTAGAAGGCGTCACCCGAGTCAACTCACTTGTTCAACTTCCCAGATTTTCCGCAGAAAAACCAAACCATGATCCTCTGTAAATCTAAGACATGTGATATGCTATATTTTTTTCTTCTGCGTTTCAGCAAGGCTACATTTTAAGGGAAGTCATTGATTCGTGTATGGTGGCATAGTGTTACAAGCATTTGTTCTTGTGCGCCTCATGAATGTTGCAAGACAGCTTTAAAATGGAATTGATAGAGTTGTGTTCAGGAACACATATTTGGTCAGTGTAATACATATATGGTGTTGCACTGAATTTTAATGATAGTTCAGGTCTCCAGAACTTCAACTCAAATTTGTGTTGATGAGTAATACCAAGCTTTGGAAGCATTGAAAAAGATTAACCAACATGAAGCGTACAGGAAAAACCAGTGAACGTTAAAAACAAGGATTCAATTCGGGAAGCAAGCGCGTCTGAGTTCATATCAACTTGGTTTTGCTTTAAATTTGTGAAAGAAATCGATGATCTTGGTTTGAACAAGAGGGAATGCTTCTTGGAACCATTCATTTTGAAATACAATATGAATATGGCATTGGTGTTTATTTCCTCTTATGTATACAAATATATTGCTACCAATATCTGAAAGTAATGTAGGGAAAAGCAAGGATCTTGCTAAGTTAAACTTTTTCTATCCGAATAAATGTGAGGTAGAACTCATTTTTGTTCTTAAAATTTCAAATCCATAGTTTTTCTACAACGCAGACTCCTCTTGGAGTAAAAGGAGATGACGCATCTAAAGACAATCTCTACATTTTCATCTGACATCCTCATCTTTCTCGTCTATGCCTCTCTTTTTTCTTTTGTTTAAATTTTACATAAAATTTGGGTTTCTACTTCCAGAATGGTGTTTTTAACAAGGAAGACAGCTCTATTTTTGTTTTACACGGTTTGGAGCAAATTCAACTCAACTCCATGGCCTAAACCTTATCTTATATTTTTTATTATAGTTTTTTTTTTGTTTCCTATTTTAGCTTTTATATATATATATTTTTTTTCAAACCATAAAAAAAGAGTCTTTTTGGTTGTTAATAAAGGGTTTTGAGGGAACTAGGTCCAAGTGAGTGCATATACAGCAATAGTCTTATATCTCAACCTAAAATCTAAAATCTAAAACCTAAAACCTAAAACTTATTTTTTATATAACTTACTTCGTCTTTATGAACCTTTTTGTTGTATGATAACTTTATTTGTAAATTTCTAACATCTTTCCCTTACAAGTTCGATTTAGCTATCCCTCAACCCAAAGCTTATGCAAAGTCATGAATCCTAATTTATTAGCCTTTGTCATCTTAACTATGATAATAATGATAGATTTTGAGGGGCTTGAGAAGAAATTAGACCAGGTCCATATGAGTTGATTTACAATTTGAACATTATATTTCAGCTCAAAACCCTAGGGCAATATATGATGAGCCTTATGTTTGTATATAATTTACTTTATTCTTATATCTCTTTTTGATGTATGATAATTCCAATTCTGAATTTTTAATAGCTAATATTAATATAGTTATATTTTAATTACAAGTAATAATAATTAAATATTATTTCTAAAAAATAATCAGATATTAGATGAAATATGTAAATAAATTAATTTTATAAACTAATTAAGTAAATAATTTTATTTTAGTCTCTTGTGTAACATTTATTAAAAAATGTTAGTAAAAGATTATCATATTTTATTAGATTATCATATTTTATTAAAATAAATAAGTAAAATGTATTTGATTATTTAAATCAATTTTATTTTAATTTATGTCTTTTAAAATGTATTTTAAAATTTTAAAATTTATTTTTAAAAATAAAATTTAAACTAATTATAAAACAAAATTTATGAAATACTTAAATTATATTAGTTATAATTTTTTAATAATTTATATTATATAATTAAATAATATTTAATATTTGATGGTAAATTAGATTATAACAAAAAATAAAAAATAAAAAATAAATTTTACGATTTTCATATGTTATTAAACCTGGAAAAAAACTAACTAAAAAATAGAAACCATATATTTAAACAAATATGTTTTGTTTTAAATTCAAAAAATGAAAATCAAAAATAAAAAAACCTCAATTGAAATACTCTTCTTCTTTGAACATGAAAATTGTGTTCTCAACTACATATTGAATGCCAGACTTATATCCGATGAATGTGTTGGATAACTGTGCACATTGAATGAGAGTTATTGCTAGCATAATATGCGATTTTATGCATTTCATGACATCAATATGCGTGATCAGATAAAGGAGTTATGACCGAAGTGACCAACGTGAAAACAGAGCTTAAAGCTCATAAATGTGCACACAAAGCTATAGGCTCAACGACTAATAAGCCCAATATCTACAATGGGTACGGGACAATATCTGAAATGAGCTCAGTATCCATAATGGATACAGAACAATTAAATAGGCGCTCAGTCACAAAAAAATAAAAATGAAAGTGGAGTCTCATGTGCATTGCATATATATCTTTACATGTATCATGTGAACCAATGCAAAGAATGACTAATTGAGTTGATATAATGTTATGCTATGTATGTGTACATTTGAATGATTGTGAAGAAAAGTGCTGAATTGTGTTGATATAGTGATCTGCAATATTTGTATATATATTGATGATATGAATGATTGAGGTGAAAGATTGGATTGTTCTGAAAACATTTTATGACATGTTTGTATCATAATGTGCTTATTGAAATATGATGTATAGTGTGATTTTATATACAAAACTGTATGGGAATTGATCCAAGCTAATGTGATAAACTTGGGATGTTATGTTTTGACTTGAGTGAGCACATCGATGATGGTTCACTCACTGAGTTCGTAAACTTATCAAAATTGCATCGTTAATTTTTAGGTACTGGGGTGACTTAGCCTTTAAGGCAATCTAGTCGTAGTCTAGTATTGTCAAATTTTGGAAACAAGAATGACTCAAAGGTCTAGTCAGCTGATACCCTCAGAGTCTAGATATAATACTTTTGTTTAGTTTCTCATTTCATGTTGTACTTTTTGTACATAACTTTAAACTCTCAAACATTATGTTATATACAAACATAGATGATGAAATGAAATGACAATGTAAGTAAGTTTAACTTTGTGAATGAAATGAGGAGGTTTGACCTTTGAAAATGCTTATGTTCTATATGATGTCATTTAAGTTGATGTGATTACTCTAGCATGCTATTCTCATAGGGTATGTTCTTAAACATCCTCTGGATATTCGAGCATATGCCTTAGGGTAGTGGGATGTTACATTGAAGCATCATTTTCCCCATGTTGGAAATTTCTGTTATTTCTTTCACTACAAGAAAAATGTCGTCTATCGACTGATATTATCGACGGAAAACTTAAAACATTCTGTCGGTAAGATAGTTTAGTGATGGAATTTACTGACGGACCAAGGTGTCGTAAAAATGGCCATAGGTAATAATTTTTGACGAATAACATAATTTTTTATGTAACCGTCAGTGAATATACTAACATTTGTTTGTGCGATCGACTGTCAGTAAATTTTCGATGGTCAAAATTTGTTCATCAACAAATTTATAGGCGATATTGGTTATTCTGTCAGTAATTTTATTACAACATTACCGACGATTATGTTTATTCTGTCGATGAGTATACCGACGATTATTCTGCGGAAAATTATATCGGTAAAATTGGCAACGGAAGTGGTTATTCTGTCTGTTATTTACTGTCAATATTATCGAAAGTTTGTTATTTTGCATCGGTAAATATAATTGATCTTACCGACGCACTTTTGATTTTCCATCGGTAAATTAACAAAAAAAATAAAATCCCATTATTAAAATTTATTTAATGATATTATAGTTGATGCATAGTTTAAACAGTTATGAATTATCTATGCATAATATTTTGATTTGTTTATACATTGGATTTGTTTAAACAGAAAGTTGATTGATGATATAAAGTTAAAATTATCTTAATTGATAATAAAAACATTAAATTGTACATAATAAGCATTTGTAATTCAAATGAAATGACTACAAGCACACTATTGATTTGGTGACCGCGGATGTTCTGATTGCTGCGATGAGGTGCTACCCCTCCTCTTCAAGTCATCCATCTTATTAGAGAGATGAACTATGTACTTCATCGACTATTACAATTGAGTTGCCGATAGTTGCACTATGCTCTGAATCTCATGGACTTCATTGGTTTTCGATTGCCTACTAGATGTTGTTGTATTGGACGTGGAGGATTGCGAATAACATATGTTTGCAAAAAAAACTTAAGTCGAATATCCTTCCATGACGGTCCTTACCACCCACAGCATGAAGATAAGTTTGAGTCTCATCAACATCTTCAGACTATTGAGACTGTCATTGAATGCTTTCTTGTATTGATCCTATCAGAAGGAAATGTTTATATTAGTAAGTGATAATTATTAAACATTAATATTAAATCATAACTTTCACATACATTTAGTTCTCTACATCAGGTGTTGATGAATGTCACACTATCATGCTTCTTAGTATAAGTGTGCAAAAAGAGCCAACGGGGTGTAATATTCTGTATGATATTCACACTACAACAATAAATAGTGGAGTTTGGAGGTACAAAAGGTGTTGGAAGTAGTGTGCAACAAGCTGAAGAATTGTTGTAATATTCTGTATGATATTTATATCCATTAACTAAATACACTGAATACGATTTAACAGTTTGCAAAGGTCCTTTCGCAAGATCACTTATGAACTAGTTTTCTATCAGATTTTTTAAGACATACACAAAAGAAATTATCATATTAAATAGTATAATGTCATTTGAATACTTAAATCTTATAAATTAATTTACGTATACGATTACAAACAAGAGATTCATGCCAAAAATGTCAAAGGGACGTCCGCTATCTATGCTCCATATTTAAGCGAGAGTTGGACCATGTAACTTTGGACGCCCAACTTCCTTAAAAGTGCAGATGCTTTGAATACGAGATAAGGCCTTATCCGACATGCCACTTCCTAGCTACCACTCTTCATGTTTTGAAGAATAAATTCTCGTTGACAAATTAATATCAACATCATACTTGTTCATCAGCTAATAAGATGAAAAGTAGAGAACATCTGATCTCTCCCATGTTGCATTGATACCCTATCCTTGTATTAATTCCACAAAATATAGTGGCAGCAGATTTTAGTAGTGGTGGGCGAAGCAAAGTCTTATCCCTGAGCTATCTTTGCCTATATATATGCAAGTAAACAATGTCACGAGACTCAAGATCATCACAAATGAAATAAGCATGAGTACGTGCCTCTGCTCTGCATGGAGCACATACATCTAAGTGGCTTACATGAAAAGATAAATAATAGAGATTGAGCCGAGAATGACTTGCCGTCCATCAGGAACTAGTTGTTTCTCTGGCCGGCAGGTTGTTCCGGCTCATCTTTGTTCTTTGTCTTCATCACGCGAGCCTCTCTAGAGGTAGCCTAACCTGAAGTAAGCCAAATCCATAGCTCAACTTACGAGAGTGGTTATCATCATGGTTATCATTTCATGCATTTGCATGGTGCTTGTGTTTAATCATATTTAGTTTGGAACAATAGTTTTTCCTGAATGAGAAAAGAGGGAGAAGGAGATTTATCAATTCTAAAATATCCTCAAAAATCAGTGATGACTTCCCTTTTTCTCTACACCTTCATAAAACTTCTCGGTTCAATACATATTGTTACAAATTGTGATGACCATTTCCACTTTTATTCAGTAAGTTGAGATTAACAACATCAACTTGATATCATAAAAAATCTTACCATCCGATGAATTCCGACTATTCTATAATGTTTTATATCAAAACTAAAATCTCCAAAGAATCAACGTTCATGATCCTCAAAAATTCCAGTGTCTTGTGCTTCTTATAGAGGCTAGTTCGAAGTCATGTAATGGGACTTTTTTTTTTTTTCAGCAGCAGCAGATAATTTATCAACCGTAATAAAATGCTACAGGGCATGGGATGCACTAAGCGCTTAACAGGAAGTCGATTTCTTGATAAACATGCACTCTTAGAACTCTAGAAAGATTTTAAGAGGGCTACTTTAATCTTAGGTAATATATTGTCTATCTGCGAGCTTTTGATCAGATTTGATGCTCATGTTTTCTAAAGCTGCCATCAAATATTTCACCAAGTTGAAGAGCCTTAAGAATTGCTTTAACATTGGCAGCTTCATAGTAAACTACTTCTACAATATAACAGGGCCCCCCTTTCCTGGTGAACCTGTTTTACCCCATGCAGGACCATCAAACTTCTGACCCTAAAAACTACTAAACGTAGTTCTTTAAGCCTATTTCCTGTACTTCGCAGAGTGGAACAGGAATGAACATGTCATCTGTAGAACAAGTCAAATGCTCTTCTTTTACTTTCTATAGTTGACCCCAGATAACCATATAAAACAAAATGTTGCAAACTGTCATTAAATGAGTCCCCACCAAGTTCTTCCACTGCTAAACATGTTCATTCAAAGAGCCAGAACAGCATCAATTTAATCCCCACCATTTCGTCCCTCGATTCCAGAAGCCTCCAAGAAAATGGTCCTTATTAATATTCTTATTCTCTTGTTTTAAGAATACGTATGTATGAATTCGTAAATCGTAGAGGACTGTAGTATATGAGAAGAATGAAGTAATTTTCATTTACTCTCTTTTCTGTATTTATACACTTGGCTGTCAACATCGTTAACAGACTTTACAAAGACTAAATTTCTAACTGTTTCTAACTCCTTCTTGTTCTTGATTTTCAAGATCTAAGACACCAACATACTCCTCCTGTCTTAGCAGTCTTGAGATACTCCTACTCTGTGTCGCAAAAAATCAAATCTTCTTCCTTGCAACGCCTTAGTGAATAGATCAGCTAGTTGTTCCTCTGTTTTACAGTATGCAAGCTTTATCTCTCCTTCTTGCTGGATGTCACGAAGAAAACAACACTTCATCTTGAAGTGTTTGGTTCTTCCATGAAACACCGGGTTTTGAGAAATTGCTAGTGCAGCCTTGTTATCTATCAAGATCTCCGTGCTCTTCTCTTGTGGGATACTCAACTCTGCCATCATCTTTCTTAACCAGATGCTTTGATTTACTGTAGCGGTGGCTGCGATGAGCTCTGCTTCTGCCGTGGACTGCGCAACCACACTCTGTTTCTTAGAACCCCATGAAAAACACCCTGATCCCAGCTTGAAGCAGTAACCAGAAGTGCTTCTCATGTC
>JANZLC010000007.1:12442507-12460174 GCA_026413385.1 Erythroxylum gracilipes | reverse complement strand
ACCAATATCAGGATAAGCCAAAAAAATTATGTGTGACACCACTAGTCGGCCAAACTAATGTGCACACCAACCGATACTCAGTGTTGGCTCGACTTGGTGACTCACGAATGCAATCGACAAGAGCATCATGACCCTAGGTGATGACCTCGTTGATGTCCAGACCCTAGGTGTGGAATCACCTGCGAATCCTATAGAAAGGTGTCGATATGGCAACTCAACTTAATGTACCAACGTCAAGGGTACGGGGGTTGCTTAATCAGTTGTGCCTAGCACATGATTGGCTAATCGTTTCCTCACCAATCACAAAGTAAATCATATACAAATATGAAGTATAAAAATCAAGTAAGGCACCATGCCTTTATTTACCGGTCCAACCGATAAAATGAAGTCATGCCATGGCTCTAAGCCAAAAGACAAATACACGCAGCATATATGGCTCGTTACGCATATGTAAACTTCAAAACATTGTTTCATGCAATAAAAGTCATCCTTTGCACTCCAAATGCAAAATGTAATTCAAAACAATGTCATTTATTAAATACCTAAGCATATTAGCATCCATTTGAAATTTAATTCCACCATATGTTGCCTAGGCTCAAAATTCACATATAAGTCATCATGCTTATCTTAGGATTTTCTAATCCTATTTGAGAATATAGTTTCCCCAACTTACCTAAAAAAAAGATGTACACTCTCTTAACTTCAACAATCCTTGGTACGAGCTCCCGAATTCACAACTCTTTAGCCTTTATACATAAAAAGACATGCAATGAAATTTCTACTTAAACATAAATTTCATGTTTATATACCCTCACATAAGTGTATAAAACATAATATCACTACTTATAAGCTTTATAATATGGTCATTAAACTTCTCACAAGGTTACTTCCTTACTATTCACATTAGCTTTTCTTTTATCTAAGGCATTTAATGCCTTTAATCCCATACTTACTCATTTTCAAAATATAATTAAGCACATCTTTATCTAAGCATATTAGGCCATTATTCATCAATCTAGTCAATATTTCAAGTTTACTCTAAGTAAACATGGAAGTGTTTTCCAATGTATACCATTATAAAGCCTTAAATCCTAAGCCAAGTTCACTTAGGCATTTTATCAAACACCTAATGCGCATGATTTTTAAGTCACATTTCCAAGACTTTATCATAATAGTTCATACTCCTTTCATGTCATATAGAAGCATTTCTAATCAATGACACATTCCACCACTCCATTTCAACCAATTTCCTTCATTTAAGCTACATTTTATCAATTGTACAACTCATTACAATAATCCATCTCTTCTCCATCATTTCGACCTAAACTTAACCAACACATAACTTCTTCATTCTTCGTCATCAATTCACATCTTACATGTATAATTAACACCACAGAATTCATTTAGACCATCAATTTCAAAAGATATTCAAAAATTCAAAAACTTTCACCTAAAGGGGACAATTTTGGTTTTGCCTTAACGAACCCTCTCCTTGACATATTTCATTCATCTAAACCATGTTTCATGCATATTCAAGCATGAAGAACAACATAGCTTAACACCAAACTCAAAATCATAATGTAGAGAGAGATGGGACAAAATTTAGCTAAACCTTCCCTTGATGATATATTCAAATCCTTTGAGATTTTTCTCAAATCTAGTGATAGATTTGAGTTCCTTGACCCCAAATTAGCTTAGAACACCTTGATTTGGGATGGAGAATCAAAACAAAGGGGTAAGGTTTAGTAGTAGCCTAAAATTGGTCTTCTCCTCCTCTCTTCTCCTCTCTTCTCCTTTCTTTTAATTAAAACAACATGTTTTAAGTCTTTAGTAATGGGGTGCATGACCTTACATGGAGAAGAGTCTAGAATATTGACTCTTCTTTAAACAAAATAGGGTGAAATTACCTTTTTGCCCTTAGGTTATATGAAATTACCATTTTACCCTCCAAATTTATCCTAAATTTACAATTAAGCCCAAAATTTGGGAATCACCAAAACTTTTATTTTTATTTTGGTTCTTGGACTTTTGAAAATTATAATTAATCCCCTTAACTTTATCAAATTACAAACAGGTCCTCTAAGAATTGAAAAATTACGTTGAAGTCCTTTAACTTTTAACAATTTGCAAATAAGTCCTTATGACATCAATCTTTCCAATTAAGCTTTCTAAGTGTATAATAAGTTTATAAACCATGTCTAATCACCTCTAAGGCATTAGAACACATTTAACTTAGCCTCCATAGTCATATCCATTCAATGGACTCGGTTTTACTCACTTAGAAGCTTATATGTCAGAAATCTTTAAGATTTCGCATATCGATGAACTTTAAGTTTATGTACGAGCATATAACATTATAAATCACTGGTGTATATACCCAAAAGGATTTAATAACGTTTATGTACGAGCATACAACCCCATATATATATATATATATATATATATATATATATATATCAATATACAGTAGCATCTCCAAGTATAAAACAATACAAAAGGGCTAAGAGAATCCAGTGTTACATCATTTGTACATGATCATTCTAGGTTCACCATTCAATCCTTATCCTTTGTATGTGTCTAGCTTATTCTTAGGCTTATAGGTTAAGGACACTTGGTTATTCTAATAGCATAAATCAATTTCTCATCATTTCTTTTCTAACATTATATGCTCTCGTAATACCTAATTCTCATTCACATTTACTTAATACATATTTCTCAATTCCTTTGAATCATAACTACAATCATATGAACATCTTCATTCCCATTATAGTCATGCATTTGGTACTTTGATATCAACAATTCATTCACTAAGTTATAACCTCAATTATCACTTTATACGTATCACACATTTAGTCACTTAATCCAAGCATCTTTCTAGGTTCAATTCAAGCCTAAATTAAGTCTAAATGGCCAGTGATTGTATGTTGGGCTGACATTCATGGGACACCTACAGAAATGTGAAATTTTGACCTTTTAGATAGCAAAATCTCTCTTCATAGTCTTCATAGAAGTTGTAGAACTCGAAGTCCTATTCGAAAGCATACTTAAATGACCTCAATCCGATATCCACAAACAAAGTTATATCTCTTGCCCCAAAATCTATCCAATTGCATCCATATTTTCCATATTTCTAACTCTTTACTTACTATATTCAACACCTTATACTTGGTCTATCATTTCTAGTTTAATTACTCATCATTTCCCCATCATTATTAAATCCATTTCAGCTCAATATCATCCATAAACAAATTATAGTCCATGATTGATCATGAACACTAATAACAAAACATAAAAATATATACATTCACCATCAACTTTCTACACATGTTCAACTTCATTTCCATTTTCATTTCACTTCTAACTATCACCTTAATTCTTCCCATTTTAAGACACCATATTACTCTCTTTCTTTAGCTCTAGACTCATTTTAGTTCATCTCTAAAACACCCAAATAGATCCACATTAATACACTAAGAAAACAAAACGTAAAACCCACTATCTATCAAAAATATTTGTACTTTTTCCTACACCATCTTTAATGATCATTCTAACTCAAATCATCTCAACAAAAACTTATGAAATATTGATCATCATATATATATAATCAAGACATGAATCTACCCACATTTCTCATTCACGTTTCAACATGTACCCATCTTCATTTTATGATCATTTAATTCTTAACTATCATCAAAACATGTTTCATTCAACAAATAAAGAAGAGTAATGCTTTATACTTACTTGTTTACTTCAATATCTTCAAATAACACTTAACCCTATCTTCTCCCATGCATCCCACGATCAACATCTTGACAAAGTAGAATAGGTGGGTCTTTTATCAAGAAGAAAAGATAGCAAGAACTTTGAAGTAGCTAGTGATGGAAGAAAGCAAGGTTCAACTTTGATGCTTAGAGAAGAGGGTGTCGTGAGAAGGAGAGGAAGATGAAGATGAGAGAAGCTAACGAAGAGAGGAGTAAATAGCAACTAAAAGACCAAAATGAGAGTGGGTGTTTCACTTAACAAAAAATCGTGGGTTAAGACAAGTGGTATGGTAAGTGACACTTGTCACTTGCCACATATCACTTTCTCATAGTCATCTTTTGGTCTTTTAATTAGCTAGTCTATTTATGTCTCAATTCTAATCCAATTGACTCCCCATTTTAAATGACATATGTCATTAAATCTTAATGTCATTCATCAAAATTTCTACTGCCATCTGACACTTATTTCTACTACTATTCATCAATTGTCTCGCCACTTGGCATTTTTTCTGGTCCAAAAATACCCTTAATTTTAGAAAATTCTCAAATTTTACCAAAGAATCTAAATCACTACTTATACAGACCAACTCAATTTTTTTACGACACATAATCCATAATTCACATTATAATCACATTAAAACAATCATTTATACCGAAAAATGTCAAATGAGTGCATGAACAAATCATTATAATGTGTGCAAAATTCAAGTTCATGTGTGTGTCTGCTAACATTATGCATGAGTATGAAATGCATTTTTCTAATCTCTCGTTGCTATTTCTTAATTACATAAATCTAGGGTTCTAACCCTTAGTATGAAAATGGGATGTTATATACTTAGATGTGAAATATGGGTAAGAATGAAATTAATTGATGAGATTATATGTCAATGTGGGAATTAAAGGAAGAAGAGGGACCAATGTGCAATTTCCTAAAGTCAACACATGGACCAATTAAATTAATGCATGTGTGACCAATAAGAATAAAGCATCTGTGTCTAATAGGTATTAAGCATGTGTGTAAGTCTTCAAAGTGCATGAAATGGGCACATGAAGATGAGAGAGAGATAATTCATATTTCTCCCCTCTCATTTTCTCTCCACTTCATCTTCTTCATCCCATCACTTTGCATATAAGGATAAAAGTTAAAAGTTCTTAATCTTAGGTGGAAATCAAGATAAAAGTTAGTGGATTTCTCTTCATCTTTATCTTTTCTTACTTTTCTTATGAAGAATTGGAATTATAAGGTTGGAATTGAGATTGAGATATGTATTTGTGGTGTTTTGAGTTGGTGAGTCCAGCAAAGCCAAAGAGGAAGGGAAGGAAAGGTATTAGAAGAACTACTTTGCCAATTTTAAGGTTTGGGACTACATTTAGTTTAATTTCTCTTTTTGTGTATGTTTGAATGGATAAAAAGATTCATTTGGATATAGAATAGTTGTCGAGATGGTGTGGTGTGTAATTTTGGTATTATCTTGCATGGAATTTGTTGAATATGACAACAGAATATCGTGTAGTGGAATTCTGTCCAATCACATTGTTTGGGACATAACTCAACCTAAAGACCTCTAAATTGGGTAATTTTAGTTTCATATGAAACCTAGGGCAAAGGACTAGAAATATATAGAAGAGTCTCTAACTTAATTCTAGCTTTATAATATTGGAAATTGAGATCAAAATTGGTGACCTAATGTTGCCTCTATTTTGGAGCAGCTTGCGATGTTTAGTCTATATCTCATGATTTAGAAGTCCAATTGACTTAATTTTTGATTCTTTTGGAACTAAAGACATAGGGGAACAAATGTCCAAAAGACCTAAAAACCTCATTCAAACGTTTTTTATATGTATATTACAGAACAAATAGAGGTATGAATGGCAAGTGTTTATCATGATCATGACATAGCATCAAGATCTTTTGTCACAAGTGTGACATGGGTATCATGATCGTGACCCATTAGAAAACTCTTCTATCATGATCATGACACTCCAGATACGATTGTGACCCTAGAGAAGGGTCTTTTGTCACGGCTATGACCTTGTTTTCATTTTAGATTTTTTTACTGCATCTTATCCGAATCTTTTTGATGTATATGAAACTTTTCAAACACCTAGAAATAAATGAAATAAGACTTACCATATGTGAATTAGTTGAATGAAAATTGGAATTTAAGATTGAGCAAAATGCATACTAAAGAAAATTTACATGTATATAGATGATTTGTATGCATATGTATTGCTCATATGTGTATAGTATGATTATACAAGTGTAATTTTGATACCCTTCTAATGGTGGTAAGTTATGACTTACAGATATGAACCCAAATTCAAATTTTATGACTTGAAATGTATATCATATGTTTTGTCAATATATGAATTGTAAAATTAGCAAATGATTAAAGCAAATGTTACAGTGTCTGCTCTATTGTCTTGGTGGTAGATAGATAGGCAGTGCAGCTACTACAATTTGACACAAATCGTGTCTTCATTTCAAGGCTATTGTGTCTCTACAGTTTGATGCCTTCGGGTATCCACAGTTCGATGCCTTCAGGTATCCACAGTTCGACACTTTCGGGTATCTACAGTTTTGGTATCTTCGGATATTCACAGCTCTTGTTATCCATACCTATGAAAATGTGTAGGCCTAACACAGAAAGTAAAGTAAATGGTTATAAATAAGAAACACAACATGACAACATAAATAATTGGTATGGATGAGCATTTGCATTTGTGTTGATAATTTGTATCAATGAGCATTGAATATCAACGTTTGGCTTATAAATTTATAGTATATCAATAACATATTGAAGCATGTTTGCATTATGTACCTTGATTAAGTGTGTCATCACTATTATATTAGTTGTGATATTTATGAATGTATGTGCTTGGCGGATGACTGCTGTGAGTAGTCATTCACACTAAGTGTTTTCCCACTAAGCTTTCAAGTTTAGCACTGGTGTTAATCCGTATAGGTCCAAGTATTAGGAGTGAGGTATAGGAGACATTTGCAAGGACCAAAGCCAACCGTTAAGAGTAAAAATACTTTTGGAATGTGTTTTTTTTTTGGTTAAAAATGATTGTACATGTAACGAAGGAAATCGTAATGTTTTCTTTTGGATTATCATGTAAATATAAAGATGTAATACTACTTTTCAATGATAATGTTAAGTGATATAAAACTTTGTAATATGTATATGTATAACACTATAAAACTTTGTAATATGTATATGTATAACACTGAATAGAAAAATGTGTGATGATAATCCTCATGAATGAATAAAACTGTATAACATGACTGTTTGTATAAGAATTTGGTTGTTATTTATGTGGATAGTTGTAGGCTTCGGACCAAGGGTGTTACATAATTATTCTTATTTTCAACTAATTGCAAGCTAGAGACATTGTCCTAATATAGCATAATGATAGCTCAGACTAATTTACCAGTTCATATAATTAGTTTCTTGTATGAAACATTACAATTTTTTTTTTTTTGGTCTATGTCTTAAAGAGAAAATAACATAATGAAGTGATTCGAGAAATCTATATAAAGGGTTACTTAATATTATTTTAACTAATGAAACTGTCTTGATAGTTCTTTTTTAATTCTTTATTTATGTTTAGAAGAAGGGTATCAGCAAAATTTCTGCTAGGTTCTCTACCATGTCCCAAAGCATGTCTCCAAAATCTCGATTAAAATTACGAAATAGAGGAGGATAATGTTCCAAACAAAGAGCATTAATCAATTTCTCACGTGTAAAGCATTTCAAACATTCAAAATTATTTCAAAAGAATTAATTAATTTAAGTATGTTAAATATTTATATTTTATTTTCAATAATTATGAGAATTAATTAATTTAAGAATAGAATTTGTTATATAAAAAATAAATTAGTTTAATATTAATATTTAATAATATAATAACAATAACAGAATAAAAAATTAAACAAAGTTTTTGTCTTTTAACTTTTTTGATATAAATTTCAATTAAATATATTTTATTTTCAATTTTTATTATAAATTTCAGCTAAATAAATTTTTATTTTTTAAAGAAAACTAAAAAAAACGAAAACTAAAACTAAAAACTTAGAAGTGAAACCAAACACTAAAACAATTTAAACTTCTTAAAAACAACATCTATCTTTTTACTTCCAAACCTAAATCTTCCCATTTGTTTCTAGTTTTATTTTTTTAATTCACAAGAAAAAAATATTTTTTTGAGTTTTTAATTTTTGATTTATTTTTCATTTTCAAAAATTACGACAACCATAAAAAATTATTTTTATTTACTACCAGTTAAATACATAATATTTAATTATTTAATATATTAATTTGTTATCATAATTATGAATAATTTAATTTAGTATTATATTTTTAATTAATTAAAATTCATCATTAATAAGAATGCAGTATTTTTATTTTACTTAATAGTTTTATTTAATTTTTTAACTAAATTAAATGCATTTAATTTAATAATTAGTAATAATTTTAAATAAATTTATAATATCTTTAAAATATATAAATTTAATATAAAAACTTGATTTAATAATTAAAATATATTTAAATAAATATTAATTTGTAAATAAAAAAATTTAAAATTTAAAATATTTATTTTAAGAAAATAAAATATTTTATTAATAATTTATCAATCAATATTATATAAGAAATTAAAATAAGTTTATTTAATTAAAAATAATTTACCTTTAAGTTTGAGCTAGATTTTTGTTTTTATTTAAAAGAAAAAAAATCAAAAATCAAAAACCATGTCAAAAAAACAAAACCAAACGACCTTGATTTCATGTTTATTCAATTCAATCTAATTAACCATGCTAATAACATTTTAATGTAACATAGCATGAGAATAACGCTTCGTTCTATTTGCAATCAATACTTGCCGATTAGTAGGCCCAGAGCTAAGCACGACTTGAAGTCAATAGAATAGGTCCAATTTAATCGAACCGTAAGTGGAACTAAGACTCAGAGTTTTCAAATTCAACCCAAAGCTCGATAGTTATTAAAAAAAAAAGACGTCATTTTGTAAAAAATAAAGTCATTTTTCTTTTTTAATTTAAAAATATAATGTAGAGTTAGGTTTCGGACTGTCTGGGCCCAGTCAGTGCTCGGGTTTGACTACCTCAGGCCCTCCCAGGCTCGAGCCCAGCCCAGCCCATTGCCAATTATCAGTGAACTTTTCAATAACTTTAAATTATAGCAATTATTTGCCTATATCAAAAAAAAAAAAGCAATTATTTGCCTAATCCCCATTTTTGCAGTTTTGATCTATAAAAGAAAATTAATTGAGACATCTGCAAAGAGAAATACAAATTCCAAAATTCCGTCAAAAGAAGAGAATCCTTACCCCAATACACAAAATACAGCACAAGTTTTATTTCACTTTCTGATGTACTTCTTTTACGTTTATACTACGTAATTCTACACACAACTGGAAAACTATTTGTATGATAATAACAGCTTAAAGCAATAATTACCTTATCACCAAGTTAAATTTGCTTTAACAGTGGGGCAGTCTTTCCAACAGGCATTATTCATATTGCTGCAAAGTGCAAACTAAAACTTGAACTTCTTACTAAATTAATGCAAGATGAACATCTTTCATCTGTCTGGCCTGTGAAGGATAGCTAAATTTTATTGTTAACAAGTCATATAATGCATAGGTGTCTCAGTCAAGGAGGTTTATGACCCTATCATAGCCACATAATTGCATGACAGGTTAATCAAAGCATTCTTGTTCTTGCCTGCAAACATGAATGTAAGAAACAACAACCCAAAGGAACATTTAAACTGAAAGAATGGAAACAAGAACCTGCTTACTATCCAGAATGAAGAATCCAAGAGCAAGATATTTTTCCACTTGTGGAATTGAAAGAAACAGGAAGCAAATAATCGGCATTCAAATATGAAAGAAGCTGAGAGATTATTGCAAGCCTTGCCAGGAACATTTCCTTGAACTTGCAAAGCCACAGCAGCCGAAAAATGAATCCTTCATTCCTTCTAACAATAATTTAGATTCTGTAATGTATAAAAAGGAGTTCTGTATTTAAGGAACTATATTTGAAGAATGAAAAATAATGAAAAAAAGAGCCCCCTAAGAAAGCTAAAATTTTCTACTTCTGACTCTACAATAATGCAATGAGTAGTTAAAGGTGTTGAAGTATTGATAACTGCAAAATCACTAACAATCAAGACGTAGGACATCTCAACTTGTCGTGCAGTCTTGATAATATGGGTGGCTCTGATTTGTGTACCGTTCCCATAGAAGCTTGTACCTGCCAATGGCTATTTTAAGCCAAGGCTTCATGTTCCCATTAAAGTGAATAACTGCAGCACTCTCAATCAGACGACTGTCTATGTTCATATCAAATCCTAAGCCTAACACATGCCATCTCCGGTCAAGTGGTTCGGTCAGTCCATAAAATGCCAGGAGAGCAGGAGGCAGTGTTCCCAGCTTCCACAATGTCCGGTCAGCATTCTGCTCCTGCCAGTAATGATAGCGTGCAGTCACATTTGCTTTCCTCCATGCTATCAAATCAAAAATGTTCATACCAAATGCCCATCCACATGCCTGGGGATCAAACTTTGAGCTGATGATTGGGTTTGAGAAATTCAGATATTTGTAATAACGATGAAATGCTTCCAGACAAGTTTCCACAGCTCCATTCACATTTCCATGCAAGTCCAAAGAAAAAAGTTGTGTCAGATCCTTCTGGACAACAACATCATCATCAAGAAAGACTATCTTTTCCAGATGCGGGTAGATCTCAGGAATGTAAAAGCGAAGGTGATTGAGCAAAGACAAGTATTTAGGATTTCGTAGCTTTGGTACAACCTTCAGATCTTGATAACTGCCAAAATAGTAAGCTCGGTTATCTTCATCGAGTTGTTGTTTGACAATAGGAGCATATGAAGCATTCAACCAAGAAAAATTTTCAATATTCTGCACTTCGATGGTGGCACCTTTAAAGTCATTACTGAGAAACCAAGCCTGCATTGCTCCAAAGCTGATCCCATTTGTAACTATATGGAATGCAATCTGCTTTGGATGGTCAGCATTTGATATGGTGGAGTTTACAACCACAGACGTAGATAGAACATTGTCTGAGAATATGCAAAAGTGATAGAGATTGTTGTCAACAAGTCGAGGAGAGTTTTGCTTCTCCTCTGCAAGGTCTTGAAGATAAACCTTCTTAATCCAATCAGTTGTGAGTTTCATTTTCATGCAATGGAGGTTTTTGGGTACAGCTTCGGCAGCCATGTGACCAAAAATAGTGCTTTGAACTGTTGCTGCATTTGCACGCTCTTCAAGGGCTTGAATATGAGATTTCATTGTCATTATGGTGGTTGCAACATCATAATGAGCATCTTGTGCCTTGAAAATTAGATAGGACAGGCTACTGATAATTGGCACTGCTTCTTCTGCTGTTAAGGGCTCTCCTCTCATAGCAGTTTTTGAAAGCAAAAGTTGACAATTTCTGATCTTTTTGCTCAGCTCCCAAGCAAGGTGCAGGTTATTGTGTTCCTTTGCTATAACTACATAAGCTTTAGCGAGTACCATTTGCTCTGCCAGCTGCCTTGAGAAGGAACTAACACTTAAAATTTCTTTAGTAAAATTAAACTCATCATCGTTAACTGACTTGATTCTTGAGTTTGTTTCCTGGAAGAGGAAAGTCAGCAATCAGTAACCTCCTTAACCTATACATACCTAATTCCTACAAACTACACATTTCAGTAACTAAAAGAACTGTTATTAAGGGAATTTTAGAATTCTAAGAAAGAATCAAAAGCCTTTGCGAAGCAAGCAAATGACATTTCTTTCTAAAGCATAATTGACCACCTACAGTGAAAACAATTCATAAACCAGGCACGTGAGGAAATAAATCATTGCATACTACTCATAACTATATCTTTTGGAAGCAAGGGCAACTTTTTAGACCATTGTTGAGTTTTGCATAATGACCTTATCACAGTCAAAACAGTGGAACCCCGTGACAATGCTAAACATGTATTTTATAGCCTCTCTGTAAAGAATCTACGGTTAAAATCAGATTGTTCAAAGGTTGGTGTTGGTCATAATTTAACATTTGCCATGCATTAACATCCCTTAAGAAGCATGGGATCCCTATTGATGTGATGATAGTATCAGAAATATGAATTACCAACAGGCTACCTAATTCTGAAACACAGAAAGTGATTCTGTGAGGTCTACTATAAGAAATGTCCACTCTTCATGCACAAAGAGCATAAAAGCAGCGGGAAATGTTCCCAACAAACACATTTTACAGATGCGTTGAAAAAGCATCTCCAGTTTTGCAGTATCGCTCTATTTTGCAAAAAGGTGGAGGGAAAAACTACATTGGACTTCACTCCTTCAGTTATGATCTCTAGTAAAAGGAGAAAGAGATCAGTAGTAAAAATCTTGACATTTGCCAAACAGACACCTCTATAGTAAAACTCCAACTCTCATCAACCTAAGGTTTGTAACATTACACTCCACAAGTGAGGCATGATAATCAAGCTTAAACATAACATTGCCGATAAATAAGCAGCTTTATGAGAAATAATGGCTATTATTTCACTTCCATGGGCAGTTGTCAGTTAACCAAACAATGATCCATAATGGCCATTATGGCTGTCATTGTGATGAAGTTATTTTACAGGACTAGCTAAATGAATCTTGGAGCTTTAATTGCTAAGTCTATCATGCAAAGCATCTCTGGCGGTATTTGTTATAGCTATTTGAGGAATAAATAGCCACTTATTTTGGAGAAAGATATTTTAGAATGGAACGACTAGTTTCAAATATTGAAATACTTTTTACCATTGTGGAGAAGATCAAATTCAATGTAAGATATCAATAACATCTAAGAAAGTTGCAAAATGGTATTAGTTTATGGGAAATCAATCTTCCTACAAAGAGAACATATAACTTCATCTTAGATCAAATCGAAAATAAACCAGTGTCCTCTTTTAGCAAGGACTAAACTATACTAGATTATCCTTAATGACAGCAATTTAATGTCTTGTTACTTTTCACCCTTAAGAAAATTGAACTCAAACTATAAGTTAGACAAGATTATTCTGCTATCCATAAATTAAAATCCCTTAGATTAGCATGAATCAGCATAGCAGCGGCACCTTGACATCTAAATGTTTTAAGCTTCAAATAAACCATGTTACGTTTGTACTGGCTAGCATTAGCATTCCTCATAGTTTTTGTCCCAATCAAGAAGACTCGAATGGAACTATACAACTAAAACCAGCTATTCACTAAAATATGAACACGGGAATCAAGCTCTTCAAACCAAGAAAGGATAGAAACTAAAATAGTTAGTGGAAGCAATTCCTAACACCTCTACCTTTTTTTTATTTTTTGTTGCATCTTCAGGCTCAGGCTATCTTAGCCGACTCATTCAGGTAATCTTAGTCTCCAATATGCTGAAAAGAATGATTCTCTCTTACTCTGTCGCTCACCAGAATGCACACCCAAGGTAATGATGTTGAGAAGCATATAAATATCCTCCCTAACACGTAAATCCAACAAACCTCCCAATCGCAGTTTTTAAAGAAAATGGATGCAGATGTGCCAAAAGACTATGCATAATAATTTCAGATATCATATATGTTTCCTAAACAGAAAGATCAAATAGTAACCGCCGAGGCAACCAAACAATAAAGGACATGCAAATCTAAAATCCAGCAAGAACAGATCAAAATAGATGGAAAAATGATAGGACGAGAAACACAATAAACCTTACCACTAGAGGCCGCTGAACATGATCTTCTTGGTGATTGTGGTGAAATACAAACAACACGAATCCTGCAATTAAGAACATCCCAAGAAGCGGCCAGATCCACTGTGAAAACCTCCTCCTAACCGGGCGCCGAAAATCGGCCGCCCGCCTCCTCATCTTTCCTCGATCCTTCCTCGACAATTCACTACCAAAACATTAAGTTTCCCAATCGATCCATCTCTTCTTTCTCTATATTCTAGAAGAAAAACCGATCAAACACGACCAAACTTATAGCTTGAACAATAATGAGCCAAGCAGTGACCACTAGCTTACTCTGAAAAATGCATACACTTGAGACCAATGAATACAAAAAGGGCTACAATCAACAACCAACCAAAAGAACAGCGCTTCAGCTTAAATGAAAGGTGGAACTAGATTGAATTAGGAAGGAAAAGGCGATCTGGTTCTAGTTCGTAGCCTGTGTGCGTTTTTTGTGAGGGCAATAGTGAAAAATGATAACTTTTTTAATCGTCTTATAGTTTGATAAGGTCCGTGTTTGTGTAAAGATTGAAGCTTTAGGAGAGGGAAAGAATGAGAATGGTCAGAGTTCGCCTCCGGTTACAAATCCAAAGACTTCTGTTTTAACAACTAGTGTACATAATGACTAAAAGGTCTCTACTTGGATCTTCGGAAAGAAAGAAACTTGATTCTGTACAAATAACAACCTATATATGTACTCCAAGTCCCTTAATTTCATTTCATCAAAAAGGATTTAATTCGTACATAGCTATTTGCTAAAATAGACGGAGTCGAGATGTACTAAAAGTATGCATATTATGATGAGCGTTCTTTAGCTTTAAACTTTTTATTTTTTATTTTAAAGAAAATTAATTTCATCATATGAACTTCTTCTTTACAAATAATTTGAATCTTATTTATATTGGCTTTGACTGTTTCTAAAGTGTTGTACTCTACGTTTGAATAAATTTCAATCATCTATTACAATAAGTTGGGAGCAGATTTATGTGATATTTTTTATTAAATTTTAAGTATTAATTTATCGAATACTTTATTTCAATATATATGTGATTTGAGAGTTATTAGTTATATTTAAGAAGTTGCGTTAAATATATTTGAAAAACGGTTGTAAATTTCTAATTATCAAAAAATAAAAGAACTCCATGGCTGATTTGTGGATGAAAAAGTGAAAGTAACATTATTAGTAGTTTTTTTTTTTTGACATTAACATTATTACTAGATCTTTGTTTCGTTTTTCATCGTATCATTAAGTAGATTTAATCGTGCGATGGCTTTATATTTAATATCTATTGTCGGTGGCCTTATCTCTCCTCAACTTGATACTTGATAACGACTTCTGTCATTTTCCATGTTTCAATAACAAATGGTGAAAAACGATATGAACTGTCTGCCAAAGGTCAATGCTACGGATCCACGAAGAAAAAATCATATGAATACGAAAAATAGATTCTTCGTTTTGAATTCTCATTTCACTTATAACTAGCAGTGATATGAATACCGTCCGTATCAAATTTAGTTTGGTACGATAGTAATGTTGAATACTATTTTAGGTCATGTTTAAAATTTATAAAATTGCCTCTAATTGTTTTTTCATTACAAAACAATTCTCCAATATACTATACTATATAATTTATAATTTTACATCAAATCTATTAAAAATAATAATATAAATTTAAAATAATAACAAACTATTTATTTTTATTAATATTATTTTTCTCTTATTTCACGTATAAATAATAACCACAATTAATATAAAAAAGATTATATAATCATCTTACTAATATAAAACTAAAAATAATATAAAGTACTTAAAATGTTGTAATTTTATCATATAATAAAAGAATAATAAAGTCTCGTGACTCTGTAAGTATTACAACAAGAGATTGGGCAGAAGAACACAACCAAATAAAAGTGAAACCTGCAACAAAAATTTTTACAATTAAAGGTTTTAAGGGGTATTTGGTTAATGAGTTTAGAAAGATATCAATAGATAAGGAATAAAAAAAATATAAGTTAGTTATATATTATCATTACATGAAAAGTATTTTAATATTTGAGTTTTAGGGATTACTCAAACAATATAATTAATTACAATATATTAAAATTTGATGTAAAACAAAAATTTAACAAATGTTTATTTTTCAAGATTTTCAACAAACCAATCACTATCAATGGTAATGGTAATCATTTATTTGTTCTAACCAACTATCATAATTATAATGATTGTATCCATTTTTTATTTCTCACTATATTTATTCTCATTCCTACTACCATTGTCTCATGTAAACCAAGAGCCCCCTTATGTTTATATTGTATATACATATGCATCATATACAAGTGAAGTTAAAATAAGAGAAGAAATTAAAAACTCAGAACTTTATCAATCGAATATCCCCTAAAATTGCATTGACCTTAATTGTTATTTGGTACAAAATTTTTATTATTGAGAGGAGCCTCATTATCACTATCATTCAAATTCATTGTATCAAATGACATATCAATACTTTCCCTTCTAAGATTGCCTTCCAATTCACTTTCTTCTATCAAACTCGGTTTCTCAAAACTCAATATGCTAAAATATCAGTATAGTTAAGGCAAATTGGATCCACAAGACTACTTGTTTTGTTAAGAGCCGTGGTAAACAAATAAAATTAAATCATTAAGAAATTATATTAAACTTACTAATGATAATAACATACATGTATCGAAGATTTAAATTGTATCGAATAAAGACCAAGTCGTTCAACCTTTTGTATTCTAATATATTCCTTTTCTTGGAATTGAGGAATTCAACTTTTCTTGGAATCGATGAATTCAAATATGCGCTAATTTCTTTTACACCCTAGTGCACTCACACATTATCTAATAATTCAAATTGTAAACCTTTATAATTATAGAATACCACTTTCGAATTAGTCCTGATAAGTGACTGTAAGATAATAAAAGTAGCCTTATAAACAAATAAAATAATGATTAATTTCTAAGAAGTAACAAAAGTGAAAAAAATATCTGGATTAAATTAATCTCTTTTGACAAATAGCAATGGATATCCGAAAATCACCAGAAGCATCCTTATAAACCTCCATGTGTGAGATCAGAAGATCTTACATCATCTCATAGATAACAATTATTATAATAGTTAACAGCATTCTCCTATTAACTTTAGCTTTCTTAGTAAAACTTAGTCTAAAATAGATACTAGGAAAAAAATACACTAGCTATAAACAACAAAGAGTAAAGTTACATTTTTCATCTTTCATTAATGACTACAAGATAAGGTGTGTACAAAGAAGGCTTATTTTTCATATTATCTTTGATTGCTTCTTTTACCTTGTCAGCGTAGTACTCTAAAGGCAATCACCTTTAGCACTTTTGTACAAACTTTATTTTGATTAATAAATCGAAAGGCAATTTTTCATTAATTTGATATTTGTTTATTTATAAATTGATGTCGATCTTAAATCGAATTTATGAAGTCCATGATACAAAACATAACAAGAAGGAAATCATAATGAGATCATGATAATGAGATTCCTACCATGTGCAATTATGTTAGTATCGAAATTTTTCCTAGTCATAGGATTAATAAGATAGGACATTATTAATCCGGATAGACTAGTACATGTTATACTCCTTGATTTGATCAAACAGTGGATCTCACAAATTGTAAGCATGAGATATTTAGAGTTAACATGTGGATGCTTATTAAGAGTAGTAAGTACATCAGATGACCAGCTATGAGATTATCATATAGATGATCTATCAAATGTTAATGATTAATCTCACTATAGCAATGATGCAAATATCTTTAGACTTGAGGTATTTAAGAATATCTTGGTTACTGATCCTGTGCTTTCACATAATTCATTGTTGCTTCAAGATGAGGTCATTCATAGGGTAATGATTGGGTACAGCTATTTGTATTCCAAGGTAATTGGATAGCTAATGAAGGATTCATCACTCTTGATAGAAGGAGATAATACCCACGACCTCTTGCTGGGATCATTACTCAGGAGTCTCTAGCCAGAGCAGTTATGTAACATCCCATTACTCATGGGAAGGTTAAATTAGTAAATGTGAGTGAGTAATGAGAGTTAGAGTTGCACTTTCATGTTCATGCTTCCTTAT
>JANZLC010000007.1:12418301-12431853 GCA_026413385.1 Erythroxylum gracilipes | reverse complement strand
TGTCTAAGTTCCTTCTTCATAATCACCTTCTTCAAATTTTCTCTATCCTAAGAAAACCAGAAGCTGGTCATTGTACTTAGTGAAGAACGAAAATTGTATGGAGTTTAGGGCTTGAAGATTTTGGAGTTTTCAGTAGTTAAGTAGTGAATAAATTTGATAAGTTATTGTCATCTATATGGGAAATAACATTTACGTGGTTGTTCATAAATACTGTGTTGTGGGGAATGAAAAATTTGGTTATAGTGTTAATTCAGTGTTTGGAAAGATTATTAGTGATTGGCTTTGTAAAAGTGATTTTTTTTTAAGTTTTAATGGAAGAGATAATTTAGGTAGAAGATGACTTAGATGAATAGGATTGAAAGTTTGAAAATCTGGATTTAATCCAGATAGATTTGGCAAAGTTGCTTTCTTGAGAGTTGTAGATCTTTCGGTTATCTTTCCAACGGTATTTAGTATGAAAATTTTAGACATCTGAGCTAAAAGTTATGCTCGTTATAAGTGGAGTTGCTCTGAGAAAAGTCAAACTAAGATGAAGAGGAAAGTCAAACTAAGACGAAAGGGACAGTCAAACTAAGACGAAGAGAAAAGTCAAACTAAGACGAAGGAAAAAAGTCAAACTAAGACGATCCGTCATGCAAGACGAAGCAAAAGTGAGACGAAGGGATCATCTTAGTTACTGTTCATCTAAGACGAAGTTTTGAGACAGTAGAAATGAGACGATAGAACTGAGACGATAGAAATGAGACGATAGAACTAAGACGAAGTTTTGAGACAATAGAACTAAGACGAAGTTCTGAGATGATAGAACTAAGACGAAGTTCTGAGACGATAGAACTGAGACGATAGAACTAAGACGAAGTTCTGAGACGAAAGGAAAGTAAGATGAAGTGAACATAAGACGATACGAAAGTAAGACGAAGCAAAAATGAGACTATACAAAAGTAAGGAGATTGAGTTGATCTTCGAGGTCTTCATAAAAGTTGTAGATCTCGAAGTCCTCTTTCCAATAGTCTAAAAATGAGATTATTCTGACGTTGGTTACGAATAGTAGACTCGAAAGTGTGACCTAGAAAAAGGATGAGTTTTGATATAAGTGCTATTGTGATGGAATCGATTTTGTGATGGATAGTACCCGGGATTATTATGAACATACATTGTACATAATCCATACCGTACATATGCATTTTCAAATATTTATGATGGTGTAATTTGTGATATCGTGTATACTATTTGTTATAGAGGGGCAACTAGAACGTCAACCTCCAGACGTTGCCGGATCTTCCAAGCACTAGCTTCGGGAGTAACTTGTGAGTCAACTTAGATGATTTCCTAGGATTGATTTGATTTGAATTTAATTTGATTTGATTTATTACACTTCCATTATTATTGATCTGTTTGTGAGTTGTTTCTGAATTTTGGACCTGAGGTCCGAGGAGTTTAATAGGGGTACGTGTATTGGAAGTGCTTTGATCTGTTGTGAAATTCTGTATGTTATGTGTATTCGGATGAAAGTTGAATGCCGGACTTAAGTCCGATGAATGTGAGTTTCTGATGTACCATCATATGCGATATGACATGATCAGTATGTGATGCATTTCATAAAATGAATGCTCAGATAAAGGCGTTGTGACTTGAGTAGCCAGTTTAAAGCACTTCCACGTAGAGCTTTGCTCCGTGAACTCTGATTCTACACGTAGAGTTTTGCTCCATGAACTCTGATTCTGGACGTAGAGCTATGCTCCGTGAACTCTGTTCTGGCTTAGCCCTATGGGCCAGTATTTGTATAAGTAGTTGGCACTCAGTCGCAATAATAAGAATGAACACAAATCTCATGCATATAACATCATAATACTAAAGATCATGAATGTTTTGCAAAGTGATATTGAATGACTATGTGACATACCATGATGTGTGAGTATCTGTTTAAATGTAGGCTTAAAATGAGTAAGCATGCAAAATATTATACATGTATAAGATCCGGTGAACCCATCAATGATGGTTCACTCACTGAGTTCGCAAAACTCATCAAAATTACAACGTTGTCTTTTCAAGACCGAGAGACTACTCTAGCTACTGAGAGGCTCTATTGCCGTGTGGAGTGTGATTTGGCAAGTGAAGTCATGGCTCAAAGGTCAGTCAACTGAGATTTTTGGGGTGGCCTAGATAGATTTGATACATTTCCTTTTTTATGTAGTACTTTTGTAATAGGTTTTGATGATGTACATAGGGAAAATGTGAAAGACAATGTAGTCATCGATTTTGAGAAATGAAATGAGGAAAAGTTGGTTTTAAAAAAATTAATATTGTGATTTCTTATAATGTTGTATAAGTGAATAATGTTATGATGCCATATGAAGTGAATATAATGTTAGAACGTGGCGTGCCTTTATCCTAGGGTATGTGTCGGAATGACCTCCGGGCGTCCCAGTGCGTATCCTTAGGTAAGGGGGTGCTACAAGTTATGTGTCATGAAGAGAGTCTTCAATGGCATACAGAGTAATAAGATCTCAGGACAAGTACTAACATCACTTGGACTAGATATGACGTAGTCAGTCTAGTAGGAGTTGGCACATAGCCCATACTCTAAACCAAGTGGGGTATAGAATAGTGAAGGGACAAATTGCACGGTAATTATCTATGGAAAGGTTAGTAAGTCGAATAATTAACTATTAAAGAGTTTGTGTGTTAATCCACTTATATTCCAGTAAATTGGCATCATGAAACCCTTTATGACTTACTTGAATTAAGAGTTAATTCAAGTGGCATAAAACCATCCACGATTTGCTCAGATTAAGAGTTAATTCAAGTACCCAAAATAACCAGAAACCTAAGGGTCACACACATAAAAGATCATATGAAAAACAAAGTGTGCATGACTGTCATTAAAGTGCGCCACGATCGTGACCGAAGGCACTACAGATGATGCATAAGTGAGTTCTTCACTTATATACACATGAACTAACAAGTTAAAAATACACTTAAGTGAGAGGATAAGAGGTCCATAAGTGTTCTGGTGTTAGAGAGAAGTGGTATTGAGTCTTGTTCGTGCAATTTATGCAATTATTGCATAAATCTAATAGCATGCAACATAATCTTAATCTATCTCTCCATTTAAGCATCTAATTGAACTCATCTTGTTTGGTGCTCTAGCCACCCTTACATAATGCTTTTTCTTCATCTTTGCATGTTCTTAAGTGATAAAGGAAGGTGTTTAGTGTTTGCTACAACCCAAACAAGGAGAAGATTAAAGAAAAGAGGAGCATTATCAAAGGTATATGTGATGAAATTTCATGTTCTTATAGTATATGTATGCATGCATCTAAGATTCTAGAATTTTGGGGACATCATGGGTTTGAATTTAGATTTCGACACTTCCGCTACCTTATTGTGCATGTGATGCATGACTCTATAACTCCCTTACATATCTTCTTCAGGACATCATAAAAATAACTCATTATTGCCTTCTCATCATTACCAGCCAGACAAAGTACTTTCAACAAAGGTTTACAAACTCATATTACAAATTGACATTGAGATCAAAAATCATGATCTTCAAGTATAATTCTAGAAACCTCTACTATAGCATTAGACATGGCATACTGAGATGTAACTCACTTATCACTTGTAAACATTTGCCTAAACTATTTCTTTATAAAAAAACACTATAATGATAAGAAATTAGTTCTAAATCTTTTAATAACATGATGACACAAATTTGTACCATTAGTGAAGTACTTTCATATAGGATTATGGATGAACTCGGTCACTTTATTTTTTATCTTTATACACAGTTTCATCGATGATAATAAATTATCTAGCATCTCCTATATTTTGCAAAATAAGGTCAATGCAATGTGTAGCAAAAGGAGTTCAATAAAAAGAATTATACCTACTTTACAATCTTTTCCCAATTGTTTTGTAAGTAGAATTATTATCAGTAATGAACTAAACAATGATTTGTATGCCAAATTTATGCACGACTTCATCAAATAACTGAAACAGAGTATCAGCATTCCTATCAAGGCCATATGCATCAATAAATTGAAAAACATTGTCCCCTTAGCAAAATAAACCAAAAATTTTAATAATAGGCTTATGTCTCTTCTATTTGTCTAACCATCACATATGATTGAACACTTATAAGTTGTCCAAGTTATTCTTCTTTTATCGAAATAACTAGTTATTTCATAAATAAAGATGCTCAAAAGTTAACCTCTATAGTCATCAATTGAAGGAGCTCTATATCCTTAATTGTAAAAGGCATATCCATCATATGCTAGTAATAATAAGACTAGGCAGTATTAAATGGTATACCTTAATCACACTACGACCTAGCCATTATCATGTCCACATTATGGGTCTTTTTCTTTATATTGTAAGGCACTATGGATTGAAGGCTAAACCTCAAGAGTTACTTATGGTGCAAAAAAGTTAAAACACCTGTCTTCTCCTTTTCTTCACATCAGGTGCAAGATTATATCTTGTTGGGTAGGAAAACCACCTTTAACATCCTCACTATCATCCTAACCACCAGAAAAATAACTTCCATTACCAATTTTGTAATTCAATCTTTGCCTCTCTTTTTTCCTCTATGATGTTAATTCATGTCAAACAAAGTTTTCATTCGTCATTTTACGTCATGGCTCACATTCTTAAAAGGTTTAATATCACTTTTGATCCTAACTAAATGCTTTTTTAATCTTATGATTTCCCCACCTTTCAAATATTTGTTACAATACAAGCAAATGGTATAGTTCTTCATTCCAGGAACCAATCTAGTACAAGCCTAAGCTAGATCATCAAATCATCCTGAGATTATTGAACTATCAGGAGTACTTGAATTTCTTCTATTTATCTGTAAAAATTAATGAAGACATATCAATTTACATATGTGAAAAATAAAAATTATTGCATATGAAAGTAAATTCACTCAATCATATTTAATCATTTTCAAAGCTATAATAAAATTAGGTGTAATATACTAATAATAGAAATTCTACAAACTATAATAACCAAAGGCAAAACTCATTCCATAGTTAATAGGGTAATTTATATACTATAATAAAATCGTCAAAGCTCATACCACTGGAGCACTAGAGACTAGCAGTGGCTAGTGGATTGATGGTAAGCTGTGACTTGCATGTGAGTGACAGGGAGTTTTTTTTGTAATGGTAAAAAGGTGAGGGGACAACAGGAGCTAGACTACTGAAGGGATTGAGATAGTGAGCAACGGCGGGGGCAAAAAAAAACCACCCATGCCCAGCAATGCAAGGGAGGCTAATGATTAGTTACTGAACATCAAGAATATTTTTGGCATTGGGGTAGTCATTCCACCCATTTCATCAAAATAAGCAAGACATATTCTATCAATATATGGGGGTGAGTAAAATGTATACATAGAGAAAGCCGTGTGCAATGAAACATGCAAGCACGGCTTAGGGAGGGATTCTTTTTACCTATTTTAAATTCATTTTCTACTCCATCCGACTAGTTCCGTAAGTGAGGTAGAGAGAAGAGAGGGAGGGGCTGACACTTGCAGCTTGCTAAGTTATACTAGAGGTATTTTTTCAATTTAGTCATACTTTTCTTTTAAATTTGCAGTTAGGTCTAGTATCATACTAACACTTGGAATACTAATATGATATTGTATAATACCTTGCCATTTTTTGGTCGTTACAATACATTATTCTCAACCCTACTCATAAGTTTGCAATACCAAAATTCATTTAAAAAAATAATATATACTAAAAATGTAAAAAAAAAATTACATTTTAGATTAATTATTTTATAAGTAAAAATTTTATTTTAAGGATGCATTATTTTATATGAATCCATTACATTTATAAATTATTTTAGAGAATTTGTATATCTTTAATAGTACAAAGGACACTAAAACAAACTAGGTTAATAATTAAAATTGTAACCGGTTTTTCAAAAAACATTCTGCATTATTATTTGTCATGTTTTCCCTTTGCAAAAAATTTTATACAATGTTTTCTAAAATTGTAGACATTATTTTTTTTCCACGTTTCCCAAAATGTAGCCAATATTTTTTGGTTATGTTTTATCCTTTCGTAGTTATTTATATTTTACTACATTTTTGTACTTTCATAAGTATAGTCATTTAACTATATTTTGTAATATTGTAAGTAAATCTTTTAGCTATAAGCATGTGAAAATGTCCCTAAAAAATTTTTGCAATTTTTTGCGTAATATGTAATATTAAATAATTTATGACATTTTCTTTATAATGACTTAACATATTTTTTTACTGTAAATTGTTTGATTATTATTATCAAATTAAGTTGTAGAGAAACATTATTAATTCTAGATGTTGAGCATTCCTTAAATAAGTAATATTATATAAGTATCATCAAATTGTACCAATAAAAGTAATATAACATTAATAATTAATATTTTTTGTATCGACCCAAAATATTAATAATAATCTAAACATTCCTTATAATTTCTAAACATAACAATAAGGATAATAAATGTTAAATTATAATGCGATTATGAATTGTAGTGTCAAACAACTGGATATTTTTAATTTTCTAAGTTCATGATATTTTTAAAACTATGAAGATCATAGATTGATCTTAATTGTTGCACTGTTAAAACAACTCTTTTAAATACATTAAGTTCAAACATCATTTTAATGAAGAAATTTTTACGCACTACTTTATTTATCCACACAATAGTGAACTATGAGTCTTTTCCTACTAAGGACTTTCTCCACTTCCATTACCATCATTGACACTAAACATTTGAGAGACAACAGTTTCTAGGTACATCTTTATCCAATCCATAAATATTTTATTGAAAGATACTGAATTGTGAAAATAGGAAAACAAACTCAAGATATCACCTTAAACTTGCAAGGTTCAATTAGTTGAAAGATCATCAAATCTCCCTTGAGCAACTAATGTGTTATTGAAAACTACCTTCAACCAACACTCAATCATACATTAGATTGAATACATTCCAAAGAAAAAGCAAATGGGGGGTGGGAACAAGTGATAGCAAAACTATTTCAAAGAGTATTATGATGATCACGTTCAATCTATAGACCTTAATTGTATTATAGCTCCAAAAAGATAGAGAAGAGATTTGGGAAATCGAAGGTTTTGAAACCTTAAAATTGGAAAAAGATGGTTCCCGCTAAGAAAAAGGCAAATGAAATCCACAACCTTAAAACGAATATTTTTAGATCCTAAGCCAAAAATGTATTTTAAACCTTAACGGTTACATTATAATATAAATTGAACCCTAACATTTCAGAGCATTCAATTTGAACCTGCACGTTTACAAAACGTTCAAAACAGACCCTATTAGCACGAAAAATCTAACATGTGTTATCCTGGGTTAGTTATGACGTGGCTTAAAAAAAATTACACATTAATGGGACCCAATACTTGTTGATGTGACATTCTTATATTTAAATGAAAGTGGGTCCTAGAACTTCAAAACTCACCATTTTAACCTTTAGAAATTCCTTCAATACTCACCATTTTTAATCCTTCAGAAATTCTATTAGATCATAAATACCCACTATTTTATCCCTAAATCACAAAATCCCTAATTCTTAAAACGATTGCATAACCAATTCCCTAACTCTCCCACTTCGTTCAAACATTTGTAAAATTCTCACACGCTTTTTTGCTAGTTCAATCGTAGCAACAATAAGCCCAATTACAACAACACATTCAATCTCTTCCTACACACTTTTGTCGAATTTATGGGAAACAAGATAGTGACAATACGTCATGGTAGTCCATTATTTTTTGTGGATTTTAATTTATGCTTATTATATGTTTTGGTCCCCTATTTCTTCTTGATTTGATGATTATTTCGTCTAGTTGTTTGTTTATGGTTATTGTATACTATAGTCTCCTATTTTTTACCTAAGCCTGAAATGCTTGTTGAGTTATTCCATTTCTGTTATGATCCCTTATTCCTTGATTTAGTTGCAAAGATTTCTTGTTGGAAATGAATGTGATGGTAAAGATCAAAGTAACAAAGTTATAGAAAATTGAATTTCCTTTTATCATTAAATTAAGAACAAACAAACTAATTATTAAATACTATTTTGCAAAATTAATTATGACTATAAAAGTTATAAGTTAGAGGAGATAAAATCTAATAAAAATAACAGTACATAGGAGCTTGTTAATTTTCCTAGAGAAGAAACGTCATTGGAGTGGAACGAGTTTATAAAACCAAAGTAGATAAATACAAAGCTCGACTTATTATTAAGAGTTAAATGTATAAATATAAGTAAATTATAATGAATTATTTGCATTAGTGGCTAGGTTTGATACAACGAGAATTAGTGGTGACTTTAAAGGCCCAAAATACATGGCATATGCATCAACTAGATCTAAAACCAACTTCTATAATGGTGAACTACAAAAACAGGTATATATTAAGCAACCCTTTTGGATTTATTAAATTAGATCATAAATATAATTTCCATAGACTTAAGAAAATATTATACAGACTAAAACAAACTTTTAAAGTTTGATATAGTAGCATTGATTGATACTTTATAAAAGGCAGCTTTTTATTGGTTATCTTTATGAGCATAAATTATATGTGAAGCATATTGGTGATAAAATATTAATAGCATGCTTATATGTGGATGATAAGTTTGTTACTAAAAATGATTTAGAAATGCTTATTAATTTTAACCATTGACTAAAAAAGATTTTGATATGATTGATTTGAGGCTACTTCATCTTTTTTTGGTATGAAAGCATTGCAAATTGATTATGGAATTTTTTTGTGTAAAAAAAGTATGTATTTGAGATTCTTAATATTTTCAAAATGGGAAAATGTAATTCAATAGCTACATCAATGGAGAAAATTTATAAATTGGAGAAGGATCTGAAGATAGCATGTAAATCACATATAAGCAAATAATTGGCAATTTGACGTATATGACAACTATTAGCCCAAATATTATACATATTATAAGCTTAGTTAGTAGGTACATGAAGAAACTAATGCATCAACACCTGTTAATAGTAAAAAGGATATTGAGACACCTCAAGGGCATAAAGGTCAACGTTCTATTTTACAAAAAAGGTGTTCCTTATAAACAGACAAGTTATTTAAATAGTGATTTTGTCTCAATTCTTGATGATTAAAAAAAGCACATTAGGTTATGTCTTTTCTTTTATTTCTAGGATTTTAACTTAGAGCTCTAAAATACAACCTTTTTCACTCTCTCATCCATAGAATTTAAGCAGCTGACAGTAAGCTTGGCAATTGGATTTGGGCCTAACCCAGCCTAGCTTGAAGTTAACAGGCCAGGTTAAGGTTAACTAAGTCTCAATCTGAGCTCTGGTTAGGGCTGCTTAAATGGAAAATTAAAAAACAATGTCATTTTGGGAAAAATGGCGACATTTTTGAAAATTCTTTGTGAAAAAATAAAAATCGAGCTAGGCCAAGTCTAGGCCCCTAGTTCATAGGCCTGACCCAACCAATTAACACCCTTAGTTAGCAATACCATCTGTAGCTTGTCAAGCAATTTGGATAAGAAGGATTCTTAAAGAATTGAAGTTTGAATAAAAGAAAGGAGCAAGGATATTTTATGATAGTTTTTTTGCAATCAAGATGTCCAAAAATTCAGTTATCTATGGTAGAAATAAGCATACCTATGTCAAATATCATTTATTATGGGAATTAGTATAATAAAGTGATATTTAAATGATTTATGGTAAAGGATAAGATCAAACTACTTATATCGTTAATAAACCTCTTAAATGTTTATGCTTGGGCGTAATTCTAATTATAAAAGTTGGTAATAGCTAAGTAACCTACTTTCTTTCAAGTTTAATATATGGTGTTAATGATTTTTCTATATTCAAGTGAATATTGCTTTTGATTTTGCTATAATTAGTTCCCCTTAATTGTGAATAGGTGTATCATGACCCAATTTGGTTGTATAAAGTTATTTTATGGTGAAAAGTTTGTAGTATAATCGAATTTGAAATATGTTGACAGGCAAATAAGTGTTTTTGATAAAGTAGACCTTGATTATGTTAGTTATAGGTAAATATGTGAGATGGGAAAGGAGTTAAGATACCTTTAAGTGCATAAGGCCTATTACAGTATACTTGGTTTTCAATTTAGTGAGTCGTTGAGATTGATTGAATCAAATAAAAGTTTTCTAAAGCTTATTAACCTTAAAAAATCCACCAAATGATTGATGTTTATGTAACTCAATTGTTAGACACCACAATCCTTGCACCTGAGATATTACCTATAACTGCAAAAGAGGATTCAGATAGCGAGGGCAAAGAGGGAAGTTATGGAGTTGGTGAAGACGTTAATGAAGTGGTTGACAAAGGAGTTAATGTAGGAACGTGAAGGAGTTAATGAAAGAGTTGACAAATGATTTGTGAAGGAGTTGGTGAAACAGTTGGCGAAGGAGTTAACGAAGGATACGGTGTAAGAGTTGGTGAAGGAGTCGAAGTAGGATTTGATGAAGAACTGGATGATCATGATACAGACCAGGACAAGGATTTTATATAAGTTGACATTCCTGATGATAACCCACCAGTTGAAATTGACTCAACTGATTATGGTAGTTTTATTGATAGTGATGACTATCCAAGCAGAGAAGAGCATGGTGAACCATTGTGAAGACCTAGTACTAATATTAGACATAATTCATCTGATGTGGCAGCACATTGGAGATTAGAGATTAAGGATGGAGTTTAGCTTGGCTAAAGAATTTATAGATTTTTGTTATGGATTATGCAATACAAACATGATATAATGTCAAGTTTAAGAAAATCATAGTATCAGAGCTAGATGTATTAAGAAATGCCCATAGGAATTGTATGTTGGTTGTGACAAGAATGAATAGTGCTTCAAAGTGAAGACATATAATCCTAAGCATGGTTGTTTTACTACCAACAAACCTAAATTGGTTTCAACTAAGTTCTTTAAGAGACATTTTAGGGAAAGAATAATTGAGAAGCCTAGTATCTTTAAGGCAAAGATTGTTGAAGAATGTAGATAAAAACTTCAAGTATATGTAGAGCAACAAAAAGAAGATTGAGAAAAGAGAGGGCAACTGATTGTGTGAATGAATATGCCAAGCTACAGGGATACGTACGTGAGTTGAGGATTAGTAATTCAGGATTAATAATAGAGTTACAACTGGTAAGGAATGAAGAAACTTGATTGTTATAGGTATGCAAAATTAAATTTATACACATCATCAATAACTATATTTATGACATTTATTCATTTATTCTTATTTATTTATCTCTTTGTATAGTTCAAAATATTTTACATTTGCTTTGATGCCATGAAAAGAGGATGAGGCATTTTAGGCTAATTTTTAGCATTGATGGCTGCTTTACAAAATTCCAAGGCCAGCTATTAAGTGCAATTGGGAGGGATATATCCATTTAGGCTATTATAGAGGTATAGAATACTAATTCATAGACATGGTTTATGAATTTGTTGGCTTCTGACTTGTAATTGGATAATGGTGAAGGGCTTACCATTTTATTAAGTATACAAAAGATATTTTATTCTTTATTTATTTATGGTTTATTTTTGTATAAATTTTATATTACCTTAATATTTTTTATTATTGTATGGATTGATTAAGGTTATGGAAGAGACATTTTGATGTTTCACTTATTGGATGTATGCTAGACACATATGACATAATTGGCATATGAATTGGAAGGGAAAAGATTTAGAAGTGTTTTTAGAATTGTGCGTGGTTAACTTACATTGAAGATTTAAACGAGCTGCTGAAAAGACAAGATAAAACAAAACCCTGATGTGCATCATCATTACTTGAATATCCTAAAAAGAGGTGGGCAAGATGTTACCAATCTTTTAAATCAAAATTCCCAGTTATCGACAATAATATGAGTGAAACTTTTAATAGATGGTTCTTACCAGCATGAGATAAGCTAGTTATCAGAATGCTTGAAATCATTAGAATCATGGTGATAAAGAGATATGTAGGTATAAGAGAAGTTGTTCATGGTTAGAAGTCAGATGTTACACCAAGGATTATGAAGAAATTGGAAAAGAATAAGAAAGTCTAAATGTAGTGGAGAATAGTTTGGAATGGTGATATAGCATATGAATTGTCTAAGGGTAATGGCAAGCATACTGTAAAGATTGTTAGACACCAATCATGTAGTTTTTAGGTATGAGAGTTTTATGGATATCCTTGTAAGCATGTTATAAGTGTTATTCACCATTTTAAGAAACATTCAGAGGCATTTGTAGATGATTGCTACAAGAAGTACAAATTCCTCACATTGTATGACCATATGCTGCAGCTTATAAAAGGTGCAATAAGTAATAAACCCCACTCAAAAGAGTTATGCTAGGAAGACCTAAAATAACTAGAATAAGAGGAGTAAATGAGCCTAATAAGTTGAAAAATCCAAACAAATTGACTAGAAAGGGTCAAGTATAAAAATGTAGGAAATGTGGTAATTATGGCCACAAAGCTAGAAAATGTAACAATAAAGGCTCAACTTAACCTGTTTAGCAATCTCCACGAGTATAAAACATTATTTGATTATCAAACCTTGTTTTGATTACTATGTATTCCTTCATATATCTAATGATATTTATGACATTCTTTGATTATCAAACTAACAATGATAGTTATGTCATATTTATTATGTCATCTCCGAGATCACTTCACAAGTTGAACATATTGTTGTATCAAGTAAACACAACAATATTGTAAGTATATAACCATTCATCACATTATTGATAACTTTCATAAGTGAATACTATTAACAATATGTGTGTTTATAAGTTGCCAGCTCTTCACGTAGTAGTAAACGGAAGTATGGAGAAGTTAATCCACATTCATTCAAGTTGTCCTTTGAACCAAGAGGTCTAGGGTTCAAAGGAAAACTTAGCATCACTTCCCAACAATTACAGACACAAGAAATGAGGAGGAGAGCATCATTGAATTAACCGGCATGTGATCAAACTTCTCAGTGAAGTGCAAATCAGGGAAGCAATGTGATTGATTCCCAAAATATACACTGATGATGCTATATGTTATTGGAACTTTATAGGTCGTTTGGTTTCACTTCTATTTTTCTGTTGTGGTTTATAGTTTTTGTTTTCTAGTTTTAGTTTTTGTTTTTCTAATTAAAAAAGCAAAAACTTGTTTGATAGAGATTTCTAATATAAAAACTGAAAAAAAAAACTTGTTTGGTTGAGGTTGTAATGAAAAACGAAAAAGAAAAACATGTTTGGTTTTTCTATTTTTAAATTATACTTTTGTGTTAATTATTTTCAAAATAATATATTCTGTTTTTAAATTAATTAATTCTCATTATGATAAGAAATAAAATATATGTCTATTTATATAATTAAAGAAATTTGCACATTAATTGTATATAATAAAATTTTATAAATTAATAATTATATTAATCACCAAGACTTTACCTAAGTGACAAGATGGTAAGAATGAGAAATCAAATTGTGTTGAATGCATAAAAGATGTACTTAAAACCTAAATCAGGCCTGACATATGAATAAA
>JANZLC010000007.1:12389203-12400172 GCA_026413385.1 Erythroxylum gracilipes | reverse complement strand
ATAATTAACTCCTAAAATCTATTCCATCAAACCTTATAACTTATTTCAATCATGCTTAAGCTTAATCAAAATCCAACAAAAACAATTTATCATTCAAAACCTAATTTGAAATCATGCTAAATTCATCAAGACAAGTTCGGGGTCCAACACTATTCATGGCCATTAATTTTCCTTAACTTTTCATTAATGATGGGGGTTATGGGAGGCCAAAGAGGGTAGAAAATAATCATCATTTTCTTGCATCTTGTGTAAGACACAAGAAAAAGAAAGGTTCTTTCTAATACACATACTCTTTTTCTCTCTAACTCTCATAAGGAAGAAATTATCTTTCAAGAATAAAGAGGTTAAAAAGTTCTTAGATACATTTATAATTGAAAATAAGAAAATTGAAATATGATATGCCTGATAAGATGGGATCTTACAGTATGGTTGTTATTGACGACAAAGTGGTTGATTTGTTACATTACACTTTGAAGAAGGAAATCAATTTCTCAAAGAATCATTGTCTAAGTTCATTATAAAAAGTGAACAATTAAATAATATTCTTGAAGAGAACTCTAATACTAGGTATAATAATAGTTTTACTTATGAAAATGCATCATTTAATACTAAGACAATTTTTTATAAGAGGTAAATATTTACATGATGAGTCTATGTCTAATCATCACATAAGTGTATTGTATCTTGTAAATGTGTACAAAATCACAAGCTCATCCATTATCCCCTAGGTCCCAATTAATTTTTTATACAAGATCTTCTTCTCATTTATATAGGCCTCTTTATCATCCAAATATCATAAATTAAACTCTCTATCATCCGAGTAGCATAAAACAAACTCGCAATTATTATAAGAATCATTATAAGCATAAAGGTATAATACTTGTTCCCATTTAATATAGGCCTTATGATAAGTACAAAAGCATGACATTTGTTTGAAATCATGATAGGTCATATTTTTATGAAAAGAGTACATCATACGGTAAATTATTTGTTCGATCACATAAAGAGAACTCTTAATATGTTATTTTTAATGTGTATTAACTTAAAATTATATATAAAAAGAACATTATATCACCTACATCATCCATTAGAACCTAAAATTACATATAATCAATTTTCTTACAGGTCTTTCTCATATAATAGTAATACTTTCAATTTTCATTATATGAGATACTATTTTCTGGAGATTATAGACATATTTATATAAATTACTCTTTAAAATGCTTATTAAATAAACCTAAAAAGATATGGTTGAAAAATTTTAATTAATCCTTAAGGACTCAAATTTATACGAGTACGTAGAACATATTGATGCATTTACCTTGTAAGTCAATATGAAGTGACATCAAATGAATGCAAATAATTGGTATCACATCTATTGATATCAAATGACTGACAACAATGATATCCCCAATAATTGATTTCTAAAGAAAATCACTAGAAGTCCTTATATGAGCCAGTAAGAAAATTGACATCAAAAGACCAATTGTTAAACTGAGTGAGGAAGAAAAGGAGATAATCATTGGTAGTATATAAAAGGACGTAACTACTTACATTTGACCATTTTTACTTGACATACTTATTTAGGAAGAGATAATAGTGTTACATGTACCTAAGGAAGAAAGATGTATTGATCTTAAAATTGATATATATAATGTTTTACACTACTTATTTACTTTATAAGCATTTTACATATGTTATTTGCCTATGTAATAGAATTTTTTAAAAGGGAGAGATGGAAGTTATTTATTTTTTCTTTTCAATACTTAAAGATGTATATATAATATTACCTTTTCAATGTTGACAAAAGAGAGGAGAGAATAATAATATTAAAACTTAATCATTCATAATGCATAAATTAATATTGAGCAAGCAGTATATATTGCTTTAACATAGGAGAGTTTATTTAATGTTATTTATTTTCTTAAATACTATCAAATATTTTGTCATCATTAAAAAGAGAGAGACTGTTGGACTAAATGAGGATATAACCTATAGTGTTTAAATGACAAAATATATTATTACTAATATTTTTATTCAATTCAGCAAAAAGGCCTAAATCTACCTAACCTAGCTTGACCTTAAGTTAGGAACTTTGGTTTGAGTTGATTAGCTTTAGGACTTAGCTTCAAGTCAGGTTCAGACTTTTTTTAAGGCTTCATATCAAATTTGCTCAAACTTTACAGTCTAATGTAAGCTTAAAGCTTGATGTGTTTCCTTATTGAATGAATATCTGATGAGCACTCATCTTCTCCTCTCTCATTGTCGCCGTTGCCCAGCTATTGCTCTTGCCTCCCTCTCTCTCTCTCTTTCACTTCTCCTCTTTATCTCTATCACTCTTTTCCCCTAACCATTGCTCTCTCTGTCCATACTTGCATTAAATATTCACTTGTGTTGATCTTAAAAAATTAAATTGATAGATTTTTTTCAATATTGTTTTAACCAAGTTTTGAACTTTATGAGAGTTCATCTTTACAAAGCTTTTATTGTTGTGATGTTTGAAAGTTGACGATGCTAACCCTCTGATCTTCGATTTTATTTTTATTTCTGCATTAAATTGGTATGTATTTTTTAAAAAAGATTTGCTTATAAGGTTACTTCCAATGAAGACTTTAGCTTGTGTTTCTTTTTAGGTAGATTTCAATTTTATGTTTTCCCCTCAATTTCTTGAAAGTTGTGTTCTGATAGATTTTGTAATGTTTTATTTTTTTCTTTAAGAATATAGTTTTCTTTTTGAAATTGAACTTGGGTATGGTTTTTTGTCATTTTACTTTAATTTTTAGTTCCCATGCATTTTTTAACAAAGCTAAACTAAGGATTGCATATTTTCATTGCTGAGAATTGAGCTCTTTTTTCTATTAAAAAAATTGAGCTCCTTTTGATCACATGAGCTAGCACTGTAATGCTTAGTTGAGAAGGAGACAATAAGCAACACTAATCTTAGCACTTGAATCTTACCTTTCATTTAATCATAATAGATCTAGCTTAACCCAACGTGAATAGGTTTCAAGCATTGGTAAAGGTAAACGAGCTCAGGCTTAGGAAAAAATTAAATAAGCTTGGCCTAACCTAGTTTGTTGTCACTTGTCAATCTTGATTTTTATCATTGGTGATATTAGTAAGTTATATATGAAAGATCAAATTTAATGGAAGGGTACGATCTTAATTTTTATCATTGGTGATATTGGTAAGTTATATGTGATAGATCAAATTTAATAGAAGGGTAAAGTAAGTAAAAGAGCCAGCTAAATCAGTTAAACAATCAAAAGATGGATAAATGAATAAAGTGGAGCACATATATAATTTAAATGAAAAACTAGGAGCAAGAAAGAATCAAACCCATTAAGATTTAAGTGAATTAATATAATTATTCACGTCATCTTATCTTAGTCATGTTAATAAATTAGAAGATTAATCATTTACATACACTTTGTTAATTGATGTGAGAAAGAGGAAATTTTAAGTTGCATAATTATTGCAATTAAAGAAATTGTTTGGAATCTATATTGTAAGGATTCCTTTTGGCCTTAAACCGTGGCAAAGCAAGAAGATTATAAGAGTTTCTATTAAGCTATATATATGAAAAAAAAAGATGTTTTATGAAGAGTTATTCTTTACTAATTTAAAAAAATTGAAATTTTAAGTGAGATTTATGGGATGGATATAGGACAAAAGTTGTTTGGCCGAATTATTATAAATCAAACTTGTCTCTTCTCTACGCTCTTTATTTATCATTACGATTACTTCGTGATTATTTTATATGAATTTTTCATAATTATTCATTAAAATATATAATTTATTTATTAGTTTACAAATAAAAATAAAAATAAATACATACAATTCAACTAACATATGCCATCCGAAGACTTTAATTGATACTTTTAAATTAAATTCGATTATGTGTATTTATCGTACGCGGTAGAAAGAAAAATAAAAAAAAATAAAGGAACAATTTTCATAGGAACACAAAAACTGAATCAAAACTAGCTGATTTTCAATTCCATATTAAATTTAGTTGCATTGATTTTAAGTTTAAAATGACAATGTTTTCTAATTATATGTAAATCATAATTGATCATTATTTTGATTATAGTAATAGCTGTCAAGACTAAAGCTACTATATGATAAATTTTCCAATCAAAATTGTTAAATTTAAAAATTAAAAAAAAATAGCATCATAAAATTTTCTCATCTACCAATATCCTGAGCACTAAGATTATTACTACTAACAAATCATTCATGGAGAAATTTACGTTTCACATGCTTACAGTTACTATTGAGTACATAGAACTATAGATACAAGTTACATACTCTGGGCTTCTTGCCACTTAAGACCTTTCTTTCTATGTGTAAAGTATTGCACACATTGCTTGATGAATCCAAAGCAACCCAAATTTAATACCATATAAGTTGGACTGCAGCAATAAGCGAGAAATATAATACCTTCACTTGATTACAAATCACGATCTTATGCCATTGGTGCACAAGAAGGGCAAATTGAGCATAGACACTTTCCTGCACCAAGAGTTTTCAAAGCTTTCCCTTCCGTTGTCAGTTATGGTGGCTAGGCATCCAAGTAGGCAGTAGCATGTTGGGTGGTTCTCGGCTTGAACTTACTTCTTCAACTTCAGTACATGTCGGTGGGTAGCTGCTCCATTGCATACACACACTTCAATAACAATCTATAGGTGCAATTCTTTCTTTTTCTTTCCTTTGATTAAATGAAAACAAAAGACTTCTTATCATTTTCTAGATTACAGCATGCCAATAAATCCTTGTATTAATTGATGCGGGGAAGTGCATTCTTAGTACTGTTTGCAAAGGAAAAGTTTAGACATAACCTTAGCCTTAATCTGAAAATTGATAAATCATTTGTTCTTGTTTAATAAAAGAGAAGAAAAAATAATTGTCTCGAACAGAAAACGAAAGGCATGCATGCACGTAAAGATGGACCTGGCATTTCACGTTTTAGATGACTTCTTCTAGCACACAACACATTGGTCAAATATAAAAGTTCTTAAGTTTCCCAGGAGATTCCGCGCAACAGTTCTTCTTCATTTTATGTTACTACCCAACACTGCCTTATCTCCTTAGACATCTACGAGGAAATGTGATTTCTATGGTTGTACAGTTGTGTGTGTGTGTGTGTGTGTGTTTGAGAGAGATGACCTCATGTTCAACAACTGCTGTGGCCGTGGTACAAGAGCTGATGAGGAATCTAACAAAGGATTTTGTTCTTCCCAATTTGCCTGCTGAGATATTTCCTTCTCCTTCTCCTTTTCCTTTTCCTTCACCTGGTTTTGCATATATAAGTGAAGGCGTTAAGTGCATGGTATGAACAGATAAATGGAACATCATATCTGTTGATTCAGAAATTCCACCTTCTTTTCAAGCAGATTGTTTTGCTCTTGCAATTTCTTATCCTGAAAACCCAACAAATAATTATTTAGTGCTTGCAATTTTGCTCCGTAGTTTGAGCACTACATCCACCATAATAGAATATAGTACCCAGCCACTTTTAAGGCTTAAGAAAGAAATCATTGAAACTAGAGAGGTCGAGGAAATAAAGATTCAAAGAGAGTGAAAATCTCATTATCTTCACTGATTAAGATAAGGACCATAACAAACAAATAGATTTTTACACTGACCATCATATCTTGCCTCAACTTTTATCAAAAGAATTAAAAAAAAGTAAAAGTAAAAGATGCAGTACATTTTTAAATATAAAACTACGAACTACATTATATTTTGGTGCATGGTTTTCACTCCCTATGAGATGGAAGCTGGGGCTCACCTTTTTCTGAAGCTCTGAGATGGATTCATGCATCACTTGGTTCTGCAAGTGAAATTCGAACTATTAGATATACTCATATCCTGTACTCAATAAAGTTCTTTTGACTTCCATGCATACCTTTCTTGATCTTATGTGCTTAAGAGCAGAATCGAGTTGTTGCTCCAGAGTTTGGAGCCCCTTGAAGCTTAAAGAATCAAGGTCTTCACCCATAATATTCCTGCACATTAAAGAAAAAAAGTGAATTGCAGCAGTAAAATTTTAAGTTGTGATTGCTTTCAATTATATTTGTATTCTGCAACCTTCTTTAATTATGCACAATATTTTAAGTTTAGTATTTTTTATACTAAATTTTAATGGAATAATAATTCTTCTTTAGTAAATTGAGAAATATAAAAAATAATTTTAAAAATTAACAATTTTTACTATTTTTAAAAATTATGTAAATAAGTTTTACTTTAATTTTTGTCATTATTTTAATTTATTGGGAACTTCTATAAAATTCTGTAATAAATTATCCTAATTAAATTATTTTAAACAAATAAATATATTATTTCTTCAAGATAATACTTTTGGTGCACTTAAATTACAAATGTTCATGGTTAAGTATTTATGTAAATAGCTAAACATGCAACTACAAGGTATTTTTATAAATAGCATAATATAAACCTTATAGTCTCATAAATTAAAACTTTATTATAAATTAATATTTAATACATATAATTAATTACCAAAGTAAATTTATTTACAATTTATATATTTTGAATATTTTAACTTTAAACTATATTGATTAATAATTATTAAATTAAAATTATTTTTTAGATATTAATATTTAAATTAATTATAAATTTTAATTTAGTTATTGTAAATTCATAATTAATATTATATTAAATTAAATTATTCATAATTCTTATTACTACTTAATATTAAATAATTGAATAATATATATTTAATTAATAACAAATTATATTATAAAAAACGCATAAACAAAAAAAACCATTTTTTAAATTTTTATAAATTATGAATATTAAAAGAAATTAAAATTTAAAAGAGAAATAAATAATTTTTTTACTAAATTTGAAAATAAAAGCTAAAATTTTAAAAAAATTTAAAAAATAACCAACAAATATGAATATCAATCCTAGTTAGACCTCACCAATAGTCCTTGCTGCTTCTCACAACAAACTGAGCAACAGATAGCTCTATAAGATAATCGATATCCAAGGTCAAGAGCATGAGAGAGAAGGAAACCACTAGCTGAGTTTCACAAGAAAAACGATAAGTTCATAGCTTTGGTTCTTCGTTATCCTCCTTTTTTATTTTTTATTTTTGTATAATCTCAGAATCACCTGAAATTTCCTTTCTTTCTCTTCATTCTATCTCAAAATCATGTGTGTTGCGGACTGCAGGCCGCGATATCACTAGACTACAGCCCCAGCAACGTAACAATATCACTAAACAATTGCGGACTGATACGATGAAGGGGACGACCTCTAGCTGCCAACCTGTGCAGTAGTATTGTTTTGTGGTAGAAAGATCATATACCACTATTTAGTATTTGGGTTCAAACCTTTGGTTTCTAAGCAGAATCTCTACTCGAGCCTTGAGCTTTGCATGATCCAGAGTCCAGCTAATCTGAAAGTTGTGATCGAATTTCTCCCGCAGTTATATCATAACACTGTGAATTAAGGAGATTATTTAAGCGATTGGTGCAAAGGCATACATTGTTTTCAGTATGATTTGCATCAAGTTGCCTTTCAGCACAGGAATATCCCTCGTACCGTTCAAGGATCCTCTCCATGCTGTCACCATAAAAGGACGAGAAATGTAACATATGCATATTACTAGCTACTGTAGCTAAACAGAAACTTTCAGGAACGAAATATTTCAGAAACTTGAAGAACTTATATCTTATTTGCTTTTTATATGAAATTAAAAGTCTATTCGCAAGGAACAATCATGCAATCAAGAAGTCAAACTTTTACAAAAGTCAAACAAGTATTATTAAAATGTAAAAGCAAAGGATTAATCTTAAGTAAAAAGAAGATAAAAAGATAAAATTAGCCCAAAAGATATTGAATATTTAGGAATAAAATTTCTAAAATTACAATCAAATATCCTTGAAAAATTACATCAATTTATCTTCTTTTTACTTAAGATTAATCCTTTGTTTTTACAATTACATAATACTTGTTTGACTTTTTGTAAATGGTCGACTTTAGTTTTATTTGAAAAAATAACTATAACAAAAAGTCTTCTAATTCTTCTAAATTATTATCCATGAATTGTTGGAAAATTTTAGGGGCTTGTTTTAGTCCGAATGGTAATATATTCTACTGATAGTATTTTTGTGAGGGGACATGTAAAAGTAGTTAGTGGTTTTATATTTTCATGCAATCTTAGTTGCCAATATCTAGATTTTACATCTAAAGTAGTAAACGAGAAATATTTATCAAAGTATTTAGTACTTATCTGATTTTTAAACAAGTGAACACTCTGAAAGACACAAAAATATTATTATCCAAAATTGCTTATATTTTTATTAAAAAAAGCTACATTACCAATAGCTGGTGAACATTTAGTAGTCAACAATATTATAAATAACAAAAAAGTATTTTTTTAAATAAAAATTATTTATTCCTTTTTATTTTATTTTGTAATCTAAAATATTTAATTTTACATTCATTATCTTCATAACCAATAATTATAGATATTTATATCACATTTAAGAGTTATTCATATTATAAATTTATTGAGATTAGCATATCTACGTTGCTTCCTATTTTAGCATTTTCATTTTCATTAATTCTAGACTAGAATTACACTACTAGTCATGCGAAACTCCTGAATTTTCTCAAATTTGCATTCTGTTGTAGCATGTAAACAGCCACATAACAATCATAAAGTATAGATGAATCTGTTTATATGACAAGGAATTAGTTTAATAGTTTCTCAAGACTCCTGACCTCGTCAGTCTATTCTCTAGTGCAGGAAAAGGCACACACATAACACACCTGAAATGGAATTCGCTATGTCTTTCAGCTTCACTGCAAATTTAGTTCTTTCCTAATTCTCTAACCTTTCTTCTCTCTCTCAAGCTATCTGTCTTCCTAAGCAATCAGCTCATGGTTTCCCTCAGATATTGAAACTAAAGCCGCCAAACTGAAACTACCTGACGATATTATACATTTTCCTCAAAACAAATCAGGCAAAATTGCTCGTTGGAATATTTCATTAAGAATTATCTTCTATAGACTTAGAAAGAAATATACAAGAAGCAAAATTTCAAATCAAAGACATGCCTATAAACTAACACAAAGATGAGAAGTGCTGAAAGAAAGATTGAGGATGCGTACTAACCAGGAATCAGAAGAGTATTCAGAGACCTTCCCTTTACCGGAGAAGACGATCAAAGCGATGTCAGCATCACAAAGTACAGAGATCTCATGGGCTTTCTTCAACAATCCTGACCTTCTCTTGGAAAAAGTTACTTGCCTATTGATCTTTTTCTCAATTCTCTTCAACTGAACCCTTCCCCTCCCCATATCTGGTTAGCCCTTGAAAATCCTCCTCGTTTCTTCTTCAGCAACAAACAGAATTCAACATGTAAATCAATACTATACATGACATGACAATCAAAAACTTACCAAAAAAGAGTAATAAAAAAATAGGAGGAAAAACAAAAGCATGAAAGACACAAACTTTAGCTTCAGAGGAAGAGATAAAAAAAAAAACAAAAACTTGCTTGCTTTCTCTACGTGCGTGAGCGAGTGACTGGCGCCTTGAGCGTACCGATATCCTTTCTGCAGGCAGAGGTTCTCACTCCGCGAGTTTGGGATATTAATATTATACGCAGGAAGGTATGGTGTGCTAGTGTGAGATTTAAACGTGGGAAATGTTGAAACTGCTTTGGGAGTCGAGAGCGGTATTGGTGAAAAGAATGGTGGTATTAAAAAACAAGGTGGTTTCGTCAAATGCGTTGTCAATTTTTGGTTAGCTGAGAATCCAGTGACTGTATTGGATTCGCTCAATCACCCGCAAGCTATTATATTATCCATACACATCACATCAGGATGTACAACTATCTGAACAAGATCGTCTGTTCTAATGGGGTTACTTTGTTTCTCTAATCCGATTGCCATTGGTTACTTTAGGCAGAGAAGGGATAAACATCTAGCTGTGACGACGTCTTTTTACACGCTTACTGCATGATTTTTTTCAGTCGTAATTTACGCAATTTTTTATTTTATTTTTTACAACAAAATTATTTTTTAATTTAAACATGTAATCTTATGTTCACAATAAAACATAAGTTCACCCTTACATTAGTTATTTACTGAAAACTATATCTAAAATGTTACTATAATTTAAGTTTGTGAAATATTAATTATAAAATTTTTACTATAATTTATTTTGTTATTTCATATTGACCGTATGGCTACTTTTCAACTTGAAAGGGATAAGAGAAGTTTGCATGGGTTCCAGGTTGGTATCTGCCTATAGAAATACCAACATTCAAATAAGAAATAAAAGCTTAAACAAAGTGGGAAACAAAAAAGGCTAAGGTATTGCTGGTGCAGGTAGTCTTGTTGTCTCTGATTAGGGGAAAGCTTCTCACAGCACATGACAAAGCAATGAAAGGGAAACAGTGGAAATTGGAGATTTATTGCAGTACTTTTCTGTTATATCCAATTTGGTTCAGGAGGTATCGTAATGATTGAGAGTTTTCAAGTGGGAAGTGGCCAGCCTAAGTTTCACAGTAATAGGTTAGATGCTTCGTCCTTTACCTGTAGACCTTGACATGGCCTTGATTGCCCAAATGCATGAAGATAGAGGGAGCGCTAAGCTTGGCAGTAATTTCTTTTGCCTTTTTACAAGCAGAGTAGTTAGTCCTTTCTCCGCTTAGTGATCAGACCTTGTAAGGTACGTACGTATTCAAGCTTCGACTTCGTATTGGGTTTCTGTTTGTTATTTCTATTTATGTTAAAGGTGGTGAAAGAAAAGGGACCTACTAATTCATGCTGATTCTTTAATTATTGGCTCTTTTTTCCTTTTTCCGTTCAAAATGAGCATAACCCATTTTAAAACATTTACCAAACACTTAGAATGTATGTACATGTGTTACATATATATATATATATATATATATATATACACACACAAATGTTTTAAAATAGG
>JANZLC010000007.1:12375807-12389103 GCA_026413385.1 Erythroxylum gracilipes | reverse complement strand
TTTTAATATTTATTTTCGATATTAGTTTACTTATTTTATAATCTATATAAAAGATTTGGTTAGATATATTTTTATTTTTATTTCATATGGTTTAAAATTATATAATAACTAATATATTGTGCTTTGCATATTGTTTAATATACTTTAAATAATATCTATATCCATAAATAATTTTTATTATAAAATAAAATATAGTTAAAATTAAAAGTGATTTTTATTTTTATGTTGCCAAACAGTCTACTATATGAAGCTTTTTCAAAAAAGTTCTTTTTAAAATGACAGCCAAACAATCAACTAGCTTCTTAGAAAAGTTCTTCTCAGAAAAGTTCTACAGAAAAAAAACTCTACTGACAAAAGCTCTGTTGATATAAGCTCAACCAAATAGAAGCTTAATATAATAGATGTTTCTCAAAGTTGATCAATATAAAAGTCCATTATCCCTCCTACAAGATCTACTAGAGAAAAATAAAATGTATTTTATAAGAGAAAAAAATGGTTCACAAGTTAAATTACAATATATCTTCTTAATTTAAAAAAATGTCAATTTTTTTGAGTTGTGACAATTAAACACAACAACAATAACCTCAATACACAAAGCTCCCCATTTTGCAAGAGTTAGGGGAGAGACATCAATTTAATTGTGTCATCCTCATTTTATTATATATTATGTTCATATTGTTGGATTTATGATATGTTGTTTTTTTTATCCATATTAAAAATTATATACAGTTCGTTTAATGGGCCTCACTATCAACTTTAAAGTGGGATGGTTTTTAAACATATTTAAATCATATATATATAATTCATTTAATAGGCTTTAGCTATCAACTCAAATTTTGGATTGAATACATAATAGAAGAGTTTTTATTGGTGGATTTATACTATATCATGTTTGTCCATAATTGGGTCGTGAGGGAGATTTTTAATTCATATATACCCATTTAATAGGCCTCACCATAAGCTAAGCTCTTGGGATTGATTTCCAATTACAGCAGACTCACCTATTACTTTAAACTTTTGGGTTAAATGGCTTCTTAATATAGGATTAAAGTCATTTCTGAATCGACATTTGTAGATATTCGTTCATGTAAATTTTACTTATAAGATATTTAATTTTGGGTGTGTGGAGGACATATTTAAATTGTTAAATTTCAACATCGATTAAGAATAAAAATTAATAAGGATTTTTATATAATAATGTTTTCATTATTTAATATCATTAAATTGTAAGATATAAATTATATATATATATATATATATATACACACACACACACACCCCACTCTTCTTCCTTTTAAATGAAGATTTTGACAGATTAAAAAAATAAGTATAAGAAATTATTTTAAGCATAACATTATCTCCATGTTATATATAGTAAAAAATTAACATACTAACAAAAGAATCATAAAAAATAGATATACAAGAAGTTGAATTATACGTTAATATATATCTAACTCTATATTTAACCACATTGCCTGCAATTTACACTCAAAGTGGGTGCATAAGTAGTATACTGCTAAAAGGGTTCTTCTATAAAAGATATTTAGAAAGGCAAATACATTTTATCCACGTTGAGCACAAGATACATATATAGAGTTTACAAAACTATAAGTTAAATCTGGATAATGTCTATCTAAACTATAGGATAAGTATCAATCTAGATACACAATAAATAATAATGGTTACAATAGATATGGACTCTAGTTATCCTTATCACCTTCCCGCAAGTTGAACTGGTCTTGGCAAAATAGTCAGCTTGTTCTCTAAATGATGAAAATGATGCTTTGATAATGGTTTGGTTTAAACATCAATCAGTTGATTGGTAGTTGTAATATAACGCACTTGCACAAAATGAAATTCAATTTCCAAATGTTTCGACCATGTATGGAAAATAGGTAGTAGTGAGATAAGTAACACTTAAATTATCACACCATAAAATAGGAGAGGATGTTGAAGGAATAACAATTTCTTGCATAATTGATTGTAACCATTGTAACTCTAGTACAACAATAGCAACAACATGATACTCAACTTTGGTAGATGATTTGGCCACCGTTCTTTGTTACCTTAATCCTGTAAGATTAAATTGTTACCAACATAAATAGCAATGCTCGTAGTACTCTTACGAACATCAACGCTACCTCCCCAATCAGAGTCATTGTAAGTTGAGATATGAAAAGAACTTGAGTGTCTTAACAAAATGCCATGATCAATAGTGTTAAGAAGATATCTAAGTATTCATATAACTGTTGTCCAGTGTTGATCAGTAGGTGAATTCATGAATTAAGAAACCTTCTTGAGTGCATAACAAATATCAGGATGAGTTAAATAGAGGTGTTGCAAGCCTCTAACAATACTTTAATAAAGAGTAGTGTCTGAAAAAGAAGTCCCATAATGAATACTCAATTTTACTTTGTCACAAGTTGGTGTAGCAATACTATTTGCATCCTTCATATGAGCTTTGTTCAACAAAACTTTTATATATTTGGATTCAATGAGTAACAAATCATCTGAAGTCTAATGTGCCTCCATACCCAACTAGTAATAAATACATCCTAAATCCTTTGGTTCAAAGGATTGTCGGAGAGATTGAATTATGTTGGTGACCACATAACTATTTTCCCATGATAATAATATCATCAACATATAATAAACAAAAAAAATTGAACTGAACCATGATGAAGGATGAAGAGAGAGGTATCAGTCTTTGAACCCTTGAAACTAAGGTTGATTAATGCATTCAACAAACACTCAAACCACTATAGAGGTGTTTGTTTCAATCCATAAATAGACTTTTGTAATTTACAAACATAGTTTGGATATGTAGGGTGAACATACCCTTGCGGTTGTTGCATGAAGACATTCTTATCAAGTGAACCATGCAAAAAGGCGTTAGAAACATCCAATTGTCGAATCTCCTAATTACTAGATAAGGCATATGATAATAAAAGACAAATAGTGGCAAGTTTAATAACTAAACTAAAAGTGTCCATGTAATCTACACCTGGTCAGTGATTCAATCACTTTGCCACTAAATGCTCCTTGTATCGATCAACCATACCATATGGCTTTTGCTTGATACAATATACCCATTTGCCTCCAACTATATAACCAGCTTAAGAAGGAGGCATTAAAACCCAAATGTTGTTATGGATCATTAGGTTATACTCTTCTTTTATTTCTTATCTGCACTCTTCAAATTTACTGGCTTGTTTATAAGTTGAAGGTTCAATTTTAGAGGATGTAAAAAATTGATGAGGTTTAAGAGTACCAGTTTAAGACCTGGTAACTGTAGGATGTCGATAAGGTAGTGTAGTAGTATCAAAATTATAATGAGTTAAGTCAACAATTAAAGGCAATTTAGATGATGTTGTAGAAGAGATAATTGGTGATGTATATGCACGGGTAAGGAATTGTCAATGATGGGTGTTATGGTGAGACTAGGAAACATGAATGGATGGTTTATGGGTGGTGTAAGTGTGTTGGCTGAGGAAATAAAAGGGACATCAATAGTGGGTGTGGCATGGGGTTGAAATGATGTTGATGCATGACGTATGGGTGGGGTTGATGATGTTGTCCTTATAGTAAAAGGTGTTTTTGAGAAGTTGGAATTGGTTAAGGTTCTTGCATTAGGCAAGGATTGAGATAATGGTGGGTGAGGTAGAAGTTTGAGTAAATCGTGATGGTAAAAATATAGTGGATGATGAGGAATCTTGAACACTAGAACTTGACACTGAAGATTTGGAAAAGGAAACTCTTGTTCATCAAAAACAACATGACGTGAGATAATGAATTTTTTATATTCAAGATCAAGACAATAGAAATCTTTATAAAGTTTGCTATATCCCATTAAAACATACTGCTTGGGACAAGGTGCTAAGTTATGTGGAGCATAAGGTCGTAACCACGGGTAATAGAAGCATCCAAAACATGCAAATTATTGTAATCGGGACTTTGTTGAAAAAGAATTTGATATAGATTAGAATAAGAAAGAATAAATATAGGCAACAGACTTATTATGTAAACTGTAGTATCAACAACATAACTCCAATAATCTGTAGGAATGGAGGAATGTTGAAGTAAAGCCAAACCAGTCTTTTATAATATGTTAGTGGTTTCTTTCCGCACATCCATTTTGTTCTGTAGTTTTAAGATAGGAGATGCATTGAGTTATTCCATTTTCAGGTAAATATAATTGCAAGACTTGATATTCCCCTCCCTAATTAGCTTGAAAGCTTTTTATTGGTTGATTAAAACATTTTTCAACAATATGACGAAACTTGATAAAAATGCTAAGCACTTCAAATTTATACTTAATAAAATAAATCCAAAAATATTTAGAATAATGATCATAAAACAATACATAATATCAATTTCCATCCACTGAAGAAACAAGAGATGAACTCTAAATATTAAAACAAATAAAATCAAGTGGATTGTTAGTTTTAAAATGAGATATTGAAAAAGGCAACTTATGACTCTTACTAACTATAGAAGCATGACAAAGACTCGATTTATTAGGAGAAATAAAAGGAATTTTATTTTGTTGAAGAGCTTGTCAAATTGTTTGATAATTTTCATGTCTCAAATGTGAATGCCACTGCTTTAGAGTGGAATTCATTACAGTAACTAGACTACGATGCTGTCAAATGGGTTATAAGAACATAGAGTATAAACCATTATCATTTTGGCCTAAATGAAGGAGCTCCTTTTTGTGGATATCCTTAATCATGAGACAATTCAACAGAAACGATATTAGGAAAAGCAGAAAAAAAAATCTAACAAGAAGAATGAACCAATAAGACATTATGAAGCTGAAAAGAATTATTTGAAAATTGACATAAAAATGAATCAACATAAGAGATAGGAAGGAATTTACCATTGCCAAATTTGACAGCTTCAGGACTATGATATTCATTATGAATGATAATATTTTCTAAATCAGGAGTAAGATTGTGAGTTGCTCCAATGTCCAGGATCCAAGAATGAGATTGCATAGTTGATGTTGCAAGATTAGAAGTCGGTTTGACCTAGTTTAAGTTCTGTTGTCGTGGGTTGGTAACTCTAAAATTTGGTGAGAGACATTGCCTAGATACATGACCAAATACGTTACAATTATGACAGTAAATACTGTCCACTAAATTGCTAGTTATGTAAGAATTGTGAGGAAGCTTATGTAGAGGTCAAAAATTTCCACTAAAAAAGGTACTAACATTGGAATGTCCTCTACCATGTGTCATCATTTGATTTCTTCCTTTACCAAGAGATGAATATCCTCTGACAGCTGAATTCACATATTGAGTTATAGGTTGTATAAGTGGCTTTGCATCTATTTCAACAACAAGATTCTCCTTTTTACTAAGCAATAATCAAAAGAAATAGCATCTAAACAATTTTCAAGAGACCAATCAAAAGGTCTATATGCTAGACCCAAGCCATTAATAACAACCTGAACCAAATCATCCTCCATAATAGGACTGTTAAGTAATGCCAACTGATCAAACATTCCTTTTGCTGGTTAAGTATACTGAGCAATAGATTCACTATGTTCCTTTGTTAGCTTAAAGAATTTTGCTTTAATGGTTCGTACCTGTGCCTTAGAACCCCAAGCATAACTATTGGCTAATTTTTTTCATGTCGCATAGGAGTTGGAAACACCAACAACTTGAGGAATAAGGCTCTCATGATAGAGCCAATGATCCAGTTAAAAACTAATTGATCTTGTTTATACTAGTCATGATAAGTTGGATTTTATTAATCATTAATTTGCTGAGATGGTGTTATTCAGGTGCCATCAACATATTTTACTAAATCATAACTATGTAAAAGAGGTAGAAGTTGTGCTTTCCAAACGAGATAAATGGTAGAATTTAAATTGATAGACAAATAATGTGTGATGTTTAGAAGAGCTTAAATATGAGAAGTAGTCGATGAAGAAAAAGAAGAAGAAGACACAAGAGTTCCCTTAGTAGACATTATAGCTTCTTAGGTTATTAGACCACAAAAAGCTCTGATACCATATAAAAGATATTTAGAAAGGCAAATACACTTCATTCACATTGAGCATAAGATGCATATATAGAGTTTACAAAACTATAGGATAAGTCTGGATAATTTCTATCTACACTGTAGGATAAGTACCAATCTAGATACACAATATATAACAAACCAAATAATAATGGTTATAATAGATATGGACTTTAGTTATCCTTATAACTTTGCTTATGCAAATGACCAAGACCTAATCCTTACTATATTCAAGTGTATAATATTATTTTTGTGAAAAATAATATATTGTGTAAGACCTTTGTTAGGTGTTTCATTTTCGTGCATAAACTGATACAATTTTTCATTGAGTTGTGTATAGGATAAGTCTGGATAATTTCTATCTAAATTGTAGGATAAGTACCAATCTAGATACATAATATATAACAAACCAAATAATAATGGTTTTAATAAATATGGACTTTAGTTATCCTTGTAACTTTGCTCATGGAAAAGGCTAAGACCTAATCCTCCTCACCATATTCAAGTGTATGATATTATTTTTGCGAAAAATAATATATTGTGTAAGACCTTTGTTAGGTGTTTCATTTCTGTGCATAAACTCATACAATTTTCATTGAGTTGTGTGTAAGTGCCAAGCATGACTTTGCTTCTCTTCAAGAACTTGAACTCTAGTTGCCTATTGCTAACACAGCAGCCCGAAAGCTTGGTACAAGGCTGACTTCAATTGTATTTGTTGGGTACAATTAAAATATAAAAGATATACAACAATTTTTATATAATTTTATTTATTTATTAAAATCTTGTAATTTAATATTAAAAACTTTTCATACTTATTTTTATAGTCTCATAATTTTTATTTAATTTTTTGAAAAAGATTTGACGAAAATTAATTATATAAAATATATATGTTCCTTATCAGTCACGTCAAAAATTTAATAAAAATTATAAGAATTATTGAATCAAGAATAAAGATCTTTTTTAATAATATTAATCTATAAAAGTTCTTTAAAAATAAATCAAATTACAAACAAAGTGTATATATAGATATATAATATCTTGTACAATAAAATAGTATTTAAATTTGGTAATAGATCCATAATATATTAAAAAAATAAAGGAAATAAATTTCACTCCCTTATCTAAAAGAAATTTAAAATTCATAAAATTGATGTGGAGAATATACTCAATCAACCATTAAACTTAATCCTTTGAAACTTTGAGTCCTATGTAAGGTTAATGTTCCCAAAATATAAAATTACATAACCGATTAGAGAGCATGAGGTTCTTTCGAAAATTAGTTTAAAATGTTAGAAATTAGTAAAAAGCAATCTCAAATTAGCCCATACAAGTTTAAAAAAAAGTAAATGTTGAGTTTGATTCCCCTATTAAAAAATAAACAAAAATATAAAAGGAAAATAATTATTGAATGTAGAGACTTCAATCAACATTCACTTCTTTACAGTATTCTTATGCTTTACTGAATGCTTGAGACACTTATAACAGATATTTCAGAATTTTATTTACAAACAAAACCATGGAAGCCGTACATTAAATCCCATATGTTGGGAACAGTAGCTGTCATTTCCTTTTTCTAATCACTGCATAGTAGAAGCATGCGCTTATTGTCTTCGAACATAATATAAAGCACATCCAAAAAAAAAGAAAAATGAAAAGAGAGGAAATAAGCAGCGAGATAAATTCCAGTGGATGAAAAAGACGTCGTCAATTTAGAGCATCCACCCGGGAATGTAGCCATTGACATTTTGAGGATGGTCATTAACATTAACATCGTCTTCAACCACAGGATTGTATCTGCACCAAATGAAAATTTTGAATCTTCAACCAATATCATCAAAAAAGAACAAAACTGGAAACCCTCGAATGTTAAGGGTTTTATCATGATGAGTACCCAATTTGCAGAGTGGAGCTTCCTCCTAATGGATGGAAGTAGCCTTCTGATTGACTTGGAGGACGGGTACATGGAATGTTATGTCCTCCTGCTTCCCATGCTAGTCGAACTGGAATTGGTGTATTTGTTTCTTCAAACTGATGGAAACTAAGACAAAATTATCCTTTTTGATGTACTAAAAAAGGGTACAACAAAATTTATTTTGAGAATTGCAACTACAGAAAACCTAAGTATATACATATAAATCCTGCACAAATCCTCGATCCATGCATAAGCATTAGGGTTACCTTAAACTTTTGTAAAGGGACAGACTATTTATCACAACAAAAGCTTAACAAAAAAAAAGAAACTTGGAACACATGTGATTGAAGTGGAAACTACTAATACCTTTCTCCTTAAAGCCTTATTGGTTTCGAGTAGGAGTTGTTCCTGCTCCAATAAGAAAGTAACAATATGATTCAAGAACGGATATGACGTATACATTTAAGGGGAAGAAAAAGGTAAGTTTGTACATAACAGACATGCATAGGGAGACCTACCCTGTTATGAAGATCAGCAAGTTGATCAAGCATAAACTGGGTCTGAAAAGTACGGCAGGGAAGAGTAAATGTGAGTTCTTAAGCAGTATATTTTCCTGCCTCTGTATGTTAAACAAAGTACACAACTATAAGGGCAACACTACTGGAGCTTGCGGTGTGGGGAATTTCTTAAATTTCTTTCTTGAATATTGATTGATGTAAGCATCTCTAATCATCTTTTAAGATATTAATAGTCTTAAGAATTACTGAATTAGTCGAAAGTTTAATAGGGATGTGGGCTATTTATATAGTAGAGGATGTTTAGTTTATATATTAGACTTAGATAGCAATATATTCTAGGAGAAGAGTACCTTTGTTGACCTAATCTGCATCAAAGATGCCTCTAGTTGATGCTCAAGCTGCTCAAGCTCCTTTGAATTCAAGGGTCCCAATTCCTCACCAAGGAAATTCCTGTTCAAAACAAAGGATCAACTAACTGCTACATGATCACATTGCAAATCCTCAATCAGTTACAAGTTACAAATTAATGTTGATTGGCTAATACAGCTTCCGAATTTCAGTTGCAGAGGGACATGGAGAGAGTTTACCTCTGAGAACTCTGTAGGATCTCCACTCTAGCTTTGAGCTTCAGATATTCCTCGTAGCTGTGCTGCTTCAATATGTCACATGAACCATTAATTTTGTAGAATTACACTTAACCCTGAATGTTGACATATTATCTAGAACTAACCGTAAATGATTCTGAAAAAACGGAATGAATTAGCAGATAACAACATTTGAACTAAGTGTCTCCCAGTAATAACAGCATTATAACCTTCTCCAATGTATGTAAAAAATGAACAAGCATTGAAGCTATTTTTTTTGTTGTTGTTTCCTTCTTTTAAGGAATCTAGCAAAGTAAAGCAAACAATTTAACTGAATTACCAAACTAAATACCTGTAATTGACTAGCTGGTCTGCTGGCTTCCAGAGCGACATAACTGCAATTCTGGTACCTCTCAAGAGTCTTAATCATGCTAAGAGACAAGCAAGGAAAGAGAGAATATCAACAAAGATGATCCGCTAGGCCGAATACTGCGAAAGTTTCCTTCCCCGCCCAATATTTTGTGGCCACATTAAATAGGTTGTAATCATGAGTTCATGCGGTGTAATTAATTAATCATGTCATAAGAAGCTAATCAATTGTTGAGATTAACCTACCACGTATAGTATGGAGAGTTAGCATTTAAAAAGTTAAGATATAGCCATTTAATATGAATAGATAATTTTACATAAAATTTCATAGATTTCACAATTAAATCATCAATCACTTGTAATTAATGTATCAATCCAATTAAGGGGAAAATAAAAATACTATTAAATAAACCTAGATTCCTTTTAAAATTTCTACACTCTCCAGTGTGATTCAGGGCCTGAGAGGAAAAGGGTAATCACGGTGAAGGTTGTGACAAATCAGGATTTCCAAGTTGAAGTAAGTTCATTGTTTTATGTTTCTTAAATGGATAACTAGAGTAGATAGATAATGTTTCTTCTTCTCTTCTTTTCCTTTCTGCTGAGCAACAGCAGAAGCGAGACAGTATAGACCAAAAATTAAAAAGAAATAAGAGCAAAATGCCAAGTACAATCGACAGACAGAGTTTGGCAGCTCAGCTAAGTGTTCAAACCTTCAAGAAATTGAAATAGCCAAACCAATAGAGCATATGCTTCAACTTAATAATAACCTTATTAGGCTATTAAAAATTTTCCTTCTCATGCCAACTTTTCGGTTCGTGTAAGTTGAATTTTGAGCTCCAGGTTGCACTTCTTGAGTGTTTTTCATCATTCAATTCAGAATAAAGTTTTGTTAAAGAGAGTAGACAGAAACCAAGAAAAACCAGTTATAATCATAAATACGTTTCGCCATGTTTTGAAGCTTTTTAGAAGCACAAACATCAGCGTCTCTCTCTCTCTCTCAGGTCTCAGCCTCACCCTTTGAAACAGTTTTGTAGCTGCACCCTCAAAATCCAGCAGATGTAAGCCTGCAAACCATCACATCGCCTGCACCGAATCTTAACAGTGACCTCTGTTTAATAACCTTGGACATTACTTTGACAGGAGTAACCAGAACCTTATGAGGTAATTAGTACGACCTACTAACCACTTAATGATCAACTGGTTGTCAATAAATTATAAAACTACTCTTTGAAGAGAAGCAAAGATGAACGATATAACCATATACTCATAAGTTTTTCTCTGTAGAGGGATTAACAATTGGTTGGAACATGTTTCCAACCTTACTTATTTAGCAAAATAAGACAATTATAAATTTAGAACGGAAAAAAAGAAAAATACTAGGTCTTCATAAATGGCAGTAAGAAACTCAAACCTTCAAGTTAATCAAAACAAAAATAAATCTGAACTTCCAGCTCTAAGGCTGTGCCTCCCTATTCAAGAAAATTTGAAAGGAACATTCCTTAGATCATGAAAACGAGCAAAACCCTAAGTAGCTCCTAGTAACAAATAGGTTGTCAAAACACACAGATCTTGGATCCATATAAACCATAAACATCCACGAACTCAGTTAAGATGTATATGAACCTATCATCGGGCACATATATAAACGTACAGAGAGAAAGAGAGATCAAGATGTATACAATACCTATAACTGCTACAAAACTCATAGAGCTTTCCACGATTAGAGAAGACAATGAGACCAACTTCAGCATCACAGAGAACAGACAGTTCATAAGCTTTCTTAAGTAACCCATTTCTTCTCTTAGAAAAAGTAACCTGCCTGTTGACTTTGTTCTCGATTCTCTTCAACTCAACTCTCCCTCTTCCCATTTTTCTCTCGCTATGTTACCCGAATCCACGCGAACATTCACACGACCACAACACAGAGTGCGGTCTCTCTCTCTCTCTCTCAACCACTCTTTCTTTTCTTGGTTAGGAGCTTCACAAACTTCTGAAAGGCCACTGTTACAAAGGCTCCTGAAACAGATAAAGTGAACATGTGCAAAGAAAGAAATGGAAACCCTGGGAATAAATGTCGTTTCATACGTATTAGATTTTTAGTGTATGTATATTATGTATATAGTACAGTGTATATATCTATCTTCATGTCATTTCATGGAGGACCTTTGCTCAGTATACGACCATAATTGTCCAGGTTTTTCACCTTTTCTCTCCATACACACCGATCCGTGACCACACTGACGTTACTTCAAATATGCATTTTTCTTTATGTAAATAGTATATAATATGAATCGAGTTACTGTTTCTTTTATCTCTCGGTTTTTGTTGTCACTTTATATTATTGGCTTTTTTTCACTGATTTTTTACTGTAATGTCTACTTCTACTTGACGTCAAGAGCAACCACCAAAGAGAGCAAACTTTTCAGTTTGGCACGTGTCAACTTCTTATTACAAGAATATCTAATGACCATCGTTCACTTCCGTTTCGAAGGTACATTCGTTGTCTATTTAGTCACCTCTATGCTTGCTTTCCTTAATTTGAGATTGATTCCTAAGGTTTAGTAAATTTCATTTTTTATACTAACTGGATAAGAAAACTTAGCCTTGCTTCTGTTCCTCTATTGCAGTCCTTTCGTGGTTGATGGCTGATGGCTGATGCCTGATGCGTGATGGTTGATTGTTTTTGCCTTATGTTGGTTAACTTAGGGGTCAAAACTTGAACTTTCTGCGATTGTCCCTATCTAGTTGCTAGCTGTTGGGATATAGTTTTTCTATTACTCGACATTAGTTATTTTCTTTTATATATCCTTCTCTGATGAGGTGCCCCTCGCTCTTATCATGTCTTTTTTCAGCATTAGACGCCACTGTTACCAATTAAGATGACACCAAACAAAAGAATGCATGCAAGCTAATTCATTATAAGGATAACCCCATGACTTGGGCTTCAGATCTCCTGTACCCTTTTCCCTATGCCACTGGCACTCAGTACCCAAACCATCTTAACCATTCATAATAAAGGGTATAGGAGATCTGCTCCCCGTGACTTGACGCGGGACGTGATATAAAATTTGAAGCTTTGTTTTTCTAATAGACTATGTTATAATAACTATTGTTATTTTCTAATGGCATCCAGAAGGAGGCAAGTGAATTGCATGAATTCAAGATTTAAATTGAAGTATACTAACTTATAAAACAATGTTTACAAACTATAAAAAATGCAAGAATGAAATAAAAGTAAATGAATTCAATTATGTTTGTAAGCAATAAAATAAAGAATAAGAAAAGAGAAACGTAAGCCAATTTATAGTAGTTGAACAAACAATTTTTACCTACGTTCACTCCTAAAACTTATCTTAGATGTTCGTTATAATTTTTATTTCAAGACAAAGAATAAACTTTGTACAATCTTTTATTTTCGTAAAGAGGAACCTTATTTTCAATCTTTCTTTAAGGTATAGAAGAACCCCAAACCACTTTTAGATAAACCTAATACAATGATCACAAACTCCAAAAATAACTTAAAACTCAAAATTGCTAACTTGGATACTTTGATAATCACAAAATGGCTCATGCTCTCAAAATGAGATAATGAATCCTCAAATGATTAAAAATTACTTAGAAATGTGTGTATCGGACACTCAATACTACTTGATGCTAAATCAATGAAAAAACACCTATTTATAGTGTTTTGAAATCCACAATAGTCGTTGAAGCCAAGAACTAGCCTATACAATAAATATATTTGGCATATTATACTCATCGACTAGTATGTATTAAAAGCTTTAGTTTCACTAGCTGTTGGAACACTAATTGCTGGACCCCGTTTCCGGAGCCCAACTATCCATAACAATAGTACCGAAATCCATTGGGCCCGAGTCCCGACCCA
>JANZLC010000007.1:12363309-12375707 GCA_026413385.1 Erythroxylum gracilipes | reverse complement strand
AGAATCAAGTCATTTGGATGTCTAGAGAAGGAGTTATGGTCAAAAGAAACAACCATGTTTAAGACCTAAATCATACTAAACCTGTTTCAGGGAAACAGCCATAACGTTCTGTACAAATTTCTGATTGAGGTGTTCTTTGAATGGTTCAAAAGAGGACATGAAGATATACAACTTTCATGAAGACCTAAAAGGTTAATTCTTTCACCTGTGGGGTCAAAAATAAAGCAGGCAATATGACGTCATTTTGAGACAAAGATGACATCATCAGACGATTCATGGTTGGGAAAATTGCCATAACTTTCCCTACAGATATCGTATTCAGGTTTTCTTTAGATGAATATAAAGACGACTTCAAGATCTACAACTCTTATGAAGACCTTAAAGACCAATTCTGTCAGCTAGAGGATCAAATTTGGGATAGAATATATTCTGGCCAAAGTGAGACGAATTGCTGACGTCATGAGACTAATCGCTAATGTCATTAGACGAATTGGATGAACAGTGATCAGACGAAGTTAATGAACAGTGATCAGACGAATTGAATGAATAGTGATCAGACGAAATTAATGAACAGTAACTTTGTCTTACTTTTGCTCCTGAACGTCTCCACTTGTAAAGATCACAACTTTTGACTCCGATGTCCAAGTTCTTCATATCATATACCGTTGGAATGATAAAAGAGAGATCTACAACTATTCAGAAGGAAACTTTATCAAAATCTATCTAGATTAAACCCAGATTCTCTTCCAAAGTCAGGATACGAATTTTACGATTAGCTTTAAACGTCCTGCACCTTATTCGCAACTTCATGACAACTTTTGAGACTCTTAGAGAGAAAACTGAAACTCGATGTCTTCATATGAAATGTAGCCTTTATCTCTACTTTAATCCAAATAAGAATCATCTCATTTGGACAACTAGAGAAAATGTTATGACTAAAAGACTGAAGCATACTCAGTCAACATTTTCCAAATCACTATCAATCTTGTTTCTAAATCTTCCCTTATCACAACTCATATCAAGATCACTCTTTCTACTCCTTTTACTCTTCATGTTCAGTAAGAAAATCACATTTAGCATCAATTATACCCAGAAGTTGTCAATGAATGCATGTACCACTTTTTATGCGAAAACATTCAATATTTTGTGCATATATGCTAACATAATGCATAAGCAAGAAAATGCTTTGTCTAAATTTCTTTTTAAATTCACATGTACTGAAGTTTCGGGTCCTAACCCTTAATATGGGGACGGGATGTTACAAACAGTCCAGAAATATTTTGAATATGACTTTCAATATACTAAACCAAATTGGATGAACTTGGTATCATTGGAAACCTAAGACAAAGAAGGACAACTTTCTAGAAGGAAGTGTTTTCTAATTACCTTACCTACGTGAAGAGAATAATTGAGCAAGTAGACCTAAGGGTTGGTTGGAGATAAATCTGGATTGAGAAATTGAGTATGGTTTCACATGATTAATTATGTGATGAGATTAAGGATAAGAAACCTGGAATTTGTCATGAACATGCATCATACATATTCATTATACATGGATGTACATAAATGAATTCATAATTGTGCACAATAGTGATATATGTTTGTATTAAATTTTTTAGAGGAACCCTTAGAGCGACCGATTCCAAATATTGTCGGGACTTTGAGACAATAAAGCCACAGGGAGCTTTTATAAGTAATTTAGATGGTCAATTTTGATAGTTTTGCTTTGACTGTTTTGTTACTACTGATTTTGATCCATTGAATGATTTACAAAGTCGTCTGATTGATATGTGAATTGAATTTCAGACATTTCTGTTTTGATCCTATTTAGTGCTAATTGTGGGTAAATAAGCATGCTTAGAAGAGTCTACAGCTACTTCTATGACACTTCAGTGTCTTCTATTATCAACACTTCGGTGTTTTCTGTTATTGACACTTCGTTGTCTTCTCTTCTGTGACACTTCGGTGTCGAGACTTCGGTCTCTTCTGTGTAAGTCCCATTACCTGCTTCTGTAAATGTCTTTAGCAGTCATCTAGTTTTGTATTCTGATATCTATTTGATTTTGTCATAAACTAAATTATGTTCTGATTCTGAAGGGTTTATACCTTCTTGTGTTATGCAGTTTTGTTATTTATAAAACTCTATTCTGAAATGCTTTCTGTCCGACTTACTGTTAAAGAAATCTTTGAATGCATGTTGATGTTGTTAGATGATTTAGTGTGATGAGTTGTCAGATTTTATATAGATTAGTTATTACTCACTAAGCTATATGCTTAGCACGATGGATTTGTCCCGTGTAGGTTCAGAGAGACGGACGTAGGGACTGGGACAAGTCAACCGCAATGGCCAAAGGAGTCTGAGTTTTGTTTTACTCAAATGTATTCTTGAGTTTGTTTTTGGACTTGTATATGATGTGTCTGACTTTGGATTTTTGTTTGAAGGTTTGTAATAACTTTAATTCAGGTTGGTTTTTAAAATTATGATTTGTAACGTATGTTTGTTTGAGATTCTAGAAATGTATGTATAAAGTGTTTCAAATGTTTTGAAATGTTTAGTATTCAGTATGACATGTTGTTTGCGTGGTGCCTCGTACCCTCCTAGAGGGTATTTGGGCGTTACATTTTATGCATGGAATTAGATGAAATATTTATACATGACGAGCCTTTAAGTTCAACAAATTAATAAAGTGAGATTACAATTAATGAAACAAAATATAAAATGATCTTGATGAATCTTGATCTTCCCTTGTTCTTAGCTTGATCTTCACTTTACAAGTTACAAACTTCATCTTTTCTTTTTTTTCTTCCGAGAGTATCTTCTCAAGTTTATGACAACATCTTGTTTTTATATTGTTTCTCATCAAAATAATAAACATATTAGTAATATTTATGTTTTGTTATTATCGAAATATTGATTAGATCCTCCTTTAGTTCAATATATAAGGAATGTGGAATTCTTAAGGAGTAAATATAATATATGTCCTTAAAAAATTAGGATGAATTTGACTAAAAAGATTTATGAATATGGATTGGTAAAACTTGAATATATAAAGAGTATAAAAACCGATTAAAGCTTAGACTTTATTCTTGAGAGGTCATGATTTAAAATCCCTTTTCAATTTTTTAAAGATGAACATGGGTGGTCCTTAAATGGGCTATGGTCTACATTAGTTGAACATATACGACCATTCGGCTTAAGCTCACTGAACATTTGTGGGTTGGGCCTAAATAACCCAACTTAAATTAGCCCAATCATATTAATTGAAACCACTATAATAGTTTAAGCGTATAAATATTAATTTTCTAATTTGGTCAAACATAACAAAATTAAGTCAAATTTAATTATTCCTGAAACCTTAATCAATTTATTAATTAACATAATTAATTAAAAAAAATTCGCATAATGGCCAATGTAGCACATTTATAGAATTAGCATTAACTTCTTTAAAAAACATCAAATTATTCATGTGATAGTTACCACTAGATTAAAAAAGTCTCCCAAGTGGATCTTAAAAAATGAAATTTGCAAAGACCATTTGAATAGCATCATATAAGTAGCGAGATACTTATTAGTCCCTAAACAACAATATACAAAATATTTTTAAATAATAAAAAGTAAACAAATGCTCATATTTAGGAGAAAAAGATCAAAAGACATATTTTCAGCACTAATACCAATGTTAGAAAATTTAATAATAATCAAAATAAACAATCTTAATAAATATACCCTTACAAAGAAACACAAAACTATGCATTACAAGTAAACCAATGCCTCTAAAATGTAACGCATCCATGACGTATTTAAATCCCATAATTTGATAACTACTTTTTGTCTATGTAAAATATTTATTAAGAAAGGTAACGTGAGAAGTTAACTTTAAGGGATAAATTCAAAATATATTTAAGTGGAACTCACTATGAGTCTCTTACATTATTCCAACATTGTCCGATGACCATGTTTTTTCAATTTTTTTTTTAAAATGTTCATATGTTAATAGCTAATTAAAATATGAATACAATTGTTCATGTTCAATATTTTTCTAATATTTGTTAAATTTACTTTAATTGCATCAATACTAATAACTAATTAGAATAATAATAAAGGGGAGATAAAATAATTTGGCCATGTTAATTATTGTATTTAAAATTAATAAAAATTGATTATTTATGTATCAGTGATCATTTTGCTAAAACTAATAGTTATAAGATGAGGTTTGTCCATATTTAGTTTACTTTTTATTCAATTAATTGTGATTTTATATCTATTTTGAAAGAATTAGTTTCAATTTATTTTATTTTAGACAATACTGAATTCTAATATAAATTAGTTCGATAATTATATCAGTTCTATGATTCAACATAGACTTCCTTCATCAGGACTACAAGACAAATTTTCCTTAACAAAAATTACTATACTAAATTATAGAATATATTATAGGATTACTAAATATAAGGGTTTTACTAAATAAATTTTATCTTATTATTATTACTTAATTTATTATATTGTTATATTTGTCAACTTTTTCTAAATCTTTTTTTGTGAAAGCTAAATCATAATCGAAATTTATTGTAATTTGGTTTAGTATTATTATTATTATTATGAAGAGGAGCATGGTGAAAAGTTAAAAGAAACATAATATTTATGTAATTTTTAGAATGAATGATGATAAGAGATGTTATCAATTTTAAATCATATAGTGGGTTCTAAATCATCATCATCATACTCAGTTCGAAGTCCCGCAATAAAGTCGGGTTTGGGAAGGTCTGGTAGTACGCAGCTTTATCCTTACATAGTAGAGAGGTTATTTTCGGTAGACCCACATGCAGATTGACAATAAAAGAGTGATGCAAGTTAAAGAGTAAATAAGTAAAACCGACATGATGAATCATTATGTAAATAAAATTACAATAAATACATAAATAAATAAATAAATATAATTCGAGTTTTAAAAAATATTTTAAAACTAAAATATAACGAAATATATCATCTCTTTATCTTTAGAAAAGCACCAATACCCAGATGATAAGAGAGCAATAAAGCATCAAAGAACTTGACTTTGAATCATACAAAACATGAAAAAAAAAAATTGAACATGTAGAAACACAAAACATCTGAAACCATAAGATCATTAAGCATAAAAATTCAATCTTGACATAAACCCAACAATATAAGATGCAAAGAGCTCAACATAATAAAACCTAGAAAACATTAAACACTAAATCAAACAAAGAAGCTAATAACAAAAGCACAAAAAAAACCATAAAGAACAGAAATTTCAAAAAGCCCAACAAAACCTAGAAAACACCAACGCAGAAGAGACTGATTAATCAAGAACGATACCCAAAATGAGGAGGCTGTAGAGAAGGAAGAGAGGAAAAGAGAGTGAGAGCACCAAGAAACAGGGAGAGTAACACAGAGAAACTTACGTGTTGAATACTAATATTAATATCAAAACAATAAAAACTGCAACCAGCCGTCACTTTGCATTTTAACATTTTATAATCAACGACAACAAAGAAAGTTTGTATTTTTTTCACCAAAAGATGAAAAGAAAAACTAAAAGAAAAACTAACCTATTTATTGTCGATATTGAAGTAGAAATTAAAAAGGTACCAGAGTCCAAAACAACAATCCAACCACCTTCCAAAGCTCGTTATGAAAAACTAACATTGAGCTAGAGTACTTAAAGGGAGAGGATTTGTATTTATATAAATGCAGACAGTTTTTCACAAAGCCTAAAACCTCACTGTAAAGACATAGTACTTCTCAACGAACATAAATTGGAAACTCAAGTTTAAGGGAAACGCAAAATACCCATCCAACACCTTGCCAGAAAAGCAGTAGATCTAGTCATACCAAAGATATCAGCTATTACCCTAACAGAAGTAAACACTTTGAACTTAATAGAGCTTAATTGAGATAGTAATGCCAAGTCTTCAAGATAAAATTCAGGTATCATTTAAATCAGGAAAAACTATTTTTAACAGAAGGGAAAATTTGGAGATAAGAGAAAATGGAAAGAAAGTGACTCCAAAAGAGACATTCAGACAAAAATCAGCTTCTCCTAAATAACCCAAACAAAGAGAAACAAGAATAGCAAGAGTGTTTATACTGAGCCCATAACTTTCCTAATCAGACAAATAAACCCTAACCCCAGGTCTACCTATAAGATCCACGAGATTACTCCTGAGTATATGATCAAAATCCAAATTTACTATCTATAATCTCATATTGTTAAGAACCGAAATGAGACGGAAATATCACCATCCATAGCTCAGCTTAAACCCTAAATCTTACATTTTTAAGAGCACGACGAATAAAAAGAAAACTATGAATCAATTGGAATTCCAAAAAAGATATAGACAAAGAGAGAAGAAGGGATCACCTCAAAGACAACGACTGCAAATCTGACAAAAACAAAATCTACTAATTATAATCTTAAAATTATAATATGTGTAAAATATTAAGTGGTTGTAGTATGTTTGACAAGAACAAAATCTACTAATTAATTTATTATGCTATTTCAAGTGTTATGATATTTGTTATTTCCTAATGGCACCTAAAAGGGAGGGTGAATTCAAGATTTTAACTAAATTATGCTAACTTATAAAATAATATCTACAAATGATCACAAATGCAAGAATGAAATAAAAGAAAATGGTTTAATTATTCTTGTCAAGAATAAAGTAAAGAGTAAGGGAAGAGAAACACAAATTGATTTATAATGGTTCGATAAATAATCCTTACATTAATCCACACCTAAAACTCGTTTTGGATTTCTACTATAACTGTTCCTTCAAGGAGAAGAATAAACTTTGTATAATATTTTATTTTAGAAAAGATGAACCTCTGTTTCAATCTTTCTTTAAGGTAAAAAAGGAACCCCAAAAACTTTTACATGAATCCAATAAAATGATCATAAACCCCAAAAATTGCTTATAACTCAAACTTGCTCACTTTGATACTTTGATAATCACAAAATGGCTCATATACTCAAAATGAGACAAAGAAAGCTCAAATGATTGAAAAATACTTTGAATTGTGTATAAAAGACACTAAAATGCTTCTTAATATAAAACCAATGAGAAAACACTCATTTAAAGTATTGTATGACCTAAAATAGCTTTTAAAGCTAAGAACTATCTGTTACAACAGATATATTCGATGCACTAGTTGACTAGTATGCATAAACAACACCAGATTCACTAACTATTGGAACACTAGTCAACGATTATATCAGATTAATCGACCAATACGTTAAATAATTTTGTTACGTACTCTTTGTACTTCAAAATTAACAACTTTAACCTATATTGGTCAACCATCAACCATATAGTTCAACCAATCACCCTAAAAATATGTTTTTAACTCCCTTAAATGCTCAAACTCAATTTGATTAATACTATTATGATTAAAAACACTCCTCAAAAAGTTTTCTAAAGATTATTTGAAAGATTAAGAGCCTTTTATATTACAAAAAGTTTTAATACCTCTTGATGAATGTAGAGACTTATGTTATTAATTAAAATGAAATGTTTATGCATGGTGAGACTTTTAGAATATCAAAGACAATTAAGATGAGCTTACAATAAGTAATACTTGAAATAACCTTGATGTATCTTGATCTTCTTCTTGACTTGATCTTGATATTAAAGATTGAAAACATCATCTTTTCTTTTACGATCCTTTGATATAGTAATATTTTGTTATGATATTCCTTCTCATCAATAATGTTAAACTCATTAGTAATACTTATGTATTGTTATCATCAAATCCTTGATTTGAACCTCCTTTGGTTCATCAATCTCTCCCTTTTTGATGATGACAAAATATTTGTAATATCAAAAAACAGTATATGAATTTAACTAGGCTAATAGTAACTTATATTAAGATAATATTTAGCTACCCTTTAACTCATGCATAAACATATATCAATATCATAACAATAACTCATTATTAAGAGCAAGATTTTTTTAAAAAAAGAAATAGGACATCGAGAAATTGTTCATCATATAAAGAAAACATAAAAATAACAGCTAATAAATATTCCCTTAAATTATAACATTTCCCTACAATATTATAAAAATATTCTCCCTCTTTTTAGAAACATAAAAAAAATCAATTAGCTAAAGGGGAAATTTAGACTCGATCATACTATATATGTTGTTAAGATGATGCATCATGATGTCTCAGAAAGAATCAAACTCTCCTCGTAATATGGTGAGTTAATATTCAAGGGCCACCACATGAGCTTTTGGTAGAAGACAATGATGTGGTCATTAAGTGGTAGCCTTATCCTTCACAAGTAACTTAATATTGTGAATCAAAAGAGGCTCATAGGGATCATCAACATATGTTAGAGCCTCATTTACAAGTGATCATTACTAAGGATGGAGCTGCTATCATTGATGTGGTTTAGTCATTTAACTATCGATCAACTGATATCACATGCATTAAGAATGGAAAAGTCAAAGAAGAAATCAAAGTTGATCTCATCGCCAGTGAGAAGAATGTGAAAGTGCCAGAAGATGAGACTAAGAATGAGGGCATATGGAATGTTTTATTTCTTTTTTTTTTGGTTTAGTGGAAGTGGACCACGTTAAGAAGAAAAGAGTGACTAAGGTGAATATGGTTTCTTAGTGTAAAAGTAGTTAGGAACCACAAATCATCATATGTCCTAAGAAGGTAAAATACCTATTGATAGAGATAAAATTATATTCAATAAAAAGATGGTGAAAACAAGGAATAACATTTTTGAGGCTACAAAAATCCTTAGGTTTTATGTAGACCTTTGTATTAGGGAACTCAAAGATAATCTTTATCCTATTAGGGATAGAATATGGGAGAATGGTATATTTGATGTGATAACTATAGTAAGATGTGCATTTAGGAATGGGGATTCATAGTATCTCATTTATGAGATTAGAGGTGAGATGAATGTCAATGCCACAAATGGTGAAGAAGATTTATATCTCACCTTGAATTATTTTAGGATGTAGATAGGTATAAAATATCCTAACATTGGTGGGACTGATCCTTTAAGTCTTGGTAAGAGGGAATTTACACCCTTAATCAATCAAGCAACATATAAGACTATAATCCTTGAATTTTTCAAAACTAGAAAGAGATAAACACGATTCTCGTGATGATCACATAAGGTATAGTCTTGAAACCGAGTTGGGTTAGTATCATAGTACTTTTCATCATTAGGAATGGGTAAGGGAGGGGATGGTGTCGGTGATCTCTCCTATATCTTACAAGTCCAAAAGATTGTAAGAGTAGCCCTACCTTAACCAATAATCCTAGATGTGAGATTAGGTTACTCTAGTTTTGTCCATGAGAGAAAAAGGAGGTGAGTTATAGGATGATGGGCAAAACAGCAAAGGTTTGGAAATAAACTAATGACTAGGTATAATAGATTGTTTATAAGAGATAAAAGATAATACTCCTATAATCTCAAGTCTAAAAAATTTCAAGTAGGAATTTAGCATACATAACATAGATAAGTAAAAGATGCACACAAGCATAAAATGAGTAGGTTGATAAGATAAGTGGAAATTTAGGCTAAATAATCAAAAAATGATTCACACAAAAATAGATGTAATTCAATGCAATTTGCAAGTGAAAGACATTAAAACAATGTTCAACTAGATTAACGAATCTTTAATTTTGAGAATTGATGCATAAATAAGAAATACCCAATTATCATTTAGGTAAAACGATCAAAAAGTTTGATTTAGAAAAAATTAAACATAATGCAAGACAACTCATTTTTAAAAATGCTTAAACCAATCATTAATTGAATTAAGAAAGCTTTAATTTTGAAAAGTAATGCATAAAGAAAAATTACCAATCATCATTTGCAAAAAATGATCAAAATTTTTTATTTGGATAAAATTTAAATCAATTGAGAGTAAAAAAAACTTAAATTAGTCATGAATTATACTAAGGATCCTCCAATTTTTAAAAATCCAATAAATTAGGCAAGTCCTAATTATAAAATCCTAATTTGCCTCATATGATAAATTGATATAAGTGAACATGTAATTTATGAAATTGAATGTATGGGAAGGCACATACATGTTAGAAATTGAGATGATAAGCTAAAGGAACCTTCAATTAAACAATGAAATTTAAAATTTGGGAAGGCTAGGGTTTACTTTCGGAATGGGAGAGTGAATTGAGTGTGGTAGAGGAAGAAGAAACCACATTGGAGTGTTAGAGAGCTAAAAAAACGTTGGGAGGACACATAGGTCTCGTCGAAGAAATGAAGGTGACGTTAGAGGAGATGGAACCTATAGAGGGTTTCTTGTATGGACACAAGGAGATGGGTGAGGAATGAATAAGAGAAGTGCATGGAAGTTTTATTGTTGAGTGTCATTTGAAGTTAAAACAAGTGTGGTAAGAAAGAATAAAAAGAGCGTCTGTTGTTAGATATATTGGCCAACCAGTGGGTGATATTGATAAGTAATATCTGTTGTTAGTCTGCCAAAGTTGGTGATCAAAAGAAATTTATTGATCAGTAATATTGTTCGACCAATTAAAGACATTGTTCAACCATTTTGGGGTGTCTGATCGACCAGTATATGCAATTAAACTCTCCAAGCCTTTTGGGAAAGAAAAGATATCTAACATTAGCAATATTGACTACTAAAGGACATTCCAACTAAAGGGACTGATTGGGCGACTATTCGTACAGCCAGATATGGAGCAAACTCTTATATGAAAAATAACCACAACAAGTTTTAAAAACTTATATTAAAGTTTTAGACGTCAAATTGAAGCTTAAAAGCATAATTTAACTTTAAAAACTCATTTATCTAAAGGAATTTCCATCAATCGTCCCTAATTCTCTTATAAGTAAATAAAATATATCCTTACTCATAGGTTTAGTAATAATTTTGACCAATTGGTGTTGTGTCTCAAAGAATTCTAACTCAACTTCTTTATTTTATAGATGATATCTAATGAAATGATATTTGATTTCTATATGCTTTGTCATAGAATTTTCAATAAGATTATTTATGAGAAAAAAAGCATTTGCATTATCAAACTTGATCGGTATCTTAGTGAAATCTAATATATAATCTCTAAGTTGTTGTCCAAGCTAAAGGATTTGAGTATAACAACTGTCAGTAGATGCATATTCAACTTCCATTATAGATAAAGCATCTGAAATTTGTTCTTACTAAACTAAGAAACTAATGTATTTCCTAAAAATTGATAAGTAACGAATGTGTTCTTTCTATCCAAAAGGTTGTCGATAAAATCTCATCCAAATAACCAATTAAGTCAAAGAACATATTTTAGGATATTGTGGTCCTAATGAAATGAATCCACATAAGTATCTAAGGATGCACTTAATGACTAATAGATGTGATTTTCTTGGGCTTAATTGAAATCTAGTAAATAAGGTAACACTAAATATGATATTGGACCCATTTGTATTAAGATAAGTAAGTTACCAATCATAACTCAATATAGCTTTACAACCAATGACTTACCCTCTTCATCTTTTTTCAATTTTATTATAATTCTTGTAAGTGTCACTAATCATTATTATTGTTCCATTTTGAAGTGTTTGAGTAATTCTTTGGTGTTCTTTGTTTGATTTATAATGATACAGTCCTTCACTTGCTTAATTTGGATTTTGATAAAGAAGTTAAGTTATCCCATTATACTCATCTCGAACTCCCTATTTATACCCTTGGAAAATTCTTTACATATATTCTTATTAATAATACAAAGAATAATATCATCAGCATAAATTTGAATGATTAGGATATCATGCTTATGCCCTTCAATAAAAATTTTATTTTCAACCTTTTTCTTTAGATAACCCATTTTCTAAAAGAAATGTACTTAACCTACCATACTAAGCACTAGGGACTTGTTTTAAAAGCATTGGAAAGTTTATAGAGATGGTTAGGTGCATAATATTTTTCAAAATTGTTAAGTTGTTTAAGTGAATGAACCATTTAAAGAGGAAATTTTAACATCCATTTGATACAATTTGAAATTCATAGTAATGACTTCTACCCGAGCAACTAGAGTAAAAGTCTCATCAAAAGTCTTTGCCCTCCCCTTAATTGTACCTTTTTTCTACCAATCTAACCTTATTTCTCACAATAGTACTTATCTTATCTAATTTTTTTAAAACATACCCACTCGGTACTTATAGGTTTGTGATCACTAAGTCTAGGTGCTAAACGTTGGATCGGAAAAAGAAAGCATGCTTTATTTGGACAAACGATAGATTTCAAAACTTTTAAGAAATCATTTTGCGGCGGAAGCAACATATCCAAATTATCATGCCAATGCATACATGATATGGTATAAGGATAATAAAAACATGAACAAGATGTAGAGTATTACCGACTCCTTTGCTACAGCTTTA
>JANZLC010000007.1:12345456-12363209 GCA_026413385.1 Erythroxylum gracilipes | reverse complement strand
TCATGCCCAAAATGCCCTTATGCATTTTTACAACATTTAATTCAATCAAACCAAATAAATTCAATTCTACTAACCTTCACAGGAATAATTAACTCCCCAAAAATTATTCCATCAAACCTCATAACTTATTTCAATCATACTTAATCAAAATCTAACCAAAACCATTTATCATCCAGAACCTCAAAAATAATTGAGATCATGCTTAATTCATCAGGAAAAAGGTTCGGGGTCCAACAGTAAAAAGATTTCTCAAATCATTCATAACAATAGATGCAACACTTATGATGCAATTGAAATCAAAAACTTCTTTGATTTAAAGAAAACAGTAGTGGCTTATTGTTTCTATTATAAACATGCACCCACCTTAATTTCCTTGCTTAAAGACTTGACTTGCTCAAAATGCCTCTTCTCTTTGCAAACAACTTAAGATATCAAAGGTTCTTTCTTGTTGTATCTTTGATGTGTATTCCGTGAGATGATCTAACTGAAATAGGCCTCTATGACCCCCCTTGGTTCTTCACCAAATAAAGAAATCTTTGGCTCAATTGGAAGCTCTTCTCTTCCTCTATCTTTTTCTCTTCTTGAACAACCTCAAAATCTCTCTTGAGAGCTAACACAATTGAAACCCTCGCTTGTTTCTCTTCTTTCTCTCTTTCATTCTTTTTCATGTTATCTCTCTCTTATCTCTTTTCTCATCCACACATTTTGCTTCTCTAGAATCTTTTCAGTCACTTTTTCTCCTTTATTTATAGCAAGACAATACTTCTTCTCCCAATTATGCCCTTAATGAGTCCAAAAGTCCATTTTATCCTTCCTTATAGGCTTATGTTCTTTTAAACTTAAGTGTCTTGCCAAGAATACCTTTGCACATTCTGACATAACACTTTCTTTCAAAAAATATCCTCCATTGTCTTAAGTTTCTAATACCTCCAAAATTATTCAATTTGGTTTAGTGATTCAAAAGATATACTTCAAACATTTTTGGACTGCTCTTGTCCCAAAATAGTATACTTTGCACAACTTCCATATAGAATTTGAACATATTAGGACTGAATTATTCTAATTTCTTCATACCATTTGTAGCCACTTGTCTCTAATTTATCACAAATCAAAAATCATCTCATTTGGATCAGTAGAACTCTAGAAATGATCGAAATACTGAAGTACGTTCAGTGGAATAACACCAGTTCGTATCTTTTAAGAGCACACTCACTGTACCCGTCCCATGTTTTTCATTAAATCTTCCTTACTTCATTTTAGATAGCTTCTATTTTTGGTGGAGATATATAGCAATGTCTTACGAATCCAATGGTTTAAGAATCAGGTCATTTGGGTGTCTATAGAAGAAGTTATGGCCAAAAGAATCAAACATGGCTTTGTCCACAATCATATTGAACCTATCTTGGGACAATTAGCATAACTTTCACTATGGACATCATATTAGAGTGTTCTTTGCATGGTTCGAAGAGAACGTCAAGATCTACAACTTTTATGAAGACCTTGAAGACAAATTCTATCATTTGTAGGGTCAAAAATAGAACAAATCATATGATGTCATTTTTGAGATGAAGTGACATCATGAGACAATACAAGGTTGGGAAAATTGCCATAACTTTTCATACAGATATCGGATTAAGGTGTTATTTAGATGGTTGGAAAGAAGACTTCAAGAGCTACAATCTTATTAAGACCTCAAAGTGAGATTCGGCCTCTAAAAGGGCTTAAAAATGGAACAGAAGAAGGAAGCAAAAGGTCAAACTAAGACGATGCTGACGTCATACTAAGACGGAAGCAAAACTAAGACGGAGCGAAACTAAGACAGAGCAAAAGTCAAACTAAGACGATGTTGAAGTCAAACTAAGACAATGCTGACATCATACTAAGACGATGCTGACGTCATACTAAGACGGAAACAAAACTAAGATGGAACAAAACTAAGACAAAGCGAAAGTCAAACTAAGACGATGCTGAAGTCAAACTAAGACGATGCTGACGTCATACTAAGATGATGCTGACGTCATACTAAGACGGAAGCAAAACTAAGATGGAACAATAAAAAGGGTATAACTTTCACTACAATTATCGGATTAAGGTTATTCTTTAACCATTTTAAAGAAGACTTCTAGATCTACAACTTCCATGAATAACTCATAAACGATTTTTGCCTCTAAAAGGGGTAAAATTTCCAATCCATGAAGCTGTCTCGAACGTTCTCCCTATACAACAATACAAACTTCAAATGATCATAACTTTTCACTACGATGTCCAAAAATTACAAACTTTATAACATTGGAAAGCTGGAAAAATCATCTACAATTTCTAAAAGGACAATTTTTACCAGTTCTACCTTGATCATTCCAAATTTTTCCTTGAATTTAGAACACAAATTTTACATTCAGCTCCCAATGTACTACACCCAGTTCTCAACTTCTTGAAATTTTGAGACTCTTAGAGAGAGAATTGAAATTCGATTTCTTCATAAAAAATGTAGCCATATGTTTCTAGTTTAATCCAAATAAAGAATCATCTCTTTCTGATAACTAGGGAAAAAAACTATGGCTAACAGACCGAAGCACATTCAGTTAACATTCTCCAAATTAACTACCCATTCGTTTTAAAAAATCTTTCCTTAACACAACCTATACAAAGATCATCTTTTTCTACGTCATTTACTCTTCCTTCTCAACTTCATTTCAAATCAATGGCTTCCATAAAGAAATTATAATTCAAGATTAATCATGAACACGAATAACAGAACATACACATATGTACATGTCCTTCATCAACTTACTTACTTTACATATTCAACTTCATTTTTGCTTTCATTTCATTTCTAGCTTTCACCATAATTCTTTTTATTTCAAAAATCTCATATCCACCAAAAACACCTTAGCAAATCATGAATCTATCCACATTTCTCATTCACTACTTTACTCTTGTCTATCATTTCAAATTCAAAATTTTCATTCATTTGTTCTTTACTTATGACTAATTTCCAAAATCTCTCATTCAATAGTTCTATCTTTTACAAAAAGTTCAGGCTCCAACAAGAAATTAAGAAGAAAAGCAAAAGGAACCATCAATTGAATAGTAAATTTGAAATTTGGGAAGGTTAGAGTTTACTTGGGAGAGTGAATTGAGTGTGGCAGAGGAAGGAGAAACCACTTAAGAGTGTTGTAGAGTTGAACATATTGAGAAGGATGCTTGAATATCGTTGGAGAAGTGGAGATGATGCCGAAGGAGATGAAGCCTATGTAGGCTTTCTTAAAAAATACAAGGGGAGATAGGTGAGGAATAAATACCAAAAGCACACAGAAGTTTTGTTATTGAGGGTTATTTAAAGTGAAAGCGGGTATGGAGGCTAGGGTTGAAGAGATTTGCAGAAAGGGAGAGATAGGTGTGAGTGACTGATGAGAAAGAAGAAGACAAGCATTTATATTTTAAGGAAATTTGATATATTGGTCGACCAGTGGATGATATTGATCAACCAATGATTGTTATTGGTCAACAAATGTTGGCAACTAAAAGAAATTCAAGGATCAATAATATTGGTCGATCACTTAAAGTATTTGGTTAACCAGTATCTGTGACTAGACTCTCTTAGACTCTTGGGAAAGAAAAGATATTATAGAGTTAACAGTATTGGTTCACCATTAAGGGGTGTTGATTGACCAATCAAGTGACAATATAAAGAGCAAACTCTTAGGTGAAAAATTAACTATAGTTAGTTCTAAAAAATTATATTAAAGTTTCTAGATATTAAATTAAATTATAGAAATTCAAATTAACTTTAAAATAACTTTAAAAACTATTTTATCCAAGGGCATTTCCTTAAATAATCCCTAATTCTTTTCTAATTGAACAAAATCTATCATCACTTATAAGAGTAATAAAAATGTCGGCTAATTGGTATTGTGTATCAATGAATTCTAAATCAATGTTTAAATTTTTCATAGGATTTATATTGAAATGATATTTAATTATGTAATTTATCCTAAAATTTTAAATAGGATTCTTTCTAAGATAAATAACACATGTATTATCACACTTGATCAATATCTTAGTGGGATCTATTCCATAATCTTTAAGTTATTGTCTAAGCCAAAGGATTTAAGCTTAATAACTACGAACCTCCATGTATTTGGCTTCTGCTTAGGTAAAACAACCTAATTTTGTTTCTAACTAAACCAAATAAAATAATACATTTCCTAGGAATTGACAAGTATCAAATATGTTCTTTCTATCTAAAAGGCTATTAGTAAAATTCATATCTAAATAACCAATTAAGTAAAAAAAAAACATATTTTTATGGTACCAAAGTCCTAATGAAATGGTTCCACATATGTATCTAACAATGTGCTTAACAGCTAATAGATATGATTCTCTAGGGATGCATTGAAGTCTAACATATAAGCAAACACTAAACATGATATTGGTCCTATTTGTGATAAGATAAAGTAAGATACCAATCATACCTCAATAGAGCTTTACATCCACTAGCTTACCCTCTTTATCTTTGTTCAATTTGTTGTAATGCTGATAGGTGTCCTTAATGGTCTAGCTTGATCCATTCCGAAGCATTTGAGAAGTACTTTGTTGTACTTTACTTGATTTATAAAGGTACCTTCCTTCATTTGCTTGATTTGGAGTCTAAGAAAGCAGATAATTTCTCCCATTATGCTTATATCGAACTCCCTATTCATACACTTAAATAATTCTTTACAAATATTCTTATTAGTAGCACTAAAAATAATATCATCAACACAAATTTGAACAATTAGGATATCATGTTTTTCATTTTAATAAAAAGAGCAGTTTCAATCTTGCCTTTAGAGAATCCATTTTCTAAAATAATGCACTTAGTATATCATACCAAGCTCTAAGAGATTGTTTTAAATCATATAAAGCTTTGGAAACTTTGTAGACATGGTTGAGTGCATCATGTTCTTCAAAACTAGGAGGTTGTTCTATATAAACTTCTTCTTGAATGAAACCATTTAAAAAGGAACTTTTAACATTCATTTGAAAAAATTTGAAATTCATACACAATGAAATGTAAGTAAAAGCCTAACAGCTTCTAGCCTAGCCACTAAAGTAAAAGTTTCCTTAAAGTTTATGCCCTCATTTTAATTGTACCCCTAAACTACCAATCTAGTTTTATATCTCATAATAATACTTGACTTATCTAATTTATTTTTAAAACCCACTTGTTACTTATAGTTGGGTGATCACTAGGTCTAAGTACTAAAGTCCACACTTTATTTCTCTCAAATTGATTCAACTCCTCATTCATAGTAAGAACCCAACTTTTATTATTAAGGGCCTCTTCTATTATTTTAGGTTCAAATTGAGAAATGAAAGGAATATGGGATAAATCTTTAAGATGAGATATAGTGATTACTCCTTGTTGAACATCACCTAAAATTTTATTAGAAGAAAGGCTCTTCTTAAATTTCCAATCTTTTGGGAGTTCCTTATCCTTCTTATTTCCCTGACTTGATTTAATAATATGTTCATGAGCAATTTGTTGGTGATCACTTTTGTTTCTTTCAAGGGTTATTGACTCTAGTTCTTTGGATATACTTATATCATCATCTTTAAAATCTTTCTTGGATATAAAAGGGTTAGATTCATAAAAAACATGTATAGATTGTTTAATATTAAGGCTCTTCCTATTAAACACCCTATATGCTTTACTAGTTAAGTAATAAACAATAAAAATCCCTTCATCCATTTTTGAATCAAAAATTTCCTAAGTTATCATTAGTATTCAAAATAGAACACTTACAACAACAAAAAAACTTTAAAGTGATTGATTTTTTTGGTTTCATCCTATGCCAAAGTTTAAAGGGGGTTTTATCTAGGGTTCATTTTATGTAGACTCTATTTGAGATGTGACATGTGTTGACAACTGCCTTCACCCAAGAATAATTAGGAAGATCATACTCATTGATTATAGTTCTTGACATTTCTGGAAAGGTTCTATTTTTCTTTCAACAACTCTATTTTATTTAGGGTTTTTTTTTGGTGAAGACAAATAATGAAAGATATCATTATCCTTACAAAAGGTTTCAACCTTTCATTTTTAGATTCCATACTCACTCCTAACAGAAGCAATAGAAATTTCCTTTTCTTTTTATACCTTTTTAACTTATTTGACAAGCATCCCATAACATTCATCTTTGTTTGATAAGAATAAAATCCAAGTAAATATACTAAAATCATTAACTATGATGAAAGCATATAATTTACCACCTAAACCCTAGTTGGTCTAAACAAATCCATGTGAAGTAATGGTAAGGTCTATTAGAAGTTACCAACTTTCACTTTTGAATGAGCTCTAGGTTTATTTTTCCCATTTAACAAGCTCCATAAATCTTGTCTTTGTCAAGATTGACATTTGGGAGTCCATTTACAGGTTTTTTATACTTGAGGTTAGAAATGAGGTTCTTGTTTACATGCCTAGGTCTCCCGTGCCAAATTCATACATCTTCACTAATAGAAATTAGAAACTTTACATCTTGGTTAGAGAAATAATCAAAATCAATTATATATATATATTTCCTTCTCTTTTTTTTTCCTAAAAATGTAATCTTATCATCAACTAATCTAGATATAATGCATGATGTCCCTTCAAAGTATACTTTGTAGCCTTTATCATATAATTGGATCCACTTAACAACTTATGCTTCAATCCACCAACTAAAAGGATATTATCAATAATTGTGTGAGATTTCTTACCAACTTTGCCAATACCAATTATCTTACCATTGGTATTATCTTTGGAAGTGACAAATGGATGCATTCCTACAAAAGCAACCCAATGAATGCATTTTAGGTACCTAAATGAGCTTAGGTCCTTAGTTGTTAGTCTCATTCCTCTTTTTAACCCACTTTCTTTTATTACCCTTCGTTTTGAGAAGCCAAATTTGTCAATATTCCCATATTTACTATAAAAGTAATATATCATATCATATGATTTGATAGTATAATGATGACCATTATAACTTTGATGTATCGATGCATTCCTTGTTCTTCTAACTGCATACAAGTCATGGAAACTTTTTCTTTGTGTAAGTGATTTGAATGATCTCTTTGGATAATAAAAATTTCAAGCGTACTTGTAAGTATGAGGTAAGTTTCTTACATTATAATAATGCTTGTGTGAAGTGTAAACATGTGTTATGGAATTGTACTGAGTATAAGGCCTAATATGGTATGAATAAGATTACTCGTTATTATGCTTTTTTCAAATAGAAGTTGTGCCTATTCTTTCCTTAAGAGTATTGAATTCTAAGTCTAGATTGTGAATGATATATGTAAGCATGAGGTTTGTTCTTAATGTGAACCCTAGTAGATATATCGTGTGTGTGCTTAGATGTAGACGCTACACATTCTTTTATTATCCTAGGCATTAGTTCTTCACTATGTAAAAACTTTCCTTCATAAAAATGGCTTTGGTGTTGGAAGCATTTCTATAGCTATATCTAATTCTATGCATGTTATTAGAACTCCTTTGAGCTCCTAACATGTTTTCTAATCTCTCACTTCCTTCAGTAAACTTGGAAAATGAGTCATTAAAAGAATCAAGTTCCTTCTTAACCTTCCATTCTTATTCTTTAAAGTGGCCATTCTATGATTATCCACCATAGCTACACCTTTGGAAGCTTTGATGTTATGCAATTCACTCTTTATCTTTTCATTTTCACTTGTTTATGCATCTAGATTCTTTTAAGCTTCTTTGCATATAGAAGATAACCTTTTCTTTTTCATGCACATAATTTTAGGACTCTCAACAAGTTCGGTACATGTAAAATCAATGTCACTATTATCATTATCATATGATTTAGAGTTGGAGAGTACCTCATCGTCATCTTTTGGCAAGAAACAAAAGTGAGCTACATCTCCTACTGAGTGTTCACTTTTTGATTCGTTTGTGTCATCCTAAGTGGAGGCTTTGAGTGCCTTATTTTTGCCTTTATCCCTTTTCTCCTTTCCATCATTTCTTTCATATTTATCACTTTCTTTTAGGAGAGGGCATTGAGACTTCATATGTCTGAGTTTCCAATCTATTTAACAACCTTTGTAGTTGTTTTCTTCTTGAGGAGTTCTTCTTTAATAATTTCATGAATTTTGTAGTGATTAAAGTAATATCTTCTTCATCACTTTCATTAGATGATATCTGTTCCTCATCACTTAACTCTTCCTTTGAGACTTTGAATACTAAATTCCTTTTCTTCGGATGTGTCATGTCTTCTTACGTCTCTTAGAGCCTCATTTTATATGGAAGAAGAGATCTAATAACCTTTTCTAATGGTAGAGTTATTAGGTCTTTAGCTTCTTGTATGACCATCACTTTAGCTTCTCATGTTTATGCTAGTGACCTAAGCAACTTCCTTATCGTATCAACATTAGTGTAGGTCTTTTCAATACCCTTGAGATCTTTGATAATATCAATAAATCTAGTAAACATGTTATAAATGCTTTCATTATGTTTTATTTGGAACAATTCATATTGGTGCATTAAACATGTTAACTTTGGTTTGCTTAACTTTATTTGCTCCTTCATAAGTAAGTTATAATGTATTCCAAATTTTGTAAGTTGTTTCACACATAGATACTTTATTGAATTCATTTCTTCCTATGGTAAAAAATAAAATATGGACAACTTTACTATTTAAAGAGATTAATATTTTTTCATGGATCCCATTCTTCTTTCAACTTGAGAACTTTTCTATCATCTATAATTTTAGTAGGAATGTATAGACCACTTGAGACAATTTCCTATAAATTGATATTTTTATCCATCAAGAAAATTTTTATTCTTTTTTTTCAATAAAGGTAGTCATTTTCATCAAAGAAAGGGGTTTTACTAATATTTTGACCCTCTTGGTTTAAGGATGATGAAGTTGCTCTTAACTATGCTATTATAACCTTTGTTATAAGATTTTTTTTGAAATATTAGCCTTGTAGATCTACTCTGATACCATTTATTATTTCCTAATGGCACCTAAAAGGGAGGTGAATTGGGTAAATTCAAGATTTTAATTAAAGTATACTAATTTATAAATAATGTCTACAAATTATCATAAATGCAGTAATGAAATAAAAGTAAATAAATTTAATTATGCTTGTAAACAATAAAGGAAAGAGTAAAGGAAGAGAAACATAAATTGGTGTTTAGTGGTTTGACAAACAATCTTTACCGACGTCCACTCCCAAGATTCATATTAGATTTCCAATACAATTCAATTTATAGTGTTTTAGGACCCAAAATAAATGTTAGATTCAAGAACTAACCGTTACACTAGCTATATTCGATGTAATGTTGGTCAACCAATATGCACTACAAGCTCCAAATTCACTAGTCTCTGGACCACTAATTGACCATTAAAGGATAGTGGTTGACCAATATGACAAATTGGTCAATTAATACATCAGACAATGTTATAGTAAACTCTCAATACTTCAAATTTAACAACATTAACCTATATTGGTCGACCAATCACCTTTAAAACATGATTTTAACACCTTTAAATGCTCAAACTCAATTTGATTAATGTCATTATGATTAAAAACACTTCCGAAAAATTTTTCCAAGGATTATTTGAAAGATCAAAAGGCCTTTTATATTATAAACAAAAGCTCTAATATTGTTTGATGAATGTAAAGCCTCATGCAATGAAGTGAAATGAAATGTTTATGCATGGTGAGCCTTTTGGATGATTAAATTAACAAAGTGAGATTACAAATATAACACAAAATGTAAAATGACCTTAATGAGCCTTAATCTTCTTTTGTTCTTGTTTTGATCTTCATTTTGTTAATTGTAAATTTCAACTTCTCTTGATGAACTTCATTCACTATTTTCTTGGGTTTATGACTATTTTGTTCTATATTTATTATCATCAAAATCATAAAAGCATTAGCAGTAATTATGTTTATCATCAATACATCAATTGGAATATCCTTTGGTTCAACAATTATATGCGGTAAAAGATCTATAAATTAATAACATAGAACCATATAATATCTACTAATAAAAGAAGTATTAATTTCTTTAAAAAGAAGAAGTATTAATTATTTTTATTTATTTATTTTTAGAGTGTATTTTCAATTAAAAATACATTTCATTAAGTATATTTAATTTGTTTTATAAATTTGATTAAATAATTGAAATATTGAGCATAAATATTAATTATATTTAATGTAATTTGCAAATTCAACCTTAAAATTAGAAAATTAATAACATAAAGATGAGATCCACCAAGATATAAATTTCAAGGAAAAATATGCTACAATAAATTATATTTTAAGAAAATATCATAGTCAATTATACATAATTGCAATTTCAAAAAATTAAATTGTTAATTTATAGTATAAATAGGCCTATAAAGTTATATAAGGTTTTTTAAAAAGAAAATAACTATATTATTAATTTATTTATTAGCCTAAATTGATAGCATAGTATTATTATAAAATTAAGATTATTAATTTATTGAGTATTATAGAGATTTTACTATACCAGCATCAAATCTTTACTATATGATTCTAAGGGTTAGATTTTTATAATCTAAATAAACTTTGTGATCTAGTTATTTGTCATAGAGATATCTTAAATTTATGGATTTAAGATCTCTTCATTTGAAATAATAAGGTTTCATTTGGTTTTATTATTTTTATTTTTATTTTAGTTTTTTATTTTTAAAATAAAAACTTATTTGGATGAGATTTATAATAAAAACTGAAGAAAAACTTGTTTGAATTTATTATCCCAATTTTTATTATTATATATTATTAGATATTAGCATTAAATAGAAGTTTGATTCATTTCTTAATATACCAAATTTAATTCTTAAAATTATTAATTATCATAATTGTTTAAAATAATAATATAAATATTTAATATAATTAGAGAAATTTATTCACCAATTCTATATAATAATAGTGCTGTAAAAAAATAAAAATTACATTAAGTCATTCAAATTTAATAATATATGATATTTATCATGCTACAATGATTTAAAGTACAATATTAGCATAGCTTTAAAAAAAAACAATGACTTGGAGCTTTCTTTAATATAATCATTCTACATTTGTCCAATAATTTCATCTCACTTTCAAGACAAACTTTTAAGTTGCATTTATACTTTCTAAAATTTGGTCTTTATTTTCAACATAACTACTAAATTATTTATCGCTTTATCTATACATTCTAATAATATTGTTTATCTCATAACACAAAATAGCATTACATTTTTTCTTCTTCAAATAATAAATGGAAATATTCAAAAATACACGGAATCTTAATTGTAAAACATTAAAATATCTTTCAATAATATTTCTTAATAAAGGATATTTGTAGTTAAATGATTCACATGGACTTTAAGGTATTCCTTTACCTCTATAATCTCACGAACAATATCAATATCCCTTATCTTGTTATGGCGAATAAAATTCAATCATATTAGTGTAGCCGGAGTCAACTAAATAGAAATTACCTAAGCATATGAAAAAGTATAATATTAAAAATTAATAAAAATTAATTGTAATTACTCTATTTATTCGAAATAATATAATATCTTATGGAGGTATAAAAAATTGGTTCATTGGATTTATTATCGTCTTTAAAAAAACTTTAGAATTATTTGCAATACCTCTTCATCGAATCCTTGCATATGTGAAACGCATATTAAATTGAGCAACAACATATAACACTTGAGTTGAATCAAATGTTACGACCATATGGTACTTGTTTATCAGCTGAAATATGTGCATCCCTATGTGTACCATCTATTATTTATATACAATCCCACAAAATAAAAATATTGTAAAACAGATGAATTCATTATAAATATATGATAAAATAGTAATAAAGTATATGAATGTAACTAAAAATATGAAAAGTGTTTTGAATTATAATGAATCTCAAGAGATATAATAGTGGAGTAATAACTCTTTTTATGGTAGAATAATGACTTCTTATGACTTGATTAACTACATATAAGACTTTACAAAAATACTTTGAAAATTTTCCTGGTTGAATGGTGCAAGCTCTTTATATCAACTTTACTTGTCTCATTATACCTATCGTCATAAAGAAAATCATAACTTACTCCTTTATAATCAACTGGCTAGTTATCTTTAGGTCTCCTAACTTTTCAATTTATCGCATAAGTTCAAAAGGATTAAGTTCTCATTAATCCTTGTAAGATTCTCAATTAAAAATATAATAGAAGTTTTTATACATTTTCTTATGTAAATAATATTATTGTACTCTTCTTCATTACAGAAATTAAAACTATGTTGAATGTTTCATCATCTAAATCGGAATTACAATTTAAAAAAGGGGCCATGCATCTGTAATATCAATATTTGATAATTTATTAAAATGTTAAAATATAAATGCTAAAGTTATTCTCAAACACCAAAACATATAAGACAATTGTGGTTGATGTTTTTTGGATACCTTTGACATAAATAGGACTATAAATTAAATTAAAATTTTAATATAATCGTCACTCTACTCTATTAAAGAAATAAGGAAATAACCTAAAAAGAGAGCCACTAAAAAGGTCCTTACAAGAAAATTTAAGTTTAGGGTTGAAGTATAAAATATGGAAGATATTAGATATCCTATTTTATTTTTCTAAGAAAATATCAAGGTCTAAAATAAGCGTTTTGTAAATTTGGAGTTTTTTTTAAAGAAAATGAGCTGAAGTGTAAAGTGAGTAAAAGTAGGCTAAATAAAGAAAATAAAACAGATTGTTGAATGCCTAGGAGATTATTGTTTTACTTATGGTTCAAATAATATATTTGAATTGATATTTAACATTTGAAATAAAATTTAAAACATGTGAATGAATACTTATGGGTTCGTAGTTTCATCCAAGGCTTAAATCAAAATAATAAAAATTTCTAAACTACATAGGTCTTTGAATGTCATAAACTTGAATTTTCTCTTTAAAAGGGGGTGAATGCAAATAATGAGAGAAATAAAATGAACTTCCTAATAATATTAGTAGACATCATGTAAGTTTTTTTTATTTTAAAGGATAAAAGGGTCCTAAAAATAAAATAATAAGACTTGTAAAAGGAATTTAATGAATTAGACTATTCAGAAGGAAAAAATAATTAAAAAGGGACAAACTTTTTGGATTAAACTACTTAAAGGAAAATGAAATGGACCAATCATTCATTGTTTAAAAGAAATTTAATGGTCATAAAGACCTAAAGACGTGGAACTAAACTAAGCTAATGGACCTAAGAATTCAAACTAAAAAAAATAACAAAATAAAAAAGATATTCATAATGGGTTTGTAAGCCTAATTAAATCTAATTCTTAACTATTTTTTTACTGAAATTGAACTTGAAAAAGGAAAATTGAGCTTTTGAAAAAAATTCTTAAACCTTTTATTGAATTATCTATCTTCACTTATGTCCCTTATAAAGTAACCATAACATGTCATAAAAAAGAAAATAACATACATCTCATTAAACTAATATCATTGTCCAATCAAATCTTAGAAAAAACTACTTAGGTGTAGCCCTCTTCAGTTAATGCCTAAGTGGCTATTTTTCATAACAAATGAAAAAAGGTGAATCCTAATGATCTTTTATTTAATTGTTAAATTATTGTAAAAAATATCCAGAACTACATATATAGAGAAAATTAAGCCTAAGCCTAAAAGAAACCTTCAAGTTGAAACTTTTAGTTGAATGTATGGATTTATTCCTCCAAAATGTAGGAACATGAAACAAAAGCTTGGCCCACCCTTATGATACAAACATGAGATTAGTTATTAAATTGATGTCTCAAAAATTAAAATGAGCTTAAGAGTACAACAAGTCTAAACATGAAAAAACAATCAATTTAATTCATAAAAGGTTTAAATTGATATTTCATAAATAATATAAAAGAGAACTTAAAGAATCCAAATTTCTTAAACTTAATAAACATATATTAACACTGTGACACAAAATCAAAATCATGAAAACTATTGAAACAACTTAATCCACAATAAAAATGAATTTTTTAAAAAACCAATCATAAAATTCAAAACTTAAGTCTAAATATTATGAAATTTGGTATATGCAATTTCAATCATTCTTAGGAACTAAATACCAAATACTAAAAGTGAAAAAGTAAAATTTAAGAAAGTGAATCCACGAAGAGGGATAGGGAAACACATAATTAATTGGATAAGTATTCTCTAAATAAATTTTTGAAATTCTTTAATCTAACTCCCAGTCTATTATAATTGTTCTTCAACCGAATATTAACATATTCCTTATTGAATTTTGTTTGAATACCTATCGTAATATTCTTTAAATAAGATTTGAAAAATGTAATAGTTATTCTATTTTCATTCTTCATTTCTTCAACTATCAATAAGATTAAATGTAACCCTATTACATCATTCGATATCTCATCCTTTTTATTTATTTCTACATGATTGTTTAAATAATTCAAATAATTCAAACCTTCATTACTTAAAATATTTAAATGTGATTGATAAGAGCAATAAAAGTGTCTCATGAAATATTTATAAAAATGAAAATAAAAATAAAGTTGATAAACATAAATGTTCAATCTTATAAAAATACAATTTTTTATGCCAACTTCCATTAAAAGTGAATAGCCTTAGGCCCTGTTTGGTTGGATGTTAATTAATGGAATGGAACGAAACGAAACAAAACGGTTTATAATGGAATGGAATGTAATATAGTGAAAAGTTGTTTGGAAGGGATGTAACAGTTCATAATGTAATGTAGTAAAATGTTATTTGGAAGATAGATGAAATGGAATAGAATGTATAATAAATGACTATTGTACCCTTAGATTAAAATAGTTGTTGCAAGAGGTTTAACGATATGATTTTAAAATAGAAAAAATTTCTAATTAAAAAGTTATGATTGTGACTTTTTAATTTTTTTATATATTTTCTATTTCAAAGTAATAAAAATTTTAATAAAGATTTTATTATTTTATAATTAATTATATACAATTTATTATTAATTATATGAAAATATTATTATTAATTATTTAATTTATTATATTAAATTTTATTTTATTCTATTATATGTGATTTATATTTAAAAGATATTATTTATATTTTTATTTATAGAGAAATATATACAACTAAAACTATTATAATCAAAATTCATAACTCATTTGGTTAATTCATATTTTTCCTGAAACATACTTTTGGGTCAACGTTTCATGATAAATCTGAAAATGAAAATGGAATAATTTGAAAGCACCTTCTTCTAGAAAATTGTTCTCTTATCTCTTATAAGTTTCTAGTTTAACCAAAAACATTCAATTTGGTTCAGTATTCCAAAAGTTATACTCTAAATAATTCGGACTGATCTTCAACTATAATAGTATTTTGTACCCGACTTCAAGTCAAATTCTGGAATTCTCGAGACATAATTAAAATTCAATTTCTTCAGAATAATTGTAGCCTTATAAAATTTATATTTCCATTCTCACATAAGTATCATTTATACTTATGGTTTATACCTTAATAAAACCATTAGAATCACCATTCCTAACTCATTTGGATGTTAGAGAAGAGGTTATAGACAAAAGAAGGAAGGATGCACTGTTAAGTTGTTTAACTCAATTAAAAAAATAAGTCACGACCGTGCAACATCAGTGCATGCCCGTGAAATCCAAAATAATTAAATCACGGTCGTGCAGCCTTAACACATAGTCGTGCACACCTAAAACCAATTTCTAGGTTTTCCAAAAACACTCTTTCAGGTCTACTGTTCATGATCAATAATAAAATGTAAATGAAGTCATTTGGAAATATTTCTTCTAGAAAATTGTTCTCCTATCTCTTACGTTTCTAATGATACCAAAATCATTCAATTTGGTTCAGAAATATGAAAGTTATACCCCAAACATTTTAGACTATTTGTAAGCTAAAACAACATTCTGTAATCAAATTTAATTCAAAATTAGGAATTCTAGAGATAGAATTAAAATTTAATTTCTTCAAAAAATATGTATTCCTATGTCTCTAGTTTACTCCAAATAAAAAATCATTACATTTGGATAACTACAGAACAAGATATTGTCAAAATACCAAAGCAAGTTTAATGAAAATACTTATTTATCAGTTTTCCAGAATTCCTCATCATTTTCGTCCCACATTTTTCACTAAGTCTCTCCTAATTGATTTTAGATAGCTATAATTTTTGGTGGAGGTGTAGAAAATGTGTTCCAAATCTAATGGTTCAAGTTCCATGTCATTTGAAGGTCGGGAGAACAAGATATGGCCAAGAGATCAAAAGGTGTTTGAGTTTTTCACCAGCCAAAAGAAGTCGCGATCGTGCAGTTCACAACATGCACGATTGCAAGTTTTCAGTCGACCTTCAAAATTTGCGATTGTCTTCAAGCACTATTGCAAGTCTCTTGACGATAGAGTTTGCACGATCACGCTTTCCTACTTTCTCTTCCAAAAACGCGATCTTGCTTCTCTTCCGAGCCTCTGTAAAATTTTCTTCTTCTTTCTTTTCTTTTTAATCAACTTCTCTAACTCATCTCAACTACATTTTCGACTTCCATTCAACCCAACACATTCAAAAACATATAAAAAACTAGGAATTAACACTAAATATCAAAACCAAAATATCACTCATACATCTCTTCTTTCTCTCTATCTAACATTTCTAATTCGATTCTACTTCCATTTTCTCTTCATTTTTGACTCTCATTATACTCAAACATTCATAAACAACTCCAAAATTCAGGTTAAAATACCAACATTAACTACAGATAAAGTTATTCCTAAAATACCGAAGCATGTTCAGTGAAAATACTCCAGTTATCATTTTCCAAAACTCGTCACCATTTTTGTCCCAATTTCATCAATCAATCTCTCAAAAATGATTTCATATGGCTATAATTTTGGTGGATATGTATAAAAATGTGTTACGAGTTTGTTGGTTCAAATCTCATGTCATTTGGAGGTCGGGAGAAGAAGTTATAGTCAAAAGATCAAAGGATGTTCGACAACAATCCATCTTCGGCTGCGCGATCGTGCTTTTCCAAATTCATGATGAAAGTCACAATCGTGCTTTTCCAATTTATTCTGAAATGTCACCGTCGTGCAAAAGCACAATCGTGCATTTCTTCTTCCTTCTTAACCGTAGCTCTTCTTCTTCTTCTTTCTATTCTTCTACTCAAACCAACATCTTTAACTTATATTAACCCCATTTTCCATTTCCATACAACCCAACACATTTTTTTTAAAAAAAGAAAGATCAAAAACCAAGAATCAACACCAAATATCAAAAACATCACATACTCACGCATCTTCTTCATTTTTGCGTTTCTTCACGTTCATTTTTCTGCATTTCTATTTTCTGTATTCTCTTCAATTTCTTCTTCTAACTCTCATTTAAATGTACTTGTTTGGGGTTATGAGAAAAAGGGTATGGGTGTGGAATGAAAATTGATGTTTGGTATGAACCTATCATTGAAGACCTAAGAGTTTCATTCCTTGATTTTGGGCAATCCTCCATTCCTCTCATAATTCAAAGGAATGGGAGAGAGGAATGAGAGTGAGAGTTATATTTTTAATTTTTTATATATAAATGATAGATAAAAGGTATAATTATGAGCCAAATAACCTCATAAGTAAAGCTTTAATTTCAATAATCAAATTTATGGTGAAACCAATTAAATAATTAAATAATTAAATATATTGTAATTAATTAAAATATTAGTATTATTTAAT
>JANZLC010000007.1:12326003-12337298 GCA_026413385.1 Erythroxylum gracilipes | reverse complement strand
TTAGGAACATTTAGGAATAATACTTAAGTGTATATTGAATCTCATAATTATGATCTTATCATAATTTCAATTACACAGTAATTATTCCAAGGATTTTATCTTTACAAATAATAATCAAATAATTAACAAATACATAAAGATAAAGAATGCCTCTGATTAATAAATAATAATGTCATACAAATTATTTACAACCAAAATAAATTGGCTGCAAGGGCATAAACAAACAGTTGCGCCCTTGTTTTATTCTTGTATTCTGCGTGTCTATCATTAGACAATTAATTCTCCACTTAAAACTCTCTTAGCTGTCACTTACGTTCATGCGTGAAGCTCCCCAATTTATTTAATTCCTTCCTCTTTTTAATGCCTCTCGTGTATAGCGTCTATTAATTTTTATTGTTGTGTCTGCCTTCCTATTGCTCTCATTTATTTCTATCTTGTAGCTCTTAATTATTTTTTTCTTTTTCCTCCATGAAAGCAAATAGATATTAATCTTCAGAAAATAATCCATATGTCATGCTTTCGAATCACTTTAATTTCTTTGCTCTCAAATTTTACCTAAAATCAAATATAAATTAAAGTAAGTATCTTAAGCATTTGTATGTCAATAATTGCTAAGTGTAAATAATTAAAAATATCAAAAATTAAACACATATCACTTGAATATTCTTTCAAGTAATATCGTTCCCATCTAAACGGTGTAATAAGTCCACTTCTCAACATGAATTTAGCATCAATAAGATAGTATTTTCCTATCATGAATAAAACTATGTCAAAATATAATTTATGACATTTATTAGTTAATAAGATTTAAGCCATATTTTATATTCGGGAATTTAAGTGAGAACTGCCTGATTAGTACACTTTTCATAATCCGTGAATCAGATGTTGTTCTTCCCACCTAGCTAATACATACGTGAACTTCATATCAAAAGAACAAGCACACAACACATTTTATGTTGGATAATCCTTTCTCCCACGAAATCTAAAAGCATCTCGAGCAAGTACTTTCACACGGATATGTGTATAATCAGTTGCACCAAACAATCAATTGCACCAACACAATCCTGACATTGAAGTATATTATTCTCAAATATTATGTGTGTTTAATATAATTATACTAAGTTAAGAAAAGAAAATCACCTTAAAAAAAGGGTAGAATCTACTACTGTTCAATATTTCTGATCGGGTTTCTTGTACGTCAGGTTGTCTTAGAAACATATCCTCTAGTTGTATAACTGCTTTCAAAATGCTATGAAAATGACAGCTTACAGTTTCCCTAGATCGACTCCAAAAGAACGCAATCTCTCGATTGGTAACATTATGCCCTAATATGTATAGAAACTTCACTACTTGTTCTTCAATAGTTGCATGTACAGTGGGCCAAAGAACACCTTTTCCAGCTAATAAATCACATAATTCGCCAAATGGTTTAGGATGCATTCTAATTATATTTCTCCCATTGGAATGAAATAAAATTTTTCGCATGATACTCTCCCTTTATTGCAATCTCTCTGATAGTGTAAGCATTTGAAGTTTGTCGTTCGCACGTCTCTAACGTAACACCCACCAATAGATCACAAGACAAGCAACATGAACAAATGCTAATTGATGTATACGAATCAATTTTACTTTTTGATTATTCGTTTGATTACCTTCACCGTTTATGTATTAAAAAAAGGAGTAGTTTTTAGATTGTGAAAATCAAAATATAATAAATATGACATAGATATGCCCATTTATATATTGTGTTATAAAAGCAACAAGAAGCAATGTTAAAAGGGAAGCTTCATATGAATCATTCCCTCATTGAAATTTCAAGCAAAGTAATAGCAAAACAAAGACAAAGAAGATAGCCACATTAAAAAATACCCAAAATTCACAGTTGACTCTCTCCTCTTTCTGTTAAACTACGCAGAAAGGGAGAAAATGAACAATGGGTAAACCCATATGTAAATAGGAGTAGTTTTTAGATTGTGAAAATCAAAATATAACAAATATGACATAGATATGTCCATTTATATATGGTGATATAAAAGCAACAAGAAGCAACGTTAAAAGGGAAGATTCAACTTAATCATTCCCCTACTGAAATTTCAAGCAAAGTAATAGCAAAACAAAGACAAAGAAGACAACGACATTGAAAAATACCCAAAATTCACAGTTGCTTCTCTCTCTGTTGAACTACGCAGAAAGGAAGATTGAGAGAGAATGTTCACTTTAGTGACCCATATGTGTGAATCCATATGTAAAGTAAAGGAAAACAGAGTACAATCTCCTCACCCAAAACAAAACGCATCTAATAATAAAAGCAACGAGCATATATTGTTAAAAAAATCGACAGTGAACAGAAATAGGATAAAAAGAAGGTTTCAACAAAGAGAAAGACTGATCGGTGACCAAGTCTTCCAGCTCCTCTTCTGCTTCCCCTGCAATAAACAACACATGAAGAATAAGAAGTGGTAGAACGCAGAGAACAGAAAGAGAAATTTGGAAATGATAAGCTTGTGTATAGTATAATAAATGAGTTTGGGTAGGGTTAGAAAAAATAATTGGTAAAATTGGTAAGAAGAATTATTGAGGGTATATTAGGTATTTATTAGTTTACGTTCCATCCTAAACCTCCCGAATCGGAGGTTTCTTATTTTCACTATTTAGGATGGAATAGCACATAATATGAAACCCTCCGCTTCCATTTCATTCCATTCTATTTCATTATGAAACCCTCAACAAACGATGGAAGTATGTTACGTTCCATCCCTTTCCATCCCTAACCCCTCAACATATTTAATGGATTATTGGCAAAATCCAAATGCAAGTAATAATTATATTGATATCACAACCAGCTTACAGATAGGAATTAAATTTAAAAAATTGAAATTGAACAAATTAAGATCATTAAGAGTTAATAATCGACCAAGTAAAAATTAAGGTGTGATTAGTGTTTGCCAATAGCACTACGTTTATAGCAAAATTATATAATTGGATTAATAACGAGATGTTTCTATTAAAGCATGCCATTAATAAGAATCTATGTCCAACCATTAGCATCAATTTGCCTGGCAAATAACCTTGTGCTTCGTGTAAGCAGTATTTTTATTCATTCTATCAATATGCATATGAGGTTTAGTCATCAAGAATAAATAGTTACTATAACACCAATTTAGAGTGTTAAACGCCAATTTACAAGCAAGAAGCAACGTTCTTGGGTAACTTCCGTAATATATACATTATAAATTATTATCACTTTCCAAATATAAGTATATATCACTTTCCTTATATTTGGAAAGTGATAATAATTTAATTAATTATATAAAAACAATTTCTCTTTAATTTTCATTCGAATGGATTTGGATTGCCTTCAAAGAAGATAGGTCAGGTTTGATTCCGACCCGACCATCCCAAATCCTACCCTTTTGGGGTAATAAATTTTGCAGCAATTTATTACTCGCACATGGTGTAATAACGACAAAAGTGAGTCAAACACTTGAATCAAGGAAAACAGGAAGAAGGGCTCCCCACTTCATCCACCTCCAAATCGGACACGTTTACAAAAGGAAATACGACCGCTGGTATCAAAGGTAAACTCACTCCACACGCGCCCTTTACTCAGTACATGATTGCGTTTAGTACAATTACAATGTGGCCTTTCCAATTCTGCGACGCACGCAGTTTGACAGTGACTATACAGTATACACCCATCCACTCAAGATGTAAAACGTGGCAGTATATTATAGCATCCCTGTGTTTGATAACTGAAATTGGCAGTTCAGTTCCTAGACAAACGTCAGATCGGCCATCTAATTAAAGGGTACAAGTTCATATATGATTTGAGTTAAATAAAATTACATCAGCTTTGTTTGCTGTAAATTTGAATACAAAAAAGGAATGAGTTCTTGAGCATAATTAAGCTCCTTAGCTAAGTCTTCTTAATATAATCATTCAAATTCCAGCTAAATGATTGACCATTTTAGTCCCAAACCCACTTTTAGACAGCAGCAGCTTAGGGCTGGCTAGTCCCAGTAACTTATCCGATTTGGTCTGAAAATCAGTGGTTTCTTCGATGCAAATTGACCAAAAGATGCTTTCAACAGATGCAGAAAAAGCTTTTTCAATTTTCTTGCTTCGTATCATTTTCAAGAAAATCTTATGACACTATTGTTCTTGAGATAAGTTGGCTGTCAACTATTATTCTCATTCATAGACAATATTTATCATCAAGTTTGGCTACAAAAATTTTGACTTTAAGTGGAACTGTAGTTGTCTAATTTTACAATTACAACTATAGTGAATAACATGTTACATCAAGTTAGAGTTTAGATCTTTTTGTTTAGTTCTCAGAAGGCAAAATTGTTATTATAGACTAATTGATATTCTAGTTCGTAGTTTTAATTTTTAAGAATAACATAATATATTATCATAATATTTTGTTACTCTTAATGATATTAGTGAGTTAATGTATAAGAGATCAATTTCAAAGGAAGGATAAAGTGAGTAATGAAGTAAATTGAAGATGAAAGTAAAGTAAAACACATGTAATACAAACAAAAAACTAAGAATAATAAAGAATCAAGCACATCAACATTTAAACAAATTATTATGATCATTCTTGTATACTTATCTTAGTCATTTCAATGAATTAGAGGTCAATTATCATATAATCAATTGAACTTATGACATATTGTATATATACTTTATCATAATAAAAAGATTTAAGTTTTTTAAGAAAATCTTCTTGATACATTAAAATAATTTTAAAGAATTGTTGAAATGGTTTTGAATCATTTTATTGTCAAAAAAGTGTTTTGCTCTTTGAAAGAAATTGAGAAGTTTTGAGAAAAAACTTATTTTAGGAAGTTCAGTAGATGAATACAGGGATTTTTGTGAAAACTACTAGAGTTTTGGATAAATTGATTGATCGGTGTGACAATGTGGTTGATCGATATCTTTTGATAACATATACCAAGAGTTTCTGAAGATCAATGTTACTATTACTAGTTGCAATGACTAATTTTTATTTTTAACAATTATTTTAGGTTAATTTGAGTATAAATATACAATATATGAGTAGTGAGAGTAACTTAAGCATCTTAGAGAGTTGTTGATAGCTTTAAGAGGTTAGAGAGTGCTTTTATGCATTGCATAATATATACTGAACCTTCAAGGAGGCAATCACTCAGCAGCAACTCCACCATTGCAGAGTCTATTTTGACAGGTTTCCAGTCTTTCAGAGGCAATTCCTTTCAGCAGTCCAATAACTATGAGTAGAATCCTTTTAAGGAAGCCGACACCTTCATAGTTGAATTGTTGGATTGTATGATTTGTTGTGTAGCTCTCAGTGCTCTCAATTGGCACACTGCATATTTGATCCTTTGTTACCTGTGTCTGTTGTTTGTCTCTATCCTCATTGGTCCTTTAAGCTTTTAGGGTCTCCAAGAGGCTTAATTTCTAGTCAGGATTCTCAATGTTTTGTCCTTTTTGTATCTTTCTTTGGTGTGTCTTATTTGTCCTCTTAATTTCTAGTTAGGATTCTCGATGTTTTGTCCTTTTTGTATCTTTCTTTGGTGTGTCGTATTTGTCCAAGGGTTTTCTATCTGATTGGTTTAGATGAGTGTCCCTACTCTCTCAAGTTTTGTACATACTTTCCTTTATTATTTATTTAATTACTGATTTATCAAAAAAAAACATACTGAACCTTTGTTCATTAAAGTGATTAAGAAAATAAGTTTTTGAGTTGTATAATTATTGTCATTACGGAAATCACCTGAGTATGGTTTGTGAGGACTCCTCTTGACCTTGAACAAGATTCGTAAAAGGTTACTCTTCACTCGTGACAAAGTAAAATGATTGTTAAGTATTTCTCGTTACTCGTATAAAATAAGATGTTGTATGGAGAATTGAAGGAAAAAGTGAATAAATTTACAAGCGGAGCTTATGAAGTGGATGTAAGTCAAGGACACTTTGTTTGAACAACTATAAAAGAATTTTATCTCTTTTTCCCTACTCTATTTTGCTATTATTATGTTTTTTTATGAATTTATTTATTGTGAATTTACCATAACCATTCATTGGTTTAGAAATAGGAAAAAAAAACAAACAACTCATTTGCTTCTCATATGTCATCTCGAGACTGTTTTCCATAATATTAATATCTTGTCCCTTTTAACTTTTTAATGAAGTTTCATAATTGATTTAAAGTGTCTCATCTATTGCATATAATTTTTTAATGAAATTTAAAAAAAGTTAACTACAAAACAATTTGAATAAATTTTTAGCTAAGATGGTTAAGATATTAATATTATGGCAAACTTTTGGTATATGAGTCAGAAATCTAGCCTATGTAATATCACAACTATGCAATCTGGACCTACTAAGAATTGAATTGATCTTAAAATGATTTCTTTAAACATTGTCTAAAAGTGTGATTTTCACCTTAACATTTTACAAAAGATCTAAATAAACCTTTACCATTATCTTTGTTATCACTTTCAGGATTCAATGAGTACTATTTTAGTAACATTAGTATGAAACAAATCATATTTTAGTAGCATTAGGATACACAGCGGTACCAGAGATAACAATAAGGCCTTACTTAGACTTTTTGTGAAACGTTGAGGTATAAATCATACTTTTAGCCTAATATTACTATATTTTTCAATAAAAATGATTACTTACTTTGAAGAGCTAAGATGAAAGTCATTTTTATGCGTGAAGATTTTGTTTATATGAGATTAATAAAAAGAGTGAGTGGAATGTGAATGACGATAAACTCATTTCATTAAATAGTAACACAATGCACATGTTATTCAATGTATTAGATATAAATGTGCTTTGTAAAGTTTTAATGTATCAAAATGCTCAATATATTTGACACATACTTGATCTTACATGTGTTAATGATGGTCATAATGATATTAATATTAATAATAATGAGCTTGATGAGAATCTAAATGACAATAAAAAATGGAGTAGAAAGAAAGAGAACTGTAAAAGAAAGAAGAGAAAATTAAAGATCACATAGGATAATATAAGTAATTTCGGAAGTATAGAATTGAATAATAAGGTGACTAACATATACTTTGTGAAAAATAATGATGACATATCATCTAATTCAAATATCTTAATAATAATGATAATGATGATATTTTATCTTATAAAGAACTTGTTGAATATCTAACTACAAAGAGTTTTATAAAAAAAAAGAGATTATCTTTCAAGTATAAAGAGGTTTAAAAACTTTTAAATGCATGCATGATTGAGAATTACAAATTAAAATATGATATGTATGATATGATATAATTTAATTGTATGGTCATGCTCATTATCATTGGTAATAATCATACTATTATATTCTATCATATCATATATATCACAATTTAATTTCGTATTCTTAATCATGCTAGAAAATGAGGTATTAAGAAAGGATATCAATAACCTCAAAGAGTCATTGTCTAAATTCATCATGGATAATGAAAAAATAAATATCATGCTTGAAGCCCAAAAATATCTCTAATGATAACTATTGGATTGGTATCACTTACGAAAGTACATCATTTAATACTAAAAAAGTTTTTATAAAGAGCAAGCATTTACATGAAGTGCCACCGCCTAAGTCATCACATAAGCATATACCTTTCAATTCTAGACATAAAAATTTTAATGCTCATGCATCATCCTCAAGGTCTTAAGGTAAAAAGATATTTCATGCATTTATATGTTGTTCACATTCTAAATGTTCCCAACGTAAAAATTGACATAATTTTCATACAAGGCCACATCAATTAAGCATGTAATATTCTTCTCTTTCATATATACCTTTTTATCATAAGAACATAATAAATCAAGCTTACAATCATCATAGGATATCACATAAGCAAAATGTATATTGATAATCAATATAGAACAAATTTTCATTAAAAGGATATATTTTATGTTGATTGATTTACAAGGTCTCACTATCATGCAAGAAGAGCTTCTTATCCTTCATATATCTAAAGTAGCACTCTAAAGTGTCATCACTTCTAAGTAAGATAAACACACACACACACACATCTAAAGTAGCAATCTTAATTGTCATCACATCTAAGTAAGACACACACACACACACACACACACACACACACACACACATATATATATTCTTTTAGGTCATATTCACATGATTTATACGCTTTCAAATCATCCTATGTGAGGTGTCACTTTATGTTGTGATTGTAAACATGTCCATAAAAATTGCTCTTTGAACTAATGCTTATTAAATAAACCAAAAAATATATGGGTTGAAAAATTAGGTAACCTTTGGTGATACATAAAAGTAGGTTTACACTTGATTTTATATTGATAAGATTTGAGCATATTGACTTGACATATATATTTAAGGGAAAATATCATTGCTTTTCTCTAACAAGTAAATTGAAAAAATTAGACCAAGTATAAGTAAATTACAATCTACCTCTCACCCAATTTAAGAAACTAGAGAATAATTGAGCAAGCTTCAGTTGAAAACACAATTAACATATCTACGATATGATGTTGAAATAACTAATATTTCCATTCTCAACTCATGACCAATTGAGCTTGACATGTCTTCATAGTGTTACTGCTTTATTAATCAGCTCCATAGTATAACTCTTGGTGTAAAACTCCAAACTTTTCCTTTCATTTGAATATAAATTTTATTTTTGATGAATAGTAAATTTAGGAGAATAGTATTTTCGCTTGAATAGTGATTTTTTGGGACCCAACGCCAAAATTTTAAAATTATCCAAAATAGTTATTAAAGTCTAATGATAATGAAGTGAATCGAAAATAAGCCCGATTAGATGGATTTTGGGAGTTTCGACAATTTGGGATTAAAATGCCCTTTTTGGAAAATAGTGGGTATTAATGACTTTAAACACATATGAAATTTTTTTAAAGCATCCAGTCAATAAATATTAACCCTAATTAGGGTATTTCATGGTCAATTTGATGATAAGACAGTTTTGGAATATCTTTGAAGTTTAATTCGATTAGTAGGTGAATTAAATTCATTAAAGGGCAATTTGGTCTTTTTGTATAAAAATGCTATTAGAGGATTAATGAGTTACACTTAATAACCATTTAGTGGCTTTCTCAAGGGTTAAGAATCATTAATTGAATGGTGATGAGTCATTAGAGATGACCAATTAGAAGATGACATGTGTAATATACTAAAGAGTAAAAAATGCAAAAGTTAAGACATAAATTGCTTCATTTGGAGAGAGTAGTCGTGAGAGCAAAAACAAAAAACAAAAGAAGAGGGACTAAGGTGACTTTCATACAAGAAGAAGAGGAAGAAGAAGGTTTCCATTTTTGATGGATTTGGAGAAATCTTGATGAAATATAGGTGCTTACCAATTACCTAAGAGATTGAAAGAAAAAAATGGTAAGTTCTTCCTAGTTTAAGCTACTAATTTTGTGGTTTTGAGGGATGGATTTATTTGAAATCAATAGTGGTTTTTGACTTGCCATGGAGTGGATATTAAGCTTGGAAGCATTTAAGGGTTGAAAACAAGAAAGTAAACCAAGAAATCAAGATTGAAATAAGCGACCATGGCTAGGGTTTTTAGTGTGATATGATCCAAAATTCTATTATGATGTTTTATGATGTTTATAACATGGTTTTGATGCTAATGAAGTAAAGAAATGAAAAAGAATTGGTTTGGAATTGGTTTGATTTCATTTTATGTGTTTGGACTTCAACTCGTATATGTAGGAAACTAATTACTGTGTTGAAAATAAAAATGAAATTGATTGGTGGCTTAAATGACAAATTTATGTAGGAAGCTAATTAGTGTGTTGAAAATAAAAATGAAATTGATTGGTGGCTTAAATGATGAATTTGGACTAAGTGAGGTTTACGTAAGTTTGAGGATTTTTGTGGTTAAATGGTTAGGGATGATATTATGTTAATTGAATAATGTTATAGGTTTTAAAACATGTATTTATGATATGATGTGTTAAGAAAGTGGAAGGATAATTGATGTGTATTATATTTGGCCTAGCTAGAAAATAGTTGGAGAAATTTTGTCATTTTTAATTTGATGTGTTTGGATGATGCTTGGCATGGATCTTAGGTGAATTATGTTGAAAATTGAAAAGAAAATGAAATGATAATATGTGCACCTTAAGAGAAAATGTAAATGTTAGTGTGAGTTGTTGAAGTTTGATTATAGTTATGGTGTATATAAGCTTAAATTTTAAGGTTACTATTGTGAAAAATCAAATGGAAAAAAGTTAGCAGTATTTCATATTCGGCTTTAATGGTGAATAATTGGGTAAGATAGTGTTTTGAAGAAATTAATAAGTTAGAATGGGTAAAAAGATGGCATTTAAGTAATTTTTTGAAGTTAGATTTTGAAACGGAGAATAATAGATTAGCTTATAGAAGTTAAAGCGGAAATATGATTAACATATATGTTACGTGATTAAATACAAATCTCGAATTTGGTTAAAACCAAAAATATAGTTTTAATGCCTTATTTTCGAATTTGGAAATAAATGCTTGAACGAAATGCAATTTCTATAGGTAAAGGAGACGCATAGAATGAGTGAGTGTGCTTGACATAAATTTGCAAAATAGTGAGTGTATTTTAATTGTTTTATATAATAAATTCTTTGCAAAAGAATTAATGACATGTGATTTTAATTGATGCATTAAATTGTATGATTATGAGTTTTATTAGTATTGTTATTAATGTAAAATCCTCCCATAATTGATTTCAAAAATGATATGAGTTGTAAATGCATGAGTTGCTCTTTATTTACTAAGTGGTTTAAATTTTATGCCAAAAGCTAAGGTATTAAGAAAAAGGAATTTTTTTAGCCTATGGTACACCGTTATGTTTTATACATGTTACTATACTAGTTAGAGTATACTGATCGTGTATGACAGTGTCTGGGAGGTGCCAGTTATTAGTAGCGATCTGTCAGTAGTCCAATGAGTCGCCCTCTGCATGTATGGAGTGTATATAATGCTAGAAAAATAGTTACGGGTAAGCGATGTAGAGCTAACTTTCTAACTACCGGTGTATAATGGTTAACCTAGTGTAAATAAGTGATATAGAACTAACTCCGTAACTAGTAGTTAACCTATCGTAGGTAAGCGATACAAAACTAGCTCTGTAACTTTATGCCTAATGGTACCATATGGTAAAGAAATCAGTGGTGGGCTATGTTCTGTAACGCTGCGTTTGCTTAACGTCTGAGGACGCGAGGACGGATGACGAGGACAGAAATTTTTGTCCTCCTGAGTGTTTGCTTACCGAGGACAGAAAT
>JANZLC010000007.1:12256523-12277088 GCA_026413385.1 Erythroxylum gracilipes | reverse complement strand
AGAGACTTATGTATCTGCAAGCATACGTGGAGAGGGGCATTTGTTGCTTCTATGATAACCAATGATGCCAATAGGACTTTGTTACTCACGTAAGCCCACTGCACACCCACTACCCACTTGATGATTCTCACACACCCAAATCAGCTGCGTTTTTATTCCACACTTCAATTAACACAACAATCACGTCGCAATCCCAACACGCAGAATCAGTTTCCTTTTTCTGCTATATCCAAAAATCCAAACGTGCACTATTCAAATGCCAACATGATAATAGAATTCAATCCAAGATAAAATTCTTTTTCAACTAGAACTAGAAGATTATCCATACATCTTTTGAATCTAAGCCATTATCCAACTAATATCTTATATGTCCAATTAATAAATAATGCCAAAACAGATATCCTAACAATAAGAGATACCCATCATTTACTCATCCAAAAACAACACCAATATAGCCCCACACATGACGTAAAAACACAGCACCAATACAGCTGTAACAGTTTGAAGGAATCTCATATAAGATAGAGTACAAAATTTCGAGTATGTGGAACTAAGTCCAATTTCAAATAATGCTCAAAATTAAACAATAAGATATCATAACATATATCTTAACAATAAGAACAAAAGATATATTTATAAAGAGTTTTTTCCTTTTCTACTATAAATTGCATTCAAAGAAAAACCAAATGTTACATGTAAAAAATAATTGCAAGATCCTTTCAAGTAATCTCTCTTGCAGAGTTTGTTCGGTTTTCTTTGTTTTTCACATTTTTGAAGGAATCTCTCTTACTTTCTCTTCATATGTACCATCCACGTCGAAGTTGAAGCTGTTATTATACTCAATCAAAAAAAGGTAATAAGATAAAGGGGGAAAAAAAAGAATTCATGCTCCAAAAAAATCAAATAAAATAGTTCCCTTAATGACAACTCAAAATATAGAAACATTTACAACTCACCTCGTGGGAGCAATGAACTTGAATTAATTTCATTCAACTTCTTCCATCTTCAACCTCTTTTCGGGCATATAGTGGAATGACTGTGCACTTGTGGCTGATCTTTTCAATTTGGACACTCTTGAAGTTGGAAAGTCAAATTTTACACAGAATCCATCTTCATCCTTTTGAGCATACAATGGTATAACCCCGCACTGTTTTATTCCATTGACAACTGTGCCGCTAAACTTAAAAAAGGCTAATCCCTCTTCAAAGTTAACTTGCCTACGTCCCCATTCACAAACACTGCTACTCATGAAGACCATCATATGCTCTGTATCTATTCCTTCGATGCGTAATGCTTGAGGAACGAAATTACCTGAGGAGAAATGGTAATTATCTCCAAGATAGCAATCATATCTAAGAAAGCCTTCGAATCTTTCATCATAACACAGGTAGAAAGCAAATCCCAAAAAGCGATGATTCAACCAAAGAGACGGAAGGTGGATTTGAATGGAATCACCCATGCTTTGATACTTGACCCACTCTGGTATTCTATTTCCTGGATAGATCATTTCAAAATTCTCCTGAAAATACAACTTTATAACTCAAATTAATAAATATACAGACCCAAATAAAGAAAAAGAGAGAAAGTAGGAAAGTTAAATACCAATGGTTTCTGCATTTGATTTCTTGTAAAAGCAGTTAGATGATTCCTCAACAATGCATTTGCAGCTTCCTGACATTCATCTTCATCCAACTTTAAGCAATTCCTTAAACTGAGTTTTGTTAGACATTTTCGTGAGTCAAGGTGTAGCTGTTTAAGGGTCCATATTTCTTCTAGTGATGTACAACCATTGGCGTTTAAAAAAAAGACTCCGGACGGAAGTTCTGGCAAGGATTTAAGCCTTTTACACTCGCTTATATCAAGGCATTTCAATTGTGAAAGTTGTTTGATGGCTGCAGGGATCCTCTCAAAATTATTTCCACCCAAATATAGAAAAAATGCAGAATATAGGAAGTTCAAGTCCTCCGGCAATTCCCTAAAATTACATTTGGAAAGCTGTAGGTCGATTGCATTATTGAAACTTTCTGGCAAATAAACAAGCTTCCGACAGTCTGTTATATCTAAATAAACGAGCCCTTTAAGATTGCCAATCGACGATGGCAGCTTCTCCATGGCTGTCTCTTTTAGCACAAGACGCTTCAAATTATACATGGGCTCCAAGATTCCGGGAAGCTCCTTAAAGCGCGAGGACCCAGTTAGATCAAGTTTTTCCAGAGATGTTAATTTGTTTAAAAAGTTGCTAGAAAGGCTTTCAAGCTCTCTACAACAGCTCATCTCTAATTTCTTTAACTTGCTGAGGAGTTCAACTGATGATGAAGGTACATGCTTTATAGCAGTCTCACTTAAGATTAGCTCCTTAATGCTGCTTGAAATTTCTGGGAAAGCATTCAAATTTCTGCAACCACCAAGATCAAGAACTTCAAGAGCTTCTAGAAATCCACTTCTACTGTTTGGAAGAAGAGTTATGCTTTTATTGTTTACAAAACTCAGTGACCTTAACTTGCCCAATTGACTTCCATAAATGGAGGGAACTTTAATCAAACTGCAAAAACTATTAACAATGGTACTCAATATTCCATTTGAATATTGAGATGCCACTGAATTTTCCTGTAATTAAAACAAATAACACAAGATTAATCAACTATAGTGCAGTATTAGTTTCAACTTTTATTATAAAAAGAATAAAAAATTAAATACCTTGACTACTGTGTGCACTTCTTTTATGTTGCTGTTGGGCAATCTAAGTATCGCAAGATTTTCTGGTTGGAAATTAGGTGGCAAGGATTCCAGTGGATATTTATCCCAATAAAGATACCTTAACTTGTTGGGAAGATAATCAAGACCTTGAAGGAGATGTAGATTACTTTTTTCAACCAAGCTTCTATTAAAATAGATAAACTTAAGATTAGGCATCTTCATGAACACTTTGGAATTTAAATTTATCTCTCTTATCTTGCTCACATTAAGCATTATGCTTTCCAATACTTCGGCTTCCTAATAAATAACAACAAACATTTACTTAAGTTATTATAGTAATAAATAACAGATTTCAGTAAACAAAATATATAAGAAATTGTTAATAATAAAATGGAATATTTCAAATATCTTCAAGATCTTACCTTATTCTCCACAAATAGTTTATAAATGTCTTCATGATCCCATAATCTACTACGTCGATTCGGATACTTAGATTCTTGACGAACGATCTCCTTTCCCATTTCTTGTAATAAATCATGCATTTGCAGCATGTTGTGATTGAAAAGAGTAGAAACAGTTACAAGGCATTTGTCTACAAGAACAGTTAATATAATGTCGATATTGAACCTGCTGTTTTTGTATATTTGTCTCAGAATATTTGTGTTAACTTCTGTTTGCCACACATGTTTGAAGAAGCATGCAATGTCAAGAAAGACATCTTTCTCCACCCTATTTAAGCCATTGTAACTAACTTGTAGCGCGCTTTGAATATTCATATTTGGAACTTCTGACAATTGATTTATTGCTCTTTCCCACTCCTTTTCCTTTTTCCCAATTAAAGAGGAGCCTAAAACTTTCAAAGCTAAAGGATTGCCTTTCGCGTATTTAACAATTGAATTGGACAAGGACACATAATCATCTATGGGATTTTTTTGCTTGAAGGCACTCATCGTGAAAAGTTGAAGGGCTTCATCATCATTTAACAGTTCAACTTCATATATAAAATCAGTTCTTCCTTGAAATACTTGCTTATCTCTACTAGTGATGAGAATCACACTTTCCGAACCGAACCAACATGGATCTCCAATCAAAGACTCAATTTGTTGTGAATCATCCACATCGTCAAGAAAAATTAACATTTTCTTACGACCAAGTCTTGTTTTAAGAAATGGTGTAGGCCCAGCAATGAACGTATGTTTCACTAGATTTTCCTCACCCAATGCTTTTGAAACAAGTTCTTCTAGTAAATTCATCAAGCGACCTCCTTCTGCTTGTTGTCTTATATTATATACAAAACAACAACCTTGGAATTGATGGGACATCATATTATATATGACATTAGCTAACGTAGTTTTTCCAGCACCGCCCATCCCCCAAATTCCTAAAATACAAACCTCCAATGGCTTAATAGTAAATACCTGCTTAATTTTCTGAATGCGCGTGTTCATTCCAACCAAATTCTCAAAGTCATCCCATGTCATGGATTGGTTCAGTTTTTCCTAAATTTCTTCAACTATTTTGTTAATAAGCATATGATCAGTGCTGCCAATTATGAAACACAAAATAAATGAATGAAAAGCCAAACAACCATTTATTGGATTGACCATACGAACTAAAACATACCTGAAATCCTTAGAATCAAACCCACATAGATTGGAAGCTTTGGTCAAGGCATCCCTCCACCTTCGGATCTTGTGTCCATTCTTGGGATTTTGCTCATGTTTTACAAGAGCTGCTGCAACATCATGAGACTGTTTCCTTAAATGGGAGGGATCTATCTCGTAAAAGATAGGTATGACAATCTGTCCATGGGTTTCATGACATTTAATGATCTTCACAAGTTCATCCAGACACCAAGTGGAAAATGCATAGTTTTTTGAGAAAACGAGGACAGCAACAGTAGAATCTTTGATTGCTTGTGGAAGTGACCGGGCAATTTCTTCTCCTCTTTTGAGTTCATTGTTGTCAAAGAAGGTTGGAGATCCTTTTGGCACAAAGCAGCATAGAGATGGCTGATAAAATTTCGACGCGTGTCTTCACCCTTGAAGTTCAAGAAGACGTCGTACTTGCATGGTTGAGAGGCCAAAGAAGAAGTGGTAGAAGAAGAAGCCATTATTGTTGCACCAAAGAGAGTAACCACACCAAAACTTTTGTGCATTATTTAACATAAAAATCCATTGACTTGAAGTCGTCCTTAGAATTAAACTTTTTGGTCTCCAATGACTTGAAGTCATCCTTCGAATTAAATTTTTTAGTCTTTTCTTGTTATTATGAAGCATCCATGCATGAGCTTTCTGCGGGACCAACATACCGGAATTTTCTCCGTTTTACATGGCTTAGGTAAATGAGAAGAGCCTTTTGCTGTTTAAGTATAAACGGTGATGATAATAATACAAGTTATATATATACACAAGTGATAAAGATACAATGAATAAAATCTAATCTTAATCAAATCAATTATCTTAACTAACAAATATTATCTAATACTCCCCACACAAGCTAAAGGATGCGAAGAAGAAAGCTTAAGCTTGGAAGCAAAATGATAAAATAGTTGCTTGGAGAGAGGCTTAGTTAATCAGATGAAGACAAAATTCCAACACTAACTTCGTTTTTAGCAATGAGATCACGGACAAAGTGAAAGTCAATTTCTACATGTCTAGTGCGAGCATGAAACACAGGATTGGAGGATAAGAAAACTGCACTAACATTGTCACACCAAATATGAGGAGAAGCGGTAAGAGTCACATGTAATTCATGAAGAAGTTTCGTAAGCCAGTTAACCTCAACACAAGCATTCGCAACGGCCTTGAATTCAGATTCGGTAGAGGAGGGAGCCACCGTGTGTTTTTTGGCAGACTTCAAAGCTAACAAATTATTGCCAAGAAAAATTAAAAATCCTCCAATCGATCAACGATCATCAGGACAACCTGCCCAATCCGCATTACTGAAAACAGTTAATCTATTTATAGCTCCACGAGAAATCAATGATGACATTGTTATTGTACCCTGTAAGTATCCGAGTAAACGCTTGAGAGCTTGAAAATGAGTGGAAGTGGGTTGATGAAGAAATTGGCATAACTTATTTACGGCAAAAGAAATGTCTGGACGGATGAGAGTAACGATTTAATACTGATTGAATGTTTAAACTTTAAAAAAAAAATTTACCGGTTTACTTTTAAAACATTTCTCAAATATTCGACTTTCCTACTCCAATGTATACGTCGAAGATAGAAGAAGCTGAATGAAATGAGAGGTCATTGAGTCAAGTTCGAGGAGACTTCGTAGATGGCGTGACCTGTACGAACTATGCTTTTTCATTCTAAGATTCTTTTTCCCCACTCCAGTGTCTACGTCGAAGATAGAAGAAGCTGAATGAAATGAAAGGTCATTGCGTCAAGGCGTGACCTGTACGAACTATGCCTTTTCATTCTAAGATTCTTTTTTCCTACTCCAATGTCTACGTCGAAGATAGAAGAAGCTCAATGAAATGAGAGGTCATTGCATGCGTCAAGTTCAGGGAGACTTCGTAGATGGCGTGACCTGTAGGAACTATGCTTTTTCATTCTAAGGTTATTTTCCTGTCATTAGTTACAACTTATGTCGTTATGATCTAGCAATTATGCAAAAACTTTGGCCCTGTTTGGCAATCACTGATTGCATTAGCTGTTAGCTGATAGCTGATTCTATCAGCTGATTTAATCAGCGAATTACTTCAGATGTTTGTTAGAGATGTTTGATAAAATTAATTGTTTAGTATTAACTATTTATGTGTAAAATGACTTATGAGGACATGACTATAATTATCATAGATCATTATTTACATTATATAATTATTTATTTATAATTAATAAATATTATTTTACTATACTTTATTAATAATCAATAATATATTATTAGTTTTATATAATAATAAATTAAGTCTTTCGATAACTTTTTTATTTATTATATAACAATATTAACAAATAATATGTTTATTTTTATATTTTGTTTATAATTCATATTTTGTAATAATAAATAATTAATTTGATTTAATAATTTTTATTATTAATATTAATTACTCTAGGTAAAGTAGTGTCTCCTTGCCAAAGGTTGAAAGCCAACAAACAAACAAAAATCGAAAATAAAACAATTAGATGGTACAGATCCTCAAGGATTTCATGTGCAAGACCATTGGCTTTAAGGATGCGCAGGATCTTGCTTCCAGTGACGCTCTTAAGAAGGGATCTTAAGCCAACTTGGCGTCTTGTAAGGAAGAGCTGAAGCTGAAATACCATTCCCGTGACTGTGCATACGACCCATGATTCCGACGACGACAACTACGGCAAGAAGGCAAAGAGCTGGTTTGTAATCTGATTAGCTTCCTCTGCTCCTGTGAGCCGCAAACCCCTTCTCTTGCCTGACCAGAAGCCTCCTCGTTGTCTCGCCCAAACGCCCACCTCTTTCGCTCAAATACTATCCCAGTTCAATCCGATCTGTCGTCTTCATTTTTCTCTTGCCTTTTGTTTTCATTTTCTTGTCATTGGTGATTGAAGTAACAACAAATGGAGCCGTCGGACATCTCTCATCTTCCTAAACAAAGGGTATAATTGGCTTTGGGTAATTAAGAATTCAGCTGGTGGATGAAAACGCTCCTATACAGGAGCGTTTTCATTTTAGCGGTTTGTGTTTAATCAGCTAAGGAAAAAGCTGTTAACCAAACATTTTTTTCAGCGGTTTGAAAAGTCAACCAGCTAAAACTCGGCAATCAGCTGAAAAAATAGCTGATTGAAGTGCAACCAAACAGGGCCAAAGATTACAACTTAGATCCTGTGATTTGTTTAACATTCAATTCCAAGCTAAAGGAGTTAAAATTGAGAGTAACTAAATTTAGGAAATAATATTTTCAATCACAATTGCAATTAACAATTGCACATTGAAGGATTATATGAATATGCTTTAAGTAATAATTGAAATCAAAAGTTTAATTAAGTAATAAAAGGCTTTAAGCTTTCATTTAGCTTTAAGCTTTGATTTCAAGTTCTATTATGAAATCAATTTCTATTAATTATATTATTTGTAATCAAGAAAAAGAGAAGAAAGTAATATAAAGTTCTATGCTCTCTTTTAATAACCACATCTATAACCTAAAAATAAGCTTTTAAGTCTTTATTAATGAAAGAACATCACTTCGGGTTTAAAAGTAGAAATGGTATATCTAACTTTATATACTGCACATGACCAAAGAAAATAGCTAGATGTAAGGACCAATTCACTTCTGGTTTAAGTGGTTTAAGTAAAAGTTTTAATTGATAGTTATATGTAGATTTTCATGGTTAAGCAAGAATACCAAGTCTGACATGATGGATCTAGTGGAATATAGAAAATGATGACCTGCTTCTAGTGGCGCTTTACAGAACCAATTGGTCCCCAAAGTTTTGACAAAGATGTTTTTGGTCTTGTTACTATTACATGTTATCTTTTTTCATCAAACAAACTGAAATTGATGGATTCATTTTGAAATATTGTTTCTTTATCATTGTGTTATATTGATTATTGACTTAATGACTTATGTTTAATTACTGGTTTACAAATCAGAGTTACATATGCTATTTATTTAGTTTATTATACTTATTCAATTACATTTATTTTTATAGATAAATAAAGGAAAGTTGAAGTACTATTGATAATTCAGCCTCTTCAAAAAGATTCAATGATTTAGCTTAAGCTCATATTAGATTGGTTCTTGGTATGAAGAACCATACTATTTGTATGAATTGCAATAAACATTTAAAGGTGGGAGAATCGCCAGATTAAAAAATTATTTGGCTGAGATTAAAGGTCACATGGAGCCTTAAAAGAAAGTTAGTTATGACGTGAAATAAAAGATTAAAACTTTGCTTGAAGAGTATCAGAATGAGAAAAGACAAAAGGCAAAGGCCGAGCTACAAAATTAGTAGTGAAAGTTTTTTTAGCAATGATCAGGATGACATTATCAATGATGAAGGTAGTATTCCTATCTAATAAGAAAGAATTATTACACCTGACGTAAGGAAAAGAAGAAGACATGTGTCTAACTTTTTACTCTATGAACAACTCCTGGAACCCAACCTTCAATTCTTAGTACCTTAAAATCTAAAGAAGTATCCCATAATGTGGATATAGTAATGACGAGATGGTGGTATAATGCAAGTGTATTATTCAATGCTACTCAATCTTATTATTATTAGCCTATGATGGATGTTATTGCCTCTTATGGTTTAGGATATAAAGTTCCTTCAATTGATGACTATAGATATGATATTCTAAGCAACTTTGATTATGAAATAAAAATTTATTTGGATGAAAGAATAATGATAAGGGTAACTTATAAGTTTTCAATCATGTGTGATGGTTGGACAAATATAAGATATGAGTCTGTTACCAATATTTTGGTTTGTTATACTAAGGGAACAATATTTTTGAAGTTTATTGATGCATTTGGTTTAGTTAGAAGTGTTGATACTCTATTTTAGATATTTGAAGAAGTTGTAAATGAAGTAAAAAATAAAAATATTGTACAATTCATCATTGATAATAATTTTGCTTATAAATCATTTGAAAAAATGATACAAAGTAAGTATAATTCTTTTTGTTAGACTCAAATTTATTTGGATGAAAGAAGAATGACTTATGGTAACTTATAGGTATTCAATCATGTATGATGGCTAGACAAATATAAGATATGAGTCTATTACCAATATTTTGGTTTGTTATACTAAAGGGACAATGTTTTTGAAGTCTATTGATGCATTTGGTCTTGTTAGAAGTGTTGATATTCTATTTTAGATATTTGAAGAAGTTGTGAATGAAGTTGAATCTAAAAACATTATGCAGTTTATCATTGATAATGATTTTGCTTATAAAGCAGTTGGAAAAAGGATACAAAGCAAATATAATTCTTTTTATTGTACTCTTTTTGATGTACATTACATTGATCTGATATTGAAAAATATAAGAGTACCTATGTTGGAACCTCACCTTGGTGAGACACGTGTCCGACGTCCTACGTGACACCTGGATGTGCAACCCACAAGGGAGGGATTCCTCACCACAGAAGAAACTCAAAACAAACTTATTCCTTTTCCTCCCCAACAAATCTCTAAAGCTTTGTAATAACTTTTAACTTTCATGTAAATGCAAGAGATTTGAGTTTTAATGTATCTTTTATGTATATTATTCAAAATGTATTGTTGTATGATTTGAAAATGATTAGAGGACTAGGTGTGTGGTTGCTGCCATTTGAGTTAGTTTTTGGGATTATTTGGATTGGTTTGGATATGGGAGAGGAAGAATTGTGGAGATTGAAGTAGTTTTGTGCAGGTATTAGAGTTTGGATTGAAAATTTGAAGATTTTGGCTAGTTAGTTTTTAGGGGGAGGTGCTGTCAAATTTTTGTAAAAATTTGGCAGAAACTTTGTTTGTATTTTTGACCCTCTTAATGTTTGAATTGGATTGAGAGGTCTTCTTGAAGATTGTAGTACATGTTTAGAGCTTTCCAATGGTATATAATTTGTCACTTTTGGACTTAGGATGAAGAAGTTATAAGGTTGGAAAGATTGCTGCTACTGTTTATGTGGTTATTTCTAGGCAGTATCTTTGCGAGGGTTTTTCACCCCTTTAGAGCCTTCATTGATTTTTGCTTTCTTCACAGGAAATGTAGACTGTCTTTTTCCATTTCTATTTATGTATAATATTCAATTTTTGGAGTTTGGAGTAAGAAGTTATGAGGATTGGAAGAATACAGTTACTGTTTATTTGGTTAATTTTACTGTTCCATTGGTCATTATATGAGCAGTATCTTTGAATGAGTTTTTACCTATCTTAATGACTGAATTGATTTTTTCTCCCTTCATAAAAATTGTAAATCATCTTCTCACCTTTCCATTGAGGTAAAATGTGACATTTTTAGGCTATTGTGTTAAGAGATATGATTTTTCAAACTTCCGGCTTTGTGTAGGGAAATTTCTTTTTGGGCAGTATTTTTGAAGTAATTTTTGACCCCCTTAATGGCCGAATTAGTTTTTAAACCCTTCATGAAAGTTGTAGAGCTTCCTTCTATCTTTGTATTGATACCAAATTTGTAAAATTTGGAGTTCTAGGTAAAGAGTTATGAATTTTTGAATTTCTGTGTTTTAAAAAAATTAAAATAGATTTTCCGGACTCGCCAGCACCTCGCACTCGCGAGGGCGAGCGTCTAGCCCGATGAGCACCCTCGAGATCGCGAGCACTCGCAAGGGCGAGCGTCTCGCTCAGCAGGTGCCTCGCTAGTGCGAGCGTCTCGCCCAGCGAGCGCCCTCGAGAATGCTCGCGAGGGATAGCGCCTCGCCCCTACGAGTGGCTCGCGATCGCGAGCCTCGCGTTTTCTCTTTGTTATTTTATTTTCTGATTTTTTTTTCAAATTCAACCTCCTCCTACTCTTTTGCTTGTAACTTTTTTGTTTGACCTCCGATTTACTCTATTTTTGAATCATTAGTTTTTTTTAAAAAAATAATTTACCTTTTCATGCAAACTCTAGAACCTTTGAAATTAAGTTGAAAATTACGGATTAAAGCAAAGAGAGTCAATTGTGTGGAGATATTACATTTAATCTGTATTTTGGCAATTTTCTCGATTAATAGAGATCCGATTGAGGAGATTTTTGTTGCTAATGAATCTAGAGACATGAAATTCCATTTTAGCTTAAGAATTGGATTTAATTGTGGGCCCTAAACAGATCAATTTTATTGAGAAAGATTAGGGTGACTTTATCAAGATCCGTTCGGGAGTAAGTGAACTAAGTTGATTTGAGTTTATTCTGTGGTGAGGAATCTCTCCCTCGTGGGTTACGCATCTAGGTGTCACGTAGGACGTCGGACACGTATCTCAACAGGATAGGGTTCCAACATCCTAGATGCTTTTCTATCATTGATGAAACTATTAAAAAAAGCAAAAAAAAAAAAGTGATGAAGTTCATTTTATAATTGTGCATGAGTTCTAAATTTGATAAGAAATGGTTTCACCAATGGTAAGAATTTATGTCATTCTACCATCACAAAATTTTTAACTAATTTCTTATTACTTTTAATATTTTGTTCTAATGAAGAAGGAGCTAAGACAAATATTTACAAGTGATAAGTGAGTTGCATTTTAGTATGTTAGGTCTAATGTCGAAATGAAGATTTTTAAAATTATACTTAAAGATCATGAGTTTTGGTCCTAATGTCAATATGTTATCCGAGTCTTGAGATTTTGGTGAGAGTACTTTGTCTAGTTGATAGTGATGAGAAGACAACAATGAGTTAATTTTATGATGCCATACAGAGGGTGAAAGGAGTAATAAAAGCTAATATGAAAAATAGTCCTTCTTTGTATACACTCTATGTTGTAGTCATCAATGAAAGATGATAAATGAAACTTTACTCTTTGTTGTTTACTACTGAGACATTTGTGAATTCTAGTGTCTATTTTAGATAAAGTTTTATAAAGAAAGCAAAAGTTAATAAGAGAATACTATTAATTATCACAATAAATATTGCACATAAAATAATGCAAGATCTTCTTAGCTTATAATAGAGGTATAAAAGGATACATCCGATGATTTTGCGATGCCCATTGTAATTCGTCAAAAATTTAAAATTAATCTAGGTATATATTTCTTCACTTTTATTACTTATTTAAAATTAATCATCACTTTATTTTGTTTACTAAGGTACCTTTGTTGTCTTTACAGTAGTTTAGTGGATCAATTTGGAAGTAGTATTCTGGAATTTTAAAGATTTATAATTCGAATTATGAGTCAATATGTGAGTACAATTAGGTGTGAAAGGAATTTGAGCACATTTGAATTCATTCATTATTTAAAAAAATAAATAAAGTGGAATACAAAGGATTGAAGGATTTATTCTTTGTTCGGCACACCTTAAAGTTTCGAGAAAGATTTGTTATCATTATTAAATTGAATATAATTTCTTGTAATTTATTATAAATTTAATTTTATTTGTTTATTAGGACTTTTAGTAGAATAATTAGTTATATGGATCTAATTAATTTGCCTTGACTATATCAATCTTTTAACATATTCATCTTTTGAGGATCCAAATTTCATAGGCAAGAGTGACTTGAAAGAAAATTTTAGATAAGAAAGTATTGACATGTCATTTGATGCAATAAATTTGAATGATAGTGATGATGAGACTCCTCTCTATAATAAAAATGTTGTATTTGAACAAATATTCCATTGAATGAAGTTTCATGTTTTCTATTTCTCTATTTTTCTTTTAATTTCACATATATTTGTTGTATATGTTAAATTATATATATGTAATATAAATATACAACTTTTAAAAGTCAATGTTTTTATTTCATATTTTACTTTTACTCTATTGTGTTCCTCGGCACAAATTCTAACTATACTGCTTGTAGAGTCATAGACCTATATTACTCTTAATATATGGTGTTTTGATATAATTATTTTTTATTATATGATGTAAAATTTAATATTTTAAGTATTTTTTTATTAATCATAATTTTATATCTGTATGATAATTAAACAATTTTTTATATTAATTATGATTATCGTTTACATTTGAAAAATGATAAAAGTAATATTAATATAAACAAGGAGATAATTATTATTTCAAATTTATATTATTATAATTTTTGAGACATATTTGATTTAAAATTAATATTTATATAGCACAACATATTAAGAGCCAAGTTTGTAACTTATAAAATTTTAGAACTGTTTTACAATTTTAAAAAATTACTTAAAACAATATCCAATATTGACTAATACCGTATTATATCAAAATTAAATTTGATGCCAAATTCAATAAGAAATTCATAACATTACTAGTGACTTCATGGCAGCAAATTAGCTACCAGTTCTCTAATAAAATTTTGTGAAATTATCACAAGCAAATTTTCAAATCTAGTATTGATAAATATAAAATTAAATATATTAACTGCCTAGCATTAACATTATCACAAGCGTATGTACTCTTAACTGAATTTTTAGCAAATGAAAACATTAATTAGGTGGATATAAAATTTCGAATATCATCATTACAAGATATTTTCTTTTCAACTGAACTGGCGGACTCAGTTAGTTTTGTCGTCATGTATTTGGCTTACTAACGGTGCCGACATCACATTCTTAGGCAATCAAAGCGAATCGCTGTGGGCTCGTTAAAGTTGATCAGTTCGCCACAATGTCTACCACGTGGTAGTAGTTTAGTGCCACCACGTACGCTCATAAGAAAAACACTTTTTATATAATTTTTATTAGTTCTGTACGCGCCCCACATAATTGACAAGGTTGACTGCAGCGTCTGGTTTTCACTCTATTATTGGCACATTTTTCTTGGGTGGTTCTGCTTTTTCAATTGGATACTTATTTATGTATTGTCCAAACTCCAAACCTTGTGTTTAGGCCATGTTTTACATGACTTCTCTTCACTCCAAGGAATATTCTCCACGAGTTACATGTCTTGCTTCTTACAGTACTAGTTGGCAAATGGAATCATATCCACCAGATCAAGCTCTTCTCTAATTATGAATTGTTAATCATCTTTCCAAGTCGGAGGTCTAATGAAATGAGCAAGTACTTGCCTTGCTCATTATTAAGTTCTTTGCAAATACATGGATGGGGTTTTCATGCAAAATAAATATAGAAGTTGTTCTCAAAATGATTTAAGAAATTAATTTAAGGAAGCGTTAACTATGGTATTTCATTTATTGAAGAGTTAAGTTTCTATGCTAACTAAATAATTGCATCCTAACTAGAAAGCCTTGGCAACAGTAGATCCTAGTCCTATATGTTAAGGAATTTGAGATGGTGAATGGATCTTATTGTCAAACGCTGGTGGTTGCTTGCGAAGCAGGAAGCAGATAGTGACTAACCCCATTCCTAAGCAAAGCCAAAAGAAGCTGGCGATGAGAATCTTTCTCTAAAGTCAGTGTCCTCTCTCGCTCTCTTAAGTCTTAACCATAAGCTCTTTCCTTTGTTCCAATGAAGTTTGTGACAAGTAAATTATTTTCAGTGAGTTGGGTCTCTCTCACACCTCATTTACAATTCCACTACTATCTAAACTGGTAAAGCAAACTCATCTCCCTCTCTCTCTCTCACATATCATTTGCAAAACCTTGGAACATTGCTTTCTGACCGTTAAATACCTATCTTCTTCAGCGTTTGCACTGTTCATGCATTTCTCTTGCTCTTATCTGCTTTGGCTCAATAATCTTTCTGATAAGAACCTTCCTTCAGTTGTCTTGTATTTTTCTGGGTTTAATATATGTGGGCTCTTGCTTTGTGTCTAGTAAGAATATAATATGCTGCTTTCTCATTTGTTTATTGGTTTTTTCTTTAATGGGGTTGTTTCCTTCTTTTGTGAAGCTTTTGATATATCAAGCACTGAGGTTAACTTCCTATTGAAGACTTCAAAAAGGGCTTCTTGGTGGGATTTGTGGTTAAGTCTATATAGAGGTCAACAAGATCATTCAACAGACTCTCAGGGCTTTTGGAGATCATTAGTGGAAACTTCAAGTTAACTTGGTTTTCCCCTTTAAAATAAGGAGGTGTTGAGACGGATTTTCCTTGAATCGAAGTTAACTCTCCTTAATCCCAGATGCTGTAACTTTCTGAATTAGTTAAGGCACAAACTGCGTCCCTTAATTTTTCTAGACGTATCAAAATTTCCTTCATCGTTTGGGATCTGGAAACTGGATGAAGTGTTTGGAAGCACATTGATCTCAGGTCAACATCCAACTCAGAACGACGGTCTTGGGGAATTGGGTTATCAAGTATTGACAGGGAAATGATACCATGGTGGTCTAAGTAGTAAGACTGGTCGTGAAAAAATCATGAACAGTTTCGGACCTCCAACAAATGAATTTTTATTAGAAGGTGACTCCACTTTAAAGTTTTCTAGCTCATCAACGGACTCTAATAACAGGGATTGTTCATTTATTGATTTGAAGTTGGGAAGGTTTGGCGATCTTAGAGATTCTAGGGATTTTGAAATTTGCAAAAGATCAGCCGTTGCTTCTTTCTCTGAGTCATCTGCGCCTTTAACACCTCCTAAGGGTATGCGACTTAGAGCAATCTCCCAGACTGCACATTGCCAAGTTTATGGCTGTAACAAGGATCTCAGCTCCTCAAAAGATTATCACAAAAGACACAAAGTTTGTGAAGCCCACACCAAGACTGCAAAAGTTGTTGTGAATGGAATTGAACAGAGATTTTGTCAACAATGTAGCAGGTTTGTTGGGTTTCACTGAGAGTTCATTTCTGATTCCATATGTTAGGCAGTTACAAGTTCAATATGCTATTTCTCCAGAAATTGGATGCTCACCCCTTTCTGTGTTCATCCCACTACTACTGAAAAGGTCTTTTCAATTAATGTAAACTAAAATTATGAGCGCCAGTTACCTATAGTGACATTTGTTCGTTATTCACCTAGATAAAAATTAGCTTTAACTTTCCTGAAGTCTAATTGTTCAGGTGGGTTGAATATTACTTGCTATATATAAAATGTTGGGAAGTTTGAAAATTAGCAGTATGTCCAAATGTACAAGTCCCGTGGCTGGTATGAAGTATATTAGTTTTTGATTGCTCAGGTTTCATTTGCTGGCTGAATTTGATGATGGTAAGCGCAGCTGTCGTAAACGCCTTGCAGGCCATAATGAGCGCCGGAGAAAACCACAAGTTGGTATTTACTCTAGGAGGACTGGAAGGATACTTCAGCCATGCAACGGTAAAACATCTGCATTAACAAAATCCCTCTCGTTGGTTGTGTGATAAGAGTTTCATTGTCAACATGCATTTAAACAATATTATTTAGTAGTGCATCACTTTCTAGAATGTTAATTTGAATCTTGATCTGAATAGCTTTTCAAGTTTATTTGAACAACTTGTATATCTAACTTAAACTCAGGATGTGAGATCAACAATTGAACGATTTAAGATGTTACTGGTGCGCAGATGGAACACTTCAAACTTCTTTGATCTCCTTCATTTGTCAGGAAGCCAAATATTCACTTAAGCCATGGTCCTCCAAAACTTGATATAACTAACTAGACAGCATGTATTCATATTCCCCCTGAACATGTCTTAGTTTCTAGTTTATACGAAGTAAGGCTTTATATCTACCTAATGTCAAGTGCTCATTGGTGTGTATAAGTGGTTTGACCTGCGCCATTTTTTGTTCAAGCAAGATAATGAACATTTCCATCCTAGTATCTTTGTGCTTTCTTGCTATATACTATCCATTTTTGGCCTTAACAATACCATGCAAGTACAATATCTATACTACGTTCTATCCTCAAGAATATGCGGCTCCCTGGGGTGGTAGGTGAGAATACAAAGCTTTCTTATCAAGCATGGATTCTTAGTCTGTTTAATATAATAATTAACTTCAACCGGCGGTGCTAAGTTTTAGAAATTATTATGTACTAAACGTACTAATCCAATTGGCATACGTGTAGTAAATATATCAGTGTCTATGGATATTTGTTAACATTATCTTAGTAGTCTCCTTGCATTTGATACAGTGATGATCTTGGAGATGTACAAGCTAAACTTCCGATTCAGGAATTTTTATTTTGTTGTCAAAAGCTGAACTTTCATTGTATGCACCTTGTACATTTCAAAATCAGGACATTCCTCTTTTTCTTCATGGTGGTACATTCCAATCGTACTATAGTGGTCATTATATTATCCTCAACATCATATCATTTTCGCAACATTACCCAGGGTTTGCTGGAGGACAATTTCATGGCACTGCGCTTACATCTTTTATTTGCCAAGGTATCCTCCCCAATGGACTATTGCATCCTCCAAAATATGGAACAAGTGATTGGTGCAGGCGGATGAAAGTTGATAGAACCGACTTCGATTCATCATTAGTGATTCCGATTACAAACGAGCATCTTCATCCAAAGGCGGTTTTACCTTCTGATAAGTTAGACAGTGTATTTCCAATTTTTCATGACAACATCGCTAGTTCTGCAACAGGAAGCTTTTTTAGTGAGAACACTAACCATTATCCTCAACAATTTGGGGGCCAAAATCCTGATTCTCACTCTCTGGTACAGAATACCTCATTTGGAAATGGAAACTTAACTGGTTTTGATACAGCATCAACCATTCAAGGATTCTCAGGGATCACAGAGTCTGGTTGTGCTCTCTCTCTTCTGTCACCCCATCCACAGAATTCTTCGGACCACTCATCAGGAATTCCTATGGCCTACCCTTTAACCAAGCAAGGTAGCAGTTTGTATCATATCACTGGTCAAGTATCTGACAAGCTTGTAGGAGTTGGCTCACAGATTTCATCAGCTGGTCTTTCGAATAGCTTCTCCTCATCGACAGTGAGTTCTATGGAAGGAAGTCCCTTAGATCCCATTCTCCTATCTGATGGTAGAGTTTCAATGAACTTTGGTGTGACAAGTAGGATTTATCAAGGCTCACATTTTGCCAATTCCAAGGACCATGTTTCCTGTGAAGATGGCACTACCATGGACTTGTTTCAATTGTCATCACAGCTTGATCGAGTTGAACGTCAAAGGCAATCCATGAATGTGAAGCAGGAAAACAATGCTTTTGGCTGGCCTCGCACCACTTAAAAGTTCTCAAGGAGGAAGGTATAAAATTTTTCTTTTGAAAATTGAAAAATCTATTTTTAAATGACTTGGCAAGTATTTAATTTGGAAAATTGAGATGTTTGCCTTGTCATTGCATTTGTTTTTGACATTGTAAGTTTCTATTTGAAGATGAATTCAGATTACCAAATAGAGCACAATGGCACCGGCTAACAAGCTAAACTGTAGTCCATCACCAATTGGTACAATTAGTAGGCCTACGGACAGAATTGTGCGCCTACCTAAAATATTGATGCACAAGTGAAATAGCTTAAGCATGGCTTACCACAAGGCCTATTGCAAGACTTTCTATTGTTTTTCTTTGTGGGATCCATTTCCATTTTTTGTGTATGATGAATTTTCACTTGCATGGCAAAAGCAATAAAAAAATCATTGGTTTGTGTACCTAAGTTTCTGATTGTATTTTGTTTGCACCATCTTTCCTCATCTAGCCATGATCTCAGGATAAATCTGCTGTGGATTCTATTGACACTGAAGCATACATAGATATGTTGCAAAAAGTGCTTTGAAATAAATAATTTTCATTCGCAATTTTATTTTTGAGACTAATTTTTTGGATAACACAGGAAACAGGTTCTGAAGCATATTGATAGCGAAGACATCATGTTGGTATCTTGCAAAGCAGCAAAAGAAAGCAAGCAAAGCTCACAGAAGTAACCTTGGAATAAAGTTTAGAGTTTAGTGTGATCTTTCCAGGAGGTGTTAACAGTTTGCTCCATAAGCTTGACCATGTTGATTATTCTATTAGAAAATCTTTTCTTTTTACTTTAGATTATTCTATCAGAAAATATTTTCCTTTTACTTTAATAAATAATCAATGGCTCAACAATAGCGTCCAGAGTGATAATTATTGATCATGATCCTTTTATTCTTTCAAATATAATGAATTGCATCAGTTTACACTTCCTAGCAATCGTTGTGTAAAAGAATAAAGGTATTGTTTTCATCGATCGCAAATACAAAAAGGCATATATAGCCTTTATAGCCATGGTGTTGATATCTCGATAGTATGTCCATGATGCTATTTTCCCAAAAAAAAAAAAAAGTCCATGATGCTATATTACGAAAGTATAATGAATAATCTGAATGAGATAATTATTATTTTTGCAATGTATAACGTTAATGGATAATTTGGATGTAGTTAGAATTGTGAGAAAATCTGTATGCGGTATCAGTCTTTCACAAGTTTACGCATACTGACAATAGTGAACTTGTCTCAAAGCTTATAAAAAGCCAGATTTAAGACTTTAGTTTTGACATCTATCAATTTGATTAGATAAAATGTTTTTAAGGAATAGAGCCTTTCAGTAACTAGATAACAAACAAAGCGGATATCAATCTCAACTTGTTTTGTTTGAGCATGTGAAATTGGATTTCTAGAAGGAATTATTGCATCAAAATTGTCATACCATAGAGTAGGTTTGACATGAGAATCCTATTTCACTAAATAGTGAGTTGATCCAATATAGTTCAGTAGCAACAAGAACAATACTTCAATATTTAGGTTCAATATTAGACTTGGCAACTGTAGATTGTTTCATGGCACTTTATGAAATGAGATTATAATCAAGGAAGATAAAAGTAACCATGGGCAAAGTAATGATCACCAGGAAAACTAAAAAGGAAAACTAACCCAGTCAACATCACATCACAATAAGCTTGTATGGTTAGTGATGTTTTGGTGAACTTAAAGTCATAGGACATAGGACTAGGGAGTGACTTTAAGATATTGAAGAATCTACTGAGTCGTAGTTTAGTGAATAACAACAGGGTATCATAAGAAACTTTATTTACTGCAAACTAGATGCCAAGATAAGTAAGGCAAAGATATTAGGGAACACTAACAGTACTATAATATTCAATAAGATCATGGAGAGAATGACCATGACTTTTAGAGAAAGGAAGGGTGGGGGTTACAGATGTGTTGATAGATTGGGAGAGTCAAAGTATGTGCAATCAAGGAGATCTTTAGTGTAACACCCCACTCTCGCGTGACCCGAACCCGACATCGACGGTGATATTTGAGTTCGTGTCCCACGAGAGTAGCGTGCTAAAGCACTCAATCACTCGAAAATCTGTATAATTTTTTTTTGAATCACAAAACACCATATGCAGAAGTCGATAATCAAATAGGGCAGAACCCCTTTTCAATCATACAATGAAATTTCCAAATTTTCCGTATGGCCAATTGGGCCCTCATTCATTCATACAC
>JANZLC010000007.1:12234444-12247457 GCA_026413385.1 Erythroxylum gracilipes | reverse complement strand
TGTGATGTATTGGAAGCACTGTTTGAGATGTTGTGTGTGCACTAGTCTGATTTGATTGTACTGTCTTGGGTGGCATCCACATATCCTCCTAGGGGGTATTTGGGTGTTACATGATGTCTCTTCCTCTTTGCTTGATTCGTCTTTTGAAGCTTTAAATGCTAAATTCTTTTTCTTTGGAATTGTCGCTTCTTATTTCCTCTCTTTAAGCCTTTTTTTATGTGAGGAGAGATTCAAAAAGTTCATCCAATACTAGTTTTGTTAGATCATTAGCTTCTTGTATAACTATTACTTTAGCTTCCCACATCTTTGAAAGAAACCTAAGCAACTTTCTTATCATTTTACATTAGTACATGTAATTTCAAGACCTTTGAGAGCATTAATAATTTCAATAAATCTAGTATACTTGCTAAACATATTTTCATCATGCTTCATTTGAAACAATTTATATTAATGCATTAAGATACTTACTTTGCTCTCTTTCGCTTAATTAGTTTCCTCTTGTGTAGCTTCTAAAATATGCTAAATTTCATGAGTTATTTCACACATGGAGACCCTATTGAACTTATTTCTTCCTAATGAACAAAACAGGATGTGTATGGGCCAACTATTTAGGGAAATTAATCTCTTATCTTGAAGTTCTCATTTTTCCTTCAATTTTGGTACCTTTTGTTATCAATAATTTTAATAGAGATAAAGGGACCATTTGACACTATTTTCCAAGGGCCTACACTTTTAGCCACTAAGAAGAATATCATCCTAGTTTTTTTAATAAAGATAATCATTACCATTAAAGAAAGGTGGTCTACTAATGCTTTTATTTCTCTTGGTTTAATGATGATGATGATGCTCTTATATATGTTATTATGATCTTTGCTATAAGATTTTGATAGAAATACTAGCTTGAAAGACCTGCTTTGATACTACTTGTTAGTCCTTAATAGCACCCAAGAGGGAGGGTGAATTAGGTGTTAACAAAATTCAACAAATTTTCTTACTAATTTACTCAATTAATAATAACCAATATAAATAAGTATGAGGAAATTACTTAACATGAATTAATCAAACAATTGAACAGTGAAAAGCAAACACACACAAGAGAGGGGTGAATTATGAGTAAAAAATTTTGAAAGTTACTTTCATTTCAAAAAGAAATGACAGGAGCCTGTTATGTGATAGAAAGCTTGTTAAACGACAGGAACATACTAAATGAAAAGTTCTGTTAAAAACAACTTAAAACAGAAGGCGCCTGTTAAAACTAAAAAGAACCTCTTACAAGTTGAAAATAGAAGGAGCCTGTTATAAAGTGAAGGAGCCTCTTGTTGAAATAAACACACACACACACACACACACAATATAATGCAAAAATTTAAAAGTTAAGAGAAGAGAGAGAAGGATACAGTCAATTTATACTAGTTCGACTTACAACCTAAGCCTACAACCAGTCCCCAAGTATCCAACTTGAGTGTTTCACTATAAAAACCAAGTACTAATTTGGCGAGCCTCTTCAAACTTAAGAGTATATATTTTTCAAGATTCTCCAACCTTCCACGCTCAAATTGTATAACAAGCTTCTAAAATCTTACAGAAAAATAAAATTTAAAATCAAAAGTAAGTTTTCAAATAACAATTCTCTCTTGATAGAGTGATTTCACTTTCTAAGGTGCAAGAATAATATGACTCTTAAGAATATAGATGCTGCTCGAATGTTTCAAAAGTCTATGTATGTTCGTTTTTTCACAAATGTTGTTGTTCTTCTTTAAATAGTCAATTTCTTCAACTAGTCGTTGCTTTACTTGCCTCTTTAGTCAACAGGATGGATTTAAATCTGAATAACTTCGATGTCATATTTGTCAAAAATCTTCCAGTAATCATGGGGTTAATATACAACCTTAATAATTAGTAGGATCCTTTCGAATAAACCATTTCTAATAAGGTAAGTTCATAATGAAGGTTCCTGCAAAAAAGAAAGTGTATTGCTTATGAATTTATTTCTTTTTGAGAATTAGACCATTAATTATACAAGAAAATAAATCCAATTTGAATTTTGAAATATTATGCAGTTATCATCAAAAACATTAATCATAAACCTTGAGCTAACAATCTCCCCCTTCTTTATGATGACAGGCAATAATAGATATATTTTTCAAAATTCAAAGGGATAATAGATGATTTCGAAAGAAACTTGTGACTTTTATATGTTCAGACATTTAGAAGGGGCTTGTCTCTTAAGAAAGGAACCTATCATTTATATATCACATATTATCATAAGTTCAACAGTATAATCAATCACATATATAATCGAGACAGCATTGAGAAATATATCATCATATATGCCGAAATATGCAAAAATGTAAAAAATATTTCAACATAAACTCTCCCCTTTGTCATTATTAAAAGTAATAAAGTATAGGGAGGAAGTGAAATAAAATGGAATGAAATAGAGGGAAAGAGTAAATAATGCATCAAACAAAATCATTAGTATAATAAGCCAAGTAGAAAGCAAATAGCAACAGAGTTATTGAAGAGTTTCAAGGATTCTTCTGAGAAAAATATGCATGTCAAGAAGTTGATTTTGCATGCTATCTATTTCTTCTCACATTTGTTCTTTATTGGCTTGAATATCCTTCAATTGTTGTTGAAGATTTGCACTATTTTCATTCTAAGGAGGTACAGGAGTTTGTTGGTCTAGAGCAGGATCTAAGTTTTTTGCTACTCTTTCAGATCCTTTATCTACCCAGACATTATTTTGCAATTTGTATCCAAATTGATAGGGAACGAGAGAGTAAAACTTAGTTGGTACATACCAATTTAGATCTGTAAAAGGAACTCCACAATGGTTGAAAATCTTTGTTAGCAACATTCTATAAGGTAGATAATCGGTGGTATTCTTATGATTCTCCTTATCTGCCATGAACCTCAAGATCATAGCTGGAAGATTTATTATGATCCCTTTTAGCAAATTATACACTACATAAGTATCCAGCAAGCTACACCTTTCAATTGAGCTACTCCTGGGAAAAATTGAAGTAGTTGAAAGTGATGTAAGGCATTGTGGTATTAAGTTTAATTGTCTGCTCCAGGGTCTCTCGTCTTGGGTGTTTTCAGGATGAAGGCAGCTGGATTTGACAACTTTAACTAACTCCAGGTCATCAACATCCCACTTATTACAGGGAAAATTAGTTTTCCCTATAGGAGCTACTTCTAGTATATCTTCTAAGACTTCCTAATAAATTAAATTTTCACATTCATGCACCTATGAGACAATGACCAGTTTTCCATTAATTTCTTCCTTTTTTATACGTGTGTATAATATCCTAACTAGCTCATCGCATATTATTATTTCAAAAAATATTTCCCCAACTAATAGCAACAAAGTAAGGAGAGATAGGTATACCTATATCATCAAACATTATGGGAGGCAAGATCTGCCCAGCAACCATCTTTCTTTCCTTGTACTACATTTTATAGTGAACTTCAGCTTCTCTTGATTGAAACATTTTTGTTGGTATTGATGCCTTTTCTTTTTGTGTAGCTATTCTTATCTTCTTTGCCCTTATTTCTTTAGGAATCATTTCTTCATGAAGCAACTTATTTCTATCAATGGTTTCTTCAGTCACATACGCTTTTTCCTTCTTTATTTCTTCCCCTTTTCTTTTTCTAGATTCTTCTTCCTCTTTCTTTTCAGCATCAGGGTTTTCTTTTAGTTCAAAAATTTTCTCAGCTTGCTTTGCAAGACTTCCTCTGTTTTGTGGTTATCTAATCAAACGAGAATGTTCTTCCTCTGAATCATCATCATTTATAACCCAATGCACCTTTGATACGTAGGGCTTAGAGGAGATAGGTTTAGTAACATGAGCTTCACCATGACTATTAGTAGAAGTTGGAGTTTTCTTTTGTCCTTTTAATCTAGTTTGTGCCATTGTAAGAGCGATGGATGAGGTTTAAAAGATTTTAGATGAAAACAGAGAGTTGGAATGCAGAGGGTCAAGAACGACGCTTCGAAGAACAATTAGGGTGAGTAGAAGAGAGAAGTCTGTTTAATATTAGGAATTTCTTAAGCACTGATCTTGTGTGAAGATGAACATTCGTACGCTAATATAGGAAGTGTGATCGTTTGCATATTTTGTGACAAATCCATACAACCGCTTGTTAGAAATTCGCACGCGTCTTTAAATGCTGAAATAACAAAACAAAGGAAATTACAATCTTGCTCTATTAGACTGAGAGGAGCATTCTAAAATGAAGGGGCCTTCTAAACTAGAAGGATTTTCTAAGGAATCATAATAGAAGGAGCTTGTTAAATGAGATGCAAAGACAAGTAGCAGAAAATATTCATGCAGAAATAATATCAGTGAGTTTGCACATACCAAGCTTTTTTCTTAACACTCAAAATCTATCTTTAAAGAGTGGCTTGGTGAAAATGTCAGCTACTTGATTCTCAGTATTAACATGTAAAGATCAATGGTTCCTTCTAAAACATGATCTTTAAGAAAATGATGTTTGATTTCTATATGCATAGTCTTAGAATGATGTACGAGATTTTTAAAAAGAGAAAAGTATAGAGAAAAATTATGTAGTTGATTCGTCTTCATCCATAAGATTTGAGCACAATAGTTGACAACTGTTATGTATTCCACTTTAGTCGTCAAAAATGTTTTGCAATTTTGCTTCTTGCAGGACCAAGATACTAGACATCCTCCAACAAATTGACAGTGACCACTTGTGCTTTTTTGATCGACTTTATGACCTTCATAATATGCATCACAATAGCCCACTATATCAAATGAGTCAGTTTTTGGATATCATTGTAGCGCCCCCTTACCTAAGGATATGCACCGAGGCGCCCGGAGGTCATCCCAGCACATACCCTAGGATAAGGGCACTCTGTATTCGATCACTACATTCACTTTATATAGCATCATTTCATTTATCACTTATAAGCATCATAAGAAAAATCACAATATTTGAAATCAACTTTTTCCTCACTTCATTTCATAAGATCAAAGGTCTACATTGTGTTTTTCAACCTTTACTACATGTACATCAACAAAACCTAGTACATAAGTACTACATAATCGCGGTAAATATAACAAATCTATCTAAGCCATCCAAAAATTCCCAGCTGACCGACCTTTGAGCCATGATTTTTCTTGCCAAAACATAATCTACACGACAGTAGAGCCTCTCAGTAGCTAGAATAGTCTCTTGGTCCTGAAAAATTAACGTTGCAATTTTGGTGAGTTTTGCGAACTCAATAAGGTAATCATCATCGATGGTTCACTCAATTCATGCAACACAACAAATCACATAACAATTATTTCATAACTTTGCACTTTACATCAGTATCACATTTTCACATAAGCATGAGCTATTCTGCATTTCAATCAATCAACATACTTAACGTGACACATATGAGATGCTTATGAGACACTTTTCTAACTATTATGTTGTTGTGACCGAGTGCCTGAACTGTCTCATATAAGGCTCATTTAACGTTGAGCCTAAGGCTTTGAATCACCTTTAAGCTTGAGGTTCAATTTCACTCGTTGAGCTTTAAGCTCTAATCGGTGACTACTCTAGTCACAACTGCCATTATCTGATTATGCATTCATGAATGGAATGCTTGTAACACACTCAACCACATTATAAAGCATATAGGTCTTCACATTCACATTCAAACAACACTTCAATATTTCATTCCACATTCACTCTCATCGAACCTCCTGTTTGAAATCCACAATCAAACACATTCATTTTTCATTCAAAACATGAATTAAACAAACAAGTAATTAAGTGAGACCATCTAGGTTACTCACAAGTTACTCCCAAAGCTAATGCCTGGAAGTTCCGGCAACGTCTGTGGGTTGACATTCCAATTGCTCCTCTATATCACAATTTGCACAATCATAGGTGTTTAATAATGCACATGAATGCAATGAAATAAGTACAATGCATATTCATGATAATCCCGGGTAATTTCCATCACAAAATCGATCTCATAACAAAACTCATCTAAGTATAATTTATACTTAAGTTTATGCCTCAGTAGAACTATTGAAATCACAATTCAATACTTATTGGCTTACTTTCAGATTTTTCCAAAACGCACTTTCGGGTCTACTGTTCACATTCTATCAAAAGGTGAAAATGAGATAATTTGGTCAAACTCTACTCTAGAAAAGTGTTCCTATATCTCTTATCTTTCCATTGATACCAAAATCACTCAATTTAGTTCAGAAATTTGGAAGATATACTTTAAACATTTTTGGACTGCTCTTGTCCAAAACAATGTACTATGCACAACTTCCATCTGGAATTTAAACATCTTAGAGACTGAATTAGATTCCAATTTTTTCATACCATTTGTAGCTCCATGTATCTAGTTTACCAAAAATCAGAAATCATCTCATTTGGAGCTCTAACAATCTAGAAAGCATCAAAATACTGAAGTATGTTTAGTGGAAAAACACTAGTTCATACTATTTAAGAGTACACTCACTGTACCCGTCCCATGTTTTTCACTCATATTTTTCAATTCATTTCAATTAGCTATGATTTCTTGTAGAGATGTATATCAGTGTCTTACGAATCCAATGGTTCAAGAATCAGGTCATTTGGGGGTTTAGAGAGGATGTTATGACCAAAAGAAGAAACCATGCTTATGATCTCAATCAAATTGAACCTATTCTGGCGGGATTTTCATAACTTTCACAAACAACGTCAGATTGATCTCGTTTTTGGACTATTGGAAAGAGGACTTCGAGGTCTACAACTTTCATGAAGACTGCAAAGACCAATTCTATATCCTGACTTTTGTATCGTCTCACTTTTGCTTCATCTTACTTTGCTTTGTCTTACTTTTGTATCGTCTTACTTTCACTTCGTCTTACTTTTGTATCATCTTACTTTCACTTCGTCTTACTTTGCTTCGTCTTACTTTTGTATCATCTTACTCTTGTATCGTCTTACTTTCACTTCATCTTACTTTGCTTCGTTTTACTTTTGTATCGTCTTACTTTTGCTTCGTCGTATTTTGCTTCATCTTACTTTTACATCGTCTTACTTTTCTTCGTCTTACTTTTGTATCATCTTACTTTCACTTTGTATTACTTTTGTATCGTCTTACTTTGCTTTGTCTTACTTTTGTATCATCTTACTTTTGTATCGTCTTACTTTTGCTTCGTCTTACTTTTGTATTGTCTTACTTTCACTTCGTCTTACTTTGCTTCGTTTTACTTTTCTCTCCAAAGCATCTCCACTATAAAGATCATAACTTTTGACTTAGATGTCCAAAATTTTCATGCTATATACCGTTGGAAAGATAAAATAAAGATCTATAACTCTCAAGAAGGAAACATTGCTAAAATCTATCTAGATTAATCCAGATTTTCTCCCAAAATCAGAACACAAATTTTACATTCAGCTCCCAATATACTGCACCCAGTTCTCAACTTCATAAAATTTGAGACTCTTAGAGACAGAATTGAAATTCAATGTCTTCATACGAAATGTAGCCTTATATCTCTAGTTTAATCCAAATTAAGAATCATATCGTTTTGACAACTAGAGGAAACGTTATGGCTAAAAGACTGAAATATACTCAGGGAACATTTTTTTTCCATATTTTCAAACTTTCAATATTTTACATCTAAATCATTTTCTACCTAAATTATCTCTTCCATTATAACTCCAAAGATCACTTTTATAACACCTAATCACTAATAATCTTTCAAAACACTAAATTAACACTACAACCAAATTTTTCATCCCCAACAACACAGTATTTATGAACAACCACGTAAATGCCATTTTTCCATGCAGATGATAGTAACTTATCAAATTTATTTCATAAATCCCCCAACTCTAAAGGATTTATTCACTACTTAAATACTGAAAACTTCAAAATCTTCAAGTCCTAAACTCCACACAATTTACGTACTTCACTGAGTACAATGACCAGCTTCTGGTTTTTCTTAGGGTAGATGACACAAATGACAAAGTGAGAAGTCTCTTAGAAGGTATTTGATAGAAAACTCTGTGCTTCAAAAGAAATTTTTGGAAGAAGATAATAATGAAGAAGGAGCTTAGACATGACTTAACCTGTCAACTCTTAAAGAACAGTAGTCTACTTCTAGCAAAAGTACAAAGAGCCTAACTGACACTTGTCATTTTCCTAATACCTAAGCTCTAACTTAGTTTCTTTTGAAACTAATTCCCTTAAACTTTCATCTTTACAATCCAATTATCTCCAAATCTTCATTTGATTTCTTTTTCCTTTTTTCTAAATTTCCAAAACTTACTCCTAAATTCACTAAAATTCACAAATACCATATTCTTACCAGCCAATAAAATATCCAATATAAACAAATTCCAAATTCTCAAAACTCCTAAAAATCATAACTCAATTTAATTATATCCAGAATTATTCATGAATGCATGTACAGTTATTTTCATGTGCCACAACCTCACTATTTATATATATATGCATGACATATTATGCAAGAACATGGAAGTGCATCTTTAACTCTCATTAATCACTCACATCTACCATTTTAACCTTCCCACAAGTAATGGGATGTTACATCTTCACTCACAGGCTTGATGGAATCACAGTATTATAAAATTCAAGAACAGGGAAGTGAGGGCAACATAAGAGACAAAAAGAAGAAAATAGACTGTAAAGCTAGTATGCATGTGAAGAGAAGGTCAGATGAGAAATGGATAATTCATGAATTTGTTAAGGTGCACAATCATGAGCTTTTACCAGCTTTAGCTTATCATTTTTGAATCCATATGAATGTAAAATTATGGGATAAGAACTACAAGCAAAGACAATATTAACGCATAGATAAAACTCTTTTGTAAACTTTTTCACGCCTCCCCTCACTGCTCACTGCTCTCTCACTATTTCATGATGTGACGATTCAATGTGGGGGTTTTTTTGTTTTACCCCCACTGTTCACTCTCAAATTCCCCATCTGCTACTAATGCTTTAAAGGAAAATGCATATGTTTTTAACGCAAATGTCTACGTTCAATGCAAAAATGCAAACATCTGCATTGAATGCAAACGTTCCAGTCTGCTACTAATCCCTAATATACACCATGCCTGCATCCTCCGACACTCAGCCAACCCATATTCACCATCAGCCAACACAACACAAAACACCATTAGCCAAAACACTCATACAAAGCCATCGTGAATGGAGGGGACAAAAAAGTGAGGAGGAGGAAAAAGAACAAGAAATAGCATTCGAGAAATCCCAGAAAAAGCATACCTGTGGGTTGATCTGTTTAGTGTCCTTGAGAAGATGAGTTTTTGCTCTGTCTTTGAGAAGATCGGTTAAACAGAACAGAACCAAAGAACTCGATATAAACCAAAGAATAGAACCATTGATCACTTTTTTAACTTTTAATGTAAACGTAAACAACAGAAAAACGTCTACCTGAAAAAGCTAAAATGAGGGGCTTTTTTGAAAAGCTCCAAATTTGAGCTTCTTAAAAAGTTGTATTTTAACTTCCAAAAAAGCTATTTCTATTTAAAAAGTGCTTTTGAATTTGGCTAGCCAAACAGTCATTTTTCTTTAAAATAGCTTTTGCAGTGGAAAAAAGTTCTTTTTCAGTCTCCAAAAGCTGAACCAAACAGGCACTTAACCTGGAATATAAGCTAGTTGAATAACCAAAAAATGTAGCAAGTTCTCTAGGACTATCTCTTTTATAAGAAGCCAATTTTTGTTGGTTTACTAAAGACGAAAATAAAAGTTGCAACTATCAAGGTGGGATTATGGCTTGTAAGTAAGGGTTGACGTTTTATTAGTAACTATGAAGCTCAATTTAATGAATATAATTGTCACCTTTTTTTTAATCCAAATAAGATTGTTGTTCATCAAACCTTTTTGCTTATACTAGTTCATACACTATCACGTAACATTGCTTTAACTAAATATTCGGGTCACTATTACATTGGTTTATGATGCTATCTTATGTTCAATGAGGACGAAATTTTGGGAAGACCTTATTAACCTTAATTTTGATCCCATAATGCCTTGTATAGTCTTTATGGACTTTAGCTACACAATGCTAGAAGTTAAAGGATGAATCGCTAAGATAAACCCTTAGGACTTCATTAAGTGCATCAATAAAAAATGTCTCACTGATTGCATATAATGGTTAGTATTTTAGTTAGTGCAATAATCAGTCAAGCATATAGATGTTGAGAAAAAAAAAACTAGAGACAACTCTTTACCCTTATTTTTTTCAAATTGTTTACCTTAATTCAATCTTTCTTTGTAATCAGATCACTAACTTGCTAAGGTTAACATAATAGTTAATGTATTCAAAGATGTGTCCCTTTTAGGTTCATCAACTATATTTTGACATGTAAGGCTTTTAAAAAGTAGTGAAAAAGAAGAAGTAATGTATCATTTAAGGGATACTCAGCTTTCAAATGCATGAAAAATTTGAAAGCAATTAAGGAAAAACTTAAGGTGTTAAAAATAGAAGGAAAGTGAGTAATATTGAAACCTAAAAACTAGAAACTCTCAGCCTTTTATCTTCTTTAAAAGAATAGTTATACCATCTCTTGGTAGTGAGGAATTAAAGAGGAAGGAGAAAGAGAATCCTTATATATGAATCTCCTTTTAACTATATAAGGATTCTCTTATGCATTCTCTCCCATCAAACAAAAGTTAAAGAATCTTTGGTTTAAGAAGGGAGAGAAAAACTCCAAGTTCTTTTACAACTTAATACTCAAAAAGAGAAACATTAACCACATTATAACTCTCAAAAGTTCTAAAGGGGAGATCATTTCAGAGCTTCATAAGTTAAAGGAAATGGACATAGGGTACTTCAAAGATACCCTAGGCTCTTCTAGCCAATTAGAGAGTTCTCAATGATCTTTAAAATCTTTATTTCTTGGTTTAATTTCAGATAGTCAAATTTTAAAACTCATAATCCAATTACCAACTTAAAGATAAAAAACAATCGCTTTAACTTCAATCCATAGAAGGCTATAAGGCCTGATGAATTTAATGCCTTCTTTTACTTAAAGAATTAGAACATTATTGGAGGGTTTATAACATAAACAATTTTAAAATTCTTCTAAAATGGAAGAATAGAACATGAAACATATAAAACCTACATTTTCCTTGATTTTGAAAGTTCATAATACTTACTCTTTGAATGAATAAAGACCTATTTCATTCCATAATATAGTCTACAAGATTGTCTTTAACAAAATAACCACTAAATTGAAGAAAAATTTGAAAGATAACGTTAGTCCTAGCTGGGGGACATTCCATTCTTTCAAAGATAAAATATAGGTGATAATATCCTTATTGCTTAAGAATTATTCATAAACTACCATAAGAGGAGAGGGATAAGAAGTTGTGTCATGAAAGTAGGCATCTATAATGCCTTTGACACCACTAATTGGTCTTTCATTCTCATCATAGTCAAATATTTGGGTTTCCTTAATAAGTTTATCAATTAGGTAAGTCAATGCATTTCAATCTCTACCCGTTGTATTCTCATTAGGAAAGAACCAACTAAACCATTTAAAGGATTTAAAGGACCAAGAAAAGGAGACCTTTTTTTCCCTCATCTCTTTGCTATATGTATTAAGGCCTTATCTAGGCTAATTTCAATAAGGATTTCTAATAAAGATATGTTTAAATATCAAAGTAAATGTGACAAGTTGAGAATCTCTTCACTTTCATTTACAAATGTTCTGTTACTAGTGTATGCCTTTACTCCTACCTTTATTTAGGTATTCATAGATTCTTTGTCAAAGTTTAAGTTTATTACATGATTTTCTTCATCTCTATTGGCTCTCCCTTAACCAGTGACCAGATGGCTCTCTTAATTGGTTTTAACCAAGAACATATTCTATTTAGGTATATAGGTATCTCAGTCACTACTAAGAGATTGAGCTTTACTAATTGCTAACCTTTCTTGGATCTATTCCAAAAATATTATTTTATTAGCAAAGTAAATGTTTATCCTTTCCAGGAGAGTTTTGCTCATCATTTCAATCCTTAACAATATGCAAATTCTTTGGTCTGCTCATCTATGTTTGCTAAGTACCATTGTTAAGATCACTAAAAGAATGATGAGAGAATTTCTATATAATAGAAAGGAAAGGAAATATTTTGGAACCAAAGTAAAATGGGCTTATGTTTATGCCTTAAGTCAACGGGCAATTTAGACATAAAATTTATTAAAGTAGTAAATGTCACGACCCGATACCACATCGGGCTTATAACAACCGCCTCATAAGCGGGCTAAGGACACTAACGATATCCTTAATCCGACTATGCAAGGCTAACTGAATATCAATTCTTTTCTTCTTCTTTTTTTGAAAAATTTGGGCAGCTCAATGACTTTATTTTTAAAATCTCAAAACCTGTAAACAATTTTAAGCACACTTCTATATGCAGATCCAACCACAACTCCAGGACTCTCTAGTCCACTCAGGGCAATCTCAACTCCAGGCAATCTCAATAACAATATCAAAGTTCATACATAAAATCTTTTACAAAACACAAGGAAATCAAAAGTTAGCTTACAGAATCATAAAGCATATTTACAAAAACACAGTTCATGAGCCACTAGACAACAAAAGTATAAAATAAGAAACTACCCACGTGTGGTAATACCCCGAAAATGTCAAAACACCACACGATCCACTCAGGGCTTCAAACTCACTAAATTAACCTGCATAGTTGGAAAGTGGAGGGGGATGAGTACATTAGGTTCTCAGTGAGCAGGAAACATATAACACAGATAGAATTGGTTCATGCCAAGACAGTGTAGATAACCTATGAATTGAATATACAACACATAGAAAATCATAGGCCTAGCCTATGACTCAATGTATGCTGGTTAGGAACCATATAGGCCTAGCCTATTAATTCACTCATCCGTTGAACATAGGTTCCAGTTCCAGTACACAAAAGCATAAAAACATCATATGTATCAATCAAATCTCGATAGGAAAACCAATATCAGGATAAG
>JANZLC010000007.1:12166515-12197003 GCA_026413385.1 Erythroxylum gracilipes | reverse complement strand
GGGAGGGTAGGTTTAGGAAAAAAAAAGGTAGGTTTAGGGAAAAAAATTTAAAATTGCAAACAGATCCGTCAATTTTCCGAGTTTTATGGTACTGGCCGGTATGCGCCGCTATTGTACGTACTGGCTAGTACCGAACGAAAAAACAACAGTACCAACCGATATTAATGACCGATACCAAAGGAACGAATACCGTTTCATTTTTCGGCTGATCCCGGCCGGTACGGAACAGTATTCGTTCCCTTGCTCTTCTCCAAAGTCCAAAAATTCATGGGCTATACGTTTTATTGCCTTTAGTATATTAACCAAACTCTCAGATCGTATGAATTTTTGGACTCTCAGGGGTTCCCTGTGGATCATTAACTACACTCTTGAATGCCTCTTCGCATTCTGTGGACTGGATTGTTGAAAAACAGAGCTGTTCAAATGTTTCTCAAATATACAAATAGCTTGGAATAAGCTTCTAGGCCATCGAATTTGGTAGCTTCAAAGAGGATATTGGACCAACTGCTTGACTTAAAGGTTGAATAACAAAGTGACAAACCAACAACATGTAATAATGTTCCTACTCCCAGGCAACATTTCTACTCAAAGTTGGAAGCTTTACTCTACGTCCAGCTTTTCTTTAAAATATTGTCAAATTATACATCAGGTTTCTTCTGGTAACCGTAACCTTCTCAAGGTAGGCGTGGAACTGGTTCGGCTGAAAGGTCATCCCCATTTTGCATTTACATGCTTTTTGAGAATGATATCATATATTCAATTTAGGAAATTCCTGTTGGGTTTGAAACTCCTAAGACAGACCCTTTTTAGAAAGCTGATGCAGATCTATGGCTAATGTTATATGTCAAAGTTTATAGATGGGGTCATCCTTTCAGCGGACGATCATTAAACAGCCCGCCCGTTCTGCAAGTATGTTGAGTTTTTGGTGCATCACTGATCAATTATCATTTTACTGCTCCAACCTTTTTGAGTTGTCAACCGATAACAGGAGAGAACTGAAAAGGTAGAACATAAGAAACTAGAGAATCCATTACGTGTCTGGCAGTGTTAACTTTGTGTCCACAGAAAGACTATCGCGAGCACCAAACTTATAGAATGTTGAAAAGGCAAATTGAGTTGGATGGAGACGTAATAACAAAGCAAGTCCAATGCTTGTAAGCTTCTACATGTGAGGGTTAACACCAGTCTGACAGTGATGGACCGTTGAGCTGTTGTGTTCAACCTCCAGCTTCCCCATCATTTCTCGCCAAAACTTTGCTTCAAGATGCAGAAACAGGAGGTGGCAAATTTATAGCCTAAACGAGATGATAAGTGTGGCAGAAGCTTAAGGAGAGACGAAAACTAATCTCACGACGTACCTAACAACCAGTAGGTGAGACATCTCCAGGCAATAACTTTCATTTTGGTCTTCTTCAGAGGTGATGATGCTGCAACATTAAGTCCTCGGTAGGGGGTTTTCCATTTTGGTGAGCCTCGGGTAATGGGCTTCAACAGGTCTGCAGAGACTCATCAGAAAATCACCTTGGAAGCAGAAAGCCAGAAGTTCTCTTTGTTTACAGAAATGAAGGTCATATTGGTGATTGGTCTAGCTCTTATGATGCTTCCATATGCCGGTAAACATCATTCTCAGATTATCAGCTTGGAAATTACAATTTGCATCTCACTCATGAATCTGTGCTTGAGTCTATTCATGCATTAATGTTGCTTTCTCTTTTATGATTGTAGCTGCATACGATCCGCTCGATCCGAATGGAAATATAACTATCAAATGGGATATAATGTCTTGGACACCAGATGGCTACGTGGTGAGTATACTCGTCATTTAAAGCAATTTAACTTGGCTCAAAAACAGGGAATTTGCAATACAATTAGAGGCCGCATTACTTTTTCAATCCGTTTCAGACTTCTATATCTCAAATTCAACGGTCAAGTATGACAAAACTCTCTTTCAGACAAATTCATATGTTTCATTTCATCTCAGAAACTAAAAAAAAGAAGGAAGAAAGAAACCAGTCCCAAGACTATTTGTTAGAATTCTATTTTACCTTCGTCATTTTCCCTTAAATCCAGTAAGTGCCATCAAAACGAAGTAACAGGGTAGATGTAAACTAATAAATAATCTGTCTTTCATCAAATTCTTGAAGGCTACTGTAACATTAAGCAACTTCCAAATGTACCGGCATATCATAAGTCCTGGGTGGACCCTAGGATGGACATGGGCGAAGAAGGAAGTAATATGGTCCATGGTGGGGGCGCAAACAACAGAACAAGGTGACTGTTCCAAGTTCAAGGGCAACGTACCACATTGCTGTAAGAAGACGCCCACGGTTGTGGACCTGCTTCCTGGAGTCCCTTATAACCAGCAATTTACCAACTGTTGCAAAGGAGGTGTTGTGTCAGCTTGGGGACAGGATCCTGCAGGTTCTGTCTCAGCATTTCAAGTCAGTGTTGGACTTGCTGGCACCTCAAACAAAACAGTAAAACTTCCCAAGAACTTCACTTTGCTTGGACCAGGACCAGGCTACAGTTGTGGCCCTGCAAAGATTGTGCCATCCACAATGTTCTTCACGCCTGATCGCAGGCGTAAGACCCAAGCACTTAGTAAGTTCTCATTTCCTCTAACATTTTAGCTTCCTAGATGCTGCATTTTAATAGACAGAAAAGCGTAGAATTCATCCACTGAGGTTTGAGAAGTTTTCAACCTCCTCTATTGAATACAATTGAGCCATAGAGGGTAATGGTCTAAGCATTTTCTCGACACTGGTGATTCAGGACTCAATATAACGTATATTACTTTTATGCAGTGACATGGAATGTAACGTGCACTTACTCACAGTTCCTGGTCTCCAAGCATCCTAGTTGCTGTGTTTCATTCTCATCTTTCTACAACGAGACAATCACTCCGTGTCAGACTTGTGCATGCGGTTGCCGAAACAAGAACAGCTGCATTAAGTAAGCTGCTTCTTTTCGTTCCCTACTAGCTTAACCACAATCACATATTAATCTTCGCAGTTTAAAACTTTTTGGTTATACAATCTTGGAACTGAGAGTGGACAATCCCCGTGAATGCAGGAGTAACTCCAAGGAGGCTCGCAGGAAGGGAATAAACACGCCTAAGAAGGATAATACACCGTTGCTCCAGTGCACCCATCATATGTGCCCTGTCCGAGTTCACTGGCATGTGAAGGTCAACTACAAGGACTACTGGCGTGCCAAGATTGCTGTAACTAATTTCAACTACAGGATGAACTACACTCAATGGACACTTGTTATTCAACATCCCAACCTCAACAATGTCACCCAGGTCTTCAGTTTCGATTACAAGCCTCTTGTACCATATGCATCAGTCAGTAAGTCCCTGAAACTGGAAATACTTGATTTCTTAACGGAAACTACCTACAGATATCAAGTCCTTCTGTTATTGATATGCAGATGACACAGGGATGTTCTATGGAATGAAATTTTACAATGATCTTTTGATGGAAGCTGGCCCTTACGGAAACATCCAGTCTGAGGTGCTTCTACAGAAGGACAAGAACACTTTTACATTGAAGCAAGGATGGGCATTTCCTAGGAAAGTTTATTTCAATGGCGATGAATGCATGCTACCCCCACCAGATGCATATCCATATCTGCCAAATTCTGCCTATGCAAATCCAGTTGCATTCTTTACTTTGACAGTTTCACTGCTGTTGATATTGCTGTCAATGCTGTGATCCATCCTCCCAAGGACAAATAGATTGATAAAGCAGAATGGTTTGCAAAGGCCACAAATTTTCGTAGCAGATATGCCAGTCATTCATTGTCAATTTTAGCTTCACCGATATCATGCGCTAACAATTCAACCGCGTCGATTTCGTGTGTATTAGCTATCTGTATTCACTAATCGTGTTAATTAGATACATATGATTCCTCACCCCACATCCTCAAATTTTCTGGGGAAACTTTATAATACTTAGCTGCAAATTTGATGGTTTCTTTTTCTCGAGCCTTGTTTCTATGTCCTGATTATTTGTTGAGCATTGGCATTCAGTTTTCAGTAGGCTAGAGTTTCAATTCTAGTAGGATTTTTATTCAGTTCAGTATAGGACTTTACAGTAGCTATGCCAAGCTACAATTATCCAAATTTATTCACCTTCCATTTCATGAATGTTACATTTAAGTTGTTTGATAATGATACAGTGTAACGGAAAGTAATTATAAAAGTATACGAACATTAACATGAACAAATCAATATAATAATTGGAAATTCTACGAGTACCTGTTTACACATATGGATACAACACATGAAGTGTAACATAAAAAATATTGAGGTAGAAATCATTCTTCACAAAAATTGATTATGAAGAAAAGAATGTTACTTGCATTCACAATACAATACGTAGCCCTGACATGTGGAGCAGCATTATAGTGCAAACCTATTTGTTGCTTAAACCTGCTGCACTTTCTCATTCCAACACCATAAACTGGACTGACTTGGCTTCACGGAGCAGTACCAAAATTCAGATTTTTGGAACAACAAATATCCTTGCTAACATATCTAATCATGTTTAAGCCAAAAAGGCAATCATATACACCAGCAGTGTGACGAGAGGAGGAAGAAGAGACACGAATTGCCGAGAAACGCCATTTGGCAACCATGGGTAGGCATCTGGAGGAGGCATTACACAGTTTTCACCATTAAAAGAAATCCTTCTGGGGAATGCCCATCCCTTTTCGAATGTGAAAGTTGATGTATCCTTTCGGAAAAGCAGTTCTGACTGTACATTCCCGAGAGGACCAGCTTGTGATAGCAAATCATTGTAGAACTTAACTCCCCATAACATGGCCGTATCATCTGCAAATCAAGAATTTTGTATTGCAAAGTGGAAAGATAAGAATCTTGTGCAAGCTTTCATAACACAAATGATGAAAGTAGAGATGTAAAGTTGGCAGGTTTTAACTTACTTAACCCTTCATAAGGAGTTAATGACTTGTAGTTAAAGCTGAAAATCTGGGTGAGGTTATCAAAGTTGGGGTGTTGAACAACTAGATTCCACTGTGTATAGTTCATGCGGTAGTTGAAATTCGTAATAGAAACCTTTACTCGCCAGTACTCCTTATAATTTAACTTGACGTGCCAATGGACTCGTATCGGGCACATATGGCTGGTACACTGAACAAGAGGTGCATTGTCAGATTTGCTTGGACTTGAGACAACTGAGGCCAAGTGTGGACTGTCTGGGCTGTGACATGCATTAAATGAAAAGGATTCAAACCATCCATAAGCATAATGAAGGAGATACCAAGATATACAACAAAAGGATAGTTAAAAGCTTACTCTACACAGCTCCCAGATAATGTTTTATTGCTTTGACAACCACAAGCACAAGCTGGGCAACCCACTATAGTATCATTATAAAATGATGAGAGAGAAACGCAGCAGTAAGGGGTCCTCCCAGACAAAAATTGTGAATATTGGCAAGTAACATTCCAAGTCACTGCCATAACAGAAGGGAATCATTGTTAAGTACATGTTTTTATCGCAATGAATAATGTCATATACTAGAAAGAGTACTAATTGGCAGTCATCAAAGCATGCTCTAATATTTGCCCCAAACAAATCACTAACTTAACAACAAAAGGCTATTATAAGAAGCTACTATGAAAACTTTGAACAAAGAAAGATATATACAATCTTCTGACTCCATTAGTCTTAAAATTGTAGTGCAAACCAGTATGTCTTAGTGAGCACGACAACACCACAGGATTTATATGATCATCAGAGTTTAGTGAACTAGTTTCAATATATAACTTTAAATAGAAAATGTTGGTCGATTACTTACTTAAAGCTTGAGTAACTCTTCTTTTATCGGCTGAAATGAATTTAGTCGGTTTCCCAATCTTTGCAGGACCACAAGTATATCCAGGCCCTGGTGCTTTCAAAGTAAAGTTCTTTGGCACCCTGACAGTTTTGTTTGTGGTTCCAGCATTACCCACACTAACTTGGAAAGAGGCTACAGCAGTGGAGGGGTCCTGGCCCCATGAATTAATCACTCCCCCTTTGCAGCAATTTGCAATCTGCTGGTTGTAAGGAGTTCCTGGCAACAAATCAACAACAATTGGATCCTTCTTACAGCAATGGGGGATGTTTCCCTTGAATTTAGAACAATCCCCTTGCTCGGTCGTTTGGCTTCCCATCATACTCCAAATTACTTCCTTTTTCGCCCATGTCCAACCCAATGTCCAGCCTGGTGCTTGAATGTGGCGAAATTGCTGGAAGTTGTACATTGTAACAACTGCCTGCCAAGCACAAATAAGAATGATGCAACACATATTAGATAAATCAGGCAAGGGATAGAGGAAACATTAACAAATGATCCATGAACTGGAATGAATTCCATAAAATTTTGCTGAAAGGAAGAGAGATACACGAAATCCTGAATCTTCTGGCGTAGTAAACCATTAACCAAACTGATGAGTGAAAAACTTATTATCCAACAGTGATAACAGTTAAATGAGCTCAAAAGAATTCACAGAACTCGTCTGCAAATCAACTATATATTCCCCTCTGAAGGTAACTAAATCTTGCAGCAGAATAAGAAAACAGATACCAGGGCTGGGGTATCCCACTCTAGTAATGTGTAAGACACGCACGTTGTGACAAGAAATCCCTCACAGTAAGGCTTAAAACAAATACACACTTGTATCCTTTTCTAGTACTTACAACATAGCCATCTGGTGTCCAGCTCATTATGTCCCATTTGATCGTAATGTTTCCATTTGGATCGAGAGGATCATAGGCTTCTGCAAGTAAATCAACACCTCAATGAGAAGTTGAATATCCAAGATTTAAAAAATTCCATTCCAATCCACTAGTAGTCAAAGCAGCCAGGACAAAAGATGACAAAAGAAACAAAGTTCACCACAAGGCAGAAGGAAGAAGCACGTGGATTAAGTGCCCAAATCCAAATTTTCAAGTTTTGAGTTTAAGAGTGGCAGGAAATCATATCTTTGCTGAGGCATATAGCCAAAAGCAATGTCTTATAAATCAAAGTAATGAAAACAGAGCAAACAGAAACTTTGAGATTATAACGTGAAATAGTTTGATAGAAAACCCAGTTTCTCTAGCAATAGATTTGAACACAAATGCCTTGGATACTACAAATCACTTTGTCCTGGAAGACTGTAGGAAGACTGTAATGCCTCAAAGAGTTAAACCTTAATCAAGCAAAGTCAATTGTGGATGAGTGAAGCAGACCCCAGATCAAATAAAAAGGAAAAAGAAAAACAGTCAAAAGCTCAAGATCACATCATTATAACTAAAGTAAAGAAGCAAGACTAACCTGTAGATGTGAAAACGAAGCAAGAAAGGAAGAAGAGAAGCAAAATGGTAAAAGAAGCAAGCTTGGTAACGGATCCGGAGGCTGTTGGCAAGTAAGACTCCATATCTTGAAACAGACTTGTGTTGTGAATGTGATTTGGGTTGTTTTCTTGGTTTAGCTGAAGATCCAGACGAGAAAAGGAAAGAATAAGGTAATGGAAGTAATGGCCTCTCTCTCTCTCTTCACTTCTTTTAAGTTGAAGAGAAGACCATTACAATGCGTTTCAACTGCTCCGAAAGCGTGACAGTGTGAGTCGCGAATTTAACAGTTCAATAGTGGCACTGGCAACTATAGTCGGTCGACGACATGTAAAGAGTCAATTACGATAATATCCTTAGCTAATTATGATTGATAGCAGTACATCTTTCCCCGTTCCGCAAGTTTGATAGCCGCATCAAGACTTTTTGCGTGAGAGAAGAAAAGAGAAATCGAGCGGGTGATGTATTAGGGACAGGATTGGAATTAAGACCACGTGTTTGGGAAAAATGAAACATAGACCTGTTGATGACAGCTCGCTGTCGGTGGAGCTATAAAAAGGGGGTGTTTTGGGAAAAAAAATTTATAAAAAATTGCCAACCTAATCTTTGGCTAAATAATGCAATTCGGTGGTTAAGGACATGAAACTTGCAAGTTCTTACTTCATACATGCACTCAATAATATTTAAAATTTAACCCATATTTCCTTCTAATAATTGCATTTCAAACTATTCTAAGTTTAGGAAAATTCTTGACTTTCTCTAAAACTTGTGATATTATTTCCTTAAAGGTCCCCAATACAATCTTGATGATTAAGAACCCTCTTTATAAATTACTTTATGATCATTAAATCTTAAACTGAATTATTCTTTTTTTACGAAATTTTAAAAATTAGACCGGACATTGAACCAAATGAAAAGTTTAAGGTTTAAAGGTTTAACCCGTATTAAATTGCTATAAAATTGTTATATAATAAATAAGAAATAAAAATTATAATTATGATAATTTAAACTAAATTTGAATTTAATATAAAACTTAAAATAACAATTAAATTAAAATTTTATGAAAAACTGTATTCATAAAAAGATGTTGAATACAAAACCAATTCACAAAATACATGGTATATACCAACAATTGCCCAATGCAACCCAAATCTTCAATTGGGTTGATAAAGATTCCGACAATCCTTTCACTCAAAACTCTTTTTGGATATAAAACTACCTCCATCGTGATCCCTCGTAGCTCAAGTTCTTATCTTTAACTGAAACCACTAAGAGAGCCCAACTTGCTCCTTGTTACTTCCAGTTAGAAAGGGGTATTGGAGTTGCAGCCGATTGTGGTAAAACATCGAAGCTGCTTCGTTGAGTTGTTTGGGGCCAAGTAAAGAATCATTTGAAAAGGAAACAGAGGGGGAACGGGAAAATCTGAAGTAGAAAGGAGCCAAGAGAGAGCAAAGTGGGGAGGAGGATTGAGGAGAAGATGCAGTTAAAAACTAAAATTGAGGAGAGAGAGGAAGAAAGGCATAACCCAATAGGGTTCACGGTTTTGCGGTTCAGGGTTTTAACCAGTCGATTTTTACTTTCAATGGTTAACAGTCCAGTTCCCTCATAATCCGGTTCACCTATATCGTTCAGTCCACGTTGATCTCATGGGCAGCGAATACCATAGAACCAAAACTACATTCGACCATAACATATGCAGAGACCATGAAACATTTGTGGGAACATCTGAGGAAAAGATTCTCTAGTGGGAATGGACCGCGAATTCAGCAGTTAAAGTCAGAGATTGCAAATTGTAAGCAGGAAGGACAAACGGTGATTTCATATTTCAAAAAAATTGAAGGCAATATGAGATGAATTGATCAATTATGAATCGGTACCAGTGTGTACTTACAACGGATGTAAATGCAATATAACGATCAAGTTGAGAAGAAGCAGGAGACAAAGAGCACGGAGCCACTGTCAGGGATGATACGTGTATACTTCATAATCGTTCAAGTAGTACAATAAAAAAATATAGCAAAAACCAAAGATAAGCGAGGAGATGCTATGGCCTTTCCAATGCACACTGGGCAGAGAATAGTTGCAAGCAAAGGACATGATAAATCAGTAACTTGCACCCATTGTGTGGACGAATGATGTGTAATTTTATGTTATTAAGTCCAGTGCATGGTGTAGCTGTAGTTAGTACTAATTACTAGTATTTACTATCTTCCCATTATCTAGTCTCACAAATTACGGTGAAGACCATAAATCAAATGCCAAAATTTAAAATAATAAGTTAAATTAAGTCAACAAAATTAACTAACTATAACAAAGATTAAACTTATAAATAATAAAAGAAGATAATAGTACTTGGACTTTGAATCCCATGTAATCATGATTTCACTAATTAATTTAATCTATGATTTATTAGACTGTGAAAATTCATATCATTTGGTAATATCTTTTTCAAGACTATTAACACATAACTCTTAGTTGATTAATTGAAATCTCTTTCTGTTTAATTAAGATTGCATTAATTGATTCGTGAATTTTACTATTAAGTTTTAACTCTAATTTAGAGGATTTATATTTACCTATCTCTGACTTTGTATACAACTCTTTCCAATGATAGTAGATTTATTCATACAAAAAAGATTTTTCAATCTCAAATATATGAAATCATATATAAAATAATGCACTAGCAATATTAATTCAAGAATAATTAAGAAAAAATAATTGAATTTTAATGACAATAAAGAAAAATTAAGTTAAAATAAAGTCATTATCCGATCTATCCCAGGATCATCTAATCCAAGTACCAACAAAAATTTAGCCCATAATCACTTAAAACATAACATCAAAACTAAAAGAGACATGGTAAAATTCCTTTTAATCTTTGTGAAATCTATTTTAAAACAGTGGAAATCCACTACAAATATGTTTCATTGCTTGTTCTTCGTCCTCTCTATCATTGTAGGCTGTCAATTTGTGATTTCGTAAGCCTAACTTGAGCCTGTTACGAACCTCCTATGATCTCCCCTTGTTTTCTCTTCATAAATTGCCTTTTACGGTAGAAAATTAGGGTTTTTAAAGTGTACACAGATTGTATGCATGATCATGTCCCTCAATCTTAATTTTTTACAAATACAAAAGAAACATGGCCCCAAACTTGCTCGATCGGTTATGTCCATCAAAAGGCTCCCTTCAAAATAGCTTCAAATCTTCTATTTTCTGTGGACTTCATCCTAAGTCTTTTTTTATATATAAAGAGAAATAAAACCTAAAACTATAATAGAAACAAGATAAGTACCAAAAATAATTAAAAAAATTATCTTAAATAAAAAAGCAAAATGTATTAAATATGAGATTAGAAATATAATCTATTTAGTATTTATCAAATTTTTCCACACTTAAGTATTTGCTTATTCTCACACGAATCAATTTCATTACTCTTAACTTAATAAGAAACATCTTCAGACAAAACATTAAATAGAAAGTACATCTTTCATCATTCTCCATTATTTGTTCAATTACAAAGTTCATTAAAATGTTAAGAAATTACTTAAAAGCTTACTCAACGCAGCTCCGAAATAATGTTTTATTGCTTTGACAACCACAAGCACAAGTTGGGCAACCTACTACAGTATCATTATAAAATGATGAGAGAGAAACGCAGCAGGCAGGTGTCTCCGCAGCCAAAAATTATGAATATTGGCAAGTAACATTCCAAGTCACTGCCATAACAGAAGGGAATCCTTGTTAAGTACATGCTTTTATCGCAATGAATAATGTCATATACTAGAAAGAGTAGTAATTGGCAGTCATCAAATCATGCTCTAATATTTGGCCCAAACAAATAACTAACTTAACAACAAAAGGCTATTATAAGAAGGTAATATGAAAACTTTGAACAAATAAAGATATATACAGTTTTCAGCTCCATTAGTCTTAAAATTGTAGTGATGAAAACCACTATGTCTTCGTGAGTATACCAACACCACAGGATTTATATGATCGTTAGAGTTTAGTGAACTGGTTTCAATTATAACTTTCAATAGAAAATGTAGGTTGATCACTTACTTAAAGCTTGAGTAACTCTTCTTTTATCGGCTGATATGAATTTAGTCGGTTTCACAATCCTTGCAGGACCACAAGTATATTTAGACCCTGGTGCTTTCAAATTAAAGTTCTTTGGCACCCTGACAGTTTTGTTTGTGGTTCCAGCAGCATCCACAGCAACTTGAAAAGAGGCTACAGCAGTGGAGGGGTCCTGGCCCCATGAACTAAGTACTCCCCCTTTGCAGCAATTTGCAATCTGTTGGTTGTAAGGAGTTCCTGGCAACAAATCAACAACAGTTGGATCCTTCTTACAGCAATGGGGGATGTTTCCCTTGAATTTAGAACAATCCCCTTGTTCAGTGGTTTGACTTCCCATCATACTCCAAATTATTTCCTTTTGCGCCCATCTCCAACCCAATGTCCAGCCTGGTGCTTTAATGTGGCGAAATTTCTGGAAGTTGTACATTGTAACAACCGCCTGCCAAGCACAAATAAGAATGATGCAACACATATTAGACAAATCAGGGAAGGGACAGAGGAAACATTAACAAATGATACATGAACTAGAATGAATTCCATAAATTTTTGCTGAAAAGAAGAGAGATAACCGAATTCCTGAATCTTTTGACGTAGAAAACCTATTAACCAAACTGATGAGTGAAAAACTTATTATCCAACAGTGATAACAGTTAGATGAACTCAAAAAAATTCACAGGACTCTTCTGCAAGTCAACTATATATCCACTCTGAAAGTAGCTAAATCTTGCAGCAGAATAAGGAAACAGAGACCAGGGCTGGGGTATCTTACTCTAGTAATGTGTAAGACATTAGACATGCTACTTGTAACAAGAAATCCCTCACCGTAAGGCTTAAAACAAACAGACACTTATATCCTTTTCTAGTACTTACAACATAGCCATCTGGTGTCCAGCTCATTATGTCCCATTTGATCGTAATGTTTCCATTTGGATCGAGAGGATCATAGGCTTCTGCAAATAATTCAACAGCTCAATGAGAAGTTGAGTATCCAAGATTTAAAAAGTTTCCAGTCTAATCCACTAGTAGTCAAAGCAGCCAGGACCAATGATGACAAAAGAAACAAAGTTCACCACACGGCAGAAGGGAGAAGTACGTGGACGAAGTGCCCCAATTCAAATGTTCAAGTTTTGAGTTTAAGAGTGGCAGGAAATCATATCTTTGCTGAAACATACAGCCAGCAGTAATATATTATAGATCAAAGTAATGAAAACACAGCAAACAGAAACTTCAAAATTATAACGTGAAACAGTATGATAGAAAACCAAGTTTCTCTTGCAAAAGATTTGAACACAAATGCCTTGGATACTACAAATCACTTTGTCCTGGAAGACTATAATGCCTCAAAGCGTTAAACCTTCAGTCAACCAAAGTCAACAGTGGATGAGAGAAGAAAGGAAAAAGAAAAACAGTCAAAAGCTCAACATTACATCATTAGACCTAAAGTAAGGAAGCAAGACTAACCTGTAGATGTGAAAGCGAAGCAAGAAAGGATGAAGACAAGCAAAATGGTGAAAGAAGCAAGCTTGGTAATGGTCCATATCTTGAAACAGACTTCGTGTTGTGAATGTGATTTGGGTTGCTCTCTTAGTTTAGCGGAAGATCCAGACAAGAAAAAGAAAGAACAAAGCGGTGGAAATGGCCTCTAATAAGGTAATTGAAATAATGGCCTCTCTCTGTTTCTCTCTCTCTCTCTTCACTTCTTCTAAGTTGAGGAGAAGATTATAAAAGCCACAATGTGTTTCAACCGCTCTGACTGTGAATTGCGAATTTAACGGATACTGAATAGCACTGGCAACCATTGTCGGCCTACGACATGTAGAGAGTCAATTACTATAATATCCTTAGGTGTTTGTAATTAGGACACAATCCTCGTTCCAATATTATGATGTCTTATTAACTCTTATATACCTCAATCATTCATTTATGCAGGTTCCGCGTTCATTTATGTGAGACTCACGCGGAACTTACATAAATAAATGGTTAAACTTCATAGAACAGAATAAGACATCATAATATTGAATGGAGGATTCAAACTCCTCTAATTGATAGCAATCTGTTCGTCAAGTTTGGTAGCGCATAAAGATTTTACATATCGATTTTTTATCTTAGAAGTTTAATCTACATTGCCAATTGGTGGACATTCTCATTTATGAGAATCAATAATTAAAAAATTTAGGTAAAAATACATTTAACCTTTTGTGTTTTATCTCTTAGTCTGTTATATCTTCCTCTATTTTAAAAATAAATTTATTACCTCCTTTGATCAGCAATAAAAGAAGTTTAAAATTAAAAAAATTATCCATTACTGTTTATTGCTATCTTTAGTCTACCTTCATAGCCCAAAAAACAAATTGTGAGTTGCCCAAACTATTAATTTTGTTTCATAAATATTTTTTAATTTTTTATAAATTAAAAATTATGCAGTACAATTGTGAAGATAATTATATTTTTATTAAAATTTTCTTTTTTATTTATTAATGGTCAAAATGTAATTCATACTTAAAATAATTTTTATTTTTGAAATAGAGGGTATAACCAAATAAAGCAAAAAATATAGGAGTTTAATGTATTTTAGTCGATAAAAGACTAAAAAGGTATTTTTGTTCAAAAAAAGCAACATGTACAGTTGTGGTTAAAAAAATCTTTTTGAATTATAAGCTCCTTTGACTAGTGGTCAAAAGAAGTAATAAGTCCATTTTTAAAATAGAAGGAGCATAATGTACTAAGGGATGAAACATGGGGAGTTAAATATATTTTAGTCCAAAATTTAATGGGTTTAAACATAAAAATCTCGATTTATTTAATTTTCACGATTTAATATAAATTGAACCTTTTAAATCTTAAATTTCTTTTCTAATCCTTTTAACTTTCATATGTTTTTTAAAATATTTATGAAAATGATAACAGTATATAAAATAAAAGTAAGAAAAGGATCCACTTTAATAATTTGTCAAATGCCCCAAAAGGAGGTTCAAATTTAAAGAAAATGCTTCAATTTCTAAAGAAATTCTGTAGACTATTTTATGTATATTTATATTAGTAGATTTACATTTTTTATAACATAATAAAATAAATTATATTTTATGAATCATTTTATTATTTAGTACATTTCATTTAATTAATATTTATAACTATTGAACCATCAATCAATCTTCTTTCAAATCATCAAAACAAAAAATAACTTTTCAATTGGATTTCCAATTTGTACATTTAGATCATCCTCCTTTCACTCGGTGGCCATGCCCATGTGTGTAGTTTATAGCTTTTACTGGACAAAAGGGTCACTCCCTAGCGCTTCAGGTTTGGCTCTAGAAAATATTTAAGGAGAAAGTACCATGTGGTATACTTGGAATGTAAGTTGTCATCGTTTCTTGAGGAAACCATGGTTGTGTGACTTCACCAAGTAGACTAGCAGGCAAATGGGTAGTAGGTAGGACATTTTGCAAAGAACGCATGTCGAAGAACTGCAAAAGTTCACAAAGTTGAAACTAAGTGAAGCCATAGGTGAAGAAGCAAAGGTTACTAAAATAACAATTCTCTCTCCAATACTAGCAACTTGGTAGCTACTAAAACATCCTCAATTCATAATTTTCCAGTGTTGTCTTTTGGTGTGTGTTTCTTTATTAACGTTGCCAAGAACTAGTTTAGCAAGCCACCATACACGTATACCTATTAACATTTCAACTTTCCACTTCTCCCATAACCAAAATATCAATTTCCAACAATACTATAATCTAGAATCTCATGAAAGAAAAGGCATAGAGATGAAAACATCCATCTATGCATGTCCAACATCAACATAAGAAAAAAGTTCAGAATAAATTCCCAAACTGAAAGAAGGGTCTTTCCCGTTGAAATGTCATGTTAATGTCAGGGATTGGAATCATCACATGTTGATATTGAACTAATCAATTGAACGAATCATGTATTTATAAGCTAATAAATAAGAAGAATGAAATGCATCCAGCTCCACATGGAGCTACTTGAGTATAGTGGAACAGTGTAGTTCGATTCATAATGGTGCAAAATTAATCTCAATGGAAGTGTAGATGGATTCTAAGAGATTAAGAAATAGTAAGCTATTTTAGACTAAGAAATGGAGCTATTTTAGACTAAGAAATAGTAAGCTACAGGCCACAGAAGATTCACACTATCTCACACATACAATTGAGATAAAAGTTATTAGCTGCCAATCCAATAAGAGTTACAAATGCAACATACCATTTCACTTAACTTTAGCTCAGACTCATATGGAAGATCAAAAGGGCTAGTCGATCTATGATCAGTTTTGTGTAATTTTTTCTCCTCCTGTCAAAAGAATGAGGACGTAAGTTGATTGTTGAAAAGGCTAAAACATTAGTCATATAATCATCAAGAGAGAAGGGTTCAAACAACTGAAGGATTTATTGAGGGTGTAAATGATGGTCCCAATACATTATCCCATGATTTGTTAGGAGTCCGCACTCCATTGAAAGCAGGCCTCATAATTTCATCATTAGCAAAAGACAAACGATATAAACCAACAATAACTACAAAATTAGGTTAATAACAGTATGACGAAACTACCTCGCACAAAAAAGGCAGATAAGCGCATATAAGTCTTCAGGAAATTAGTGCAGTTATAGTAATACAAGAGCACGAGAATAAAAGTGGCAACCGAGGTTTTAAAAATCAAACCGGACCGTTTAATCTGACAAAAAAAGATTGAACCAATCGGTTTTTATAAATAAAGGTTATTAAGTGAAACCGAACCAGTTTATACATAGAGATTATTAGGTGAAATTGAACCGGATCACTGACCGGTTCAAACTTTTTTCGGTTGAAACAGATGGTTCGATCCAGTTTTTAAAACCTTGGTGACAACAACAATAAGGATAACAAAGACAAACACATCAAGCAGGGCTCCCTTAAGCTTCTGCGCCATAAAATCAGAGGGATTCTCAAGGTAAAAGAGGTTAGTGGCGGTTTGGATTGGAAGGGCAAAGGTTGTGGCAGAAGAGAAAGGATTATACAGAGAGAGCAGTAGATGATGAGGACAACGAGAAGTAAACAGAAGACGACGAGGGGGTAACATGTTTAAGTTAATACATGTTTGATGAAAAAAATGGTCCCATATTTTTATTTTTTTTTAAATAATTGAATCTTACCTTTGTCACATCAACAATGACATGACCTTGGGCCTAAAAAATAAAAAATTAAAATATTACATAGTCAGCACTGACATGACAATTAACAGATGGTGGGTGATTGGTTGTTGGATATAAGGGCCTTGCAATATATGATCGAAGATATCACTTACTCACAAACTTGAAGAAGATTATGCCATACTTGGTGAGGTTATCCAATGAGGAATATACCACAATTGTGAAGAAGGGATCTTTGCATCTTAGAAGAAATAATTGTTTGTATGATGTTTTATTTGTTCCTAAAATGAATTTGTTGAATTAAGGGAGGTTCTAATTGGTGTTTTGATAATTACAAAACATATTTACTATTAATGTATTTGTCTTTTTTATGAAAAGTGATATTAGAACAAAACAAAGACATAACCTCAAGAATAAAATGTATGAAGTTGATAAAGAGAAGTCAAAGTTTATAGCCGACAAAATGAAGATTAAAACAAGACAAAATGATGATCAAGGCTTATTAAGGTCATTTCACATTTTTTTATTATTATTTGTAAGCTCACTTTATTAATTTGATGATTTAAAAGGCTCACCATGCATAATTGTTTCATCTTGCTTTATTGTATGAGCCTTTACATTCAAAAAGAGGCATTGAAATTTTTGATTTTAATATAAAAGCCTCTTGATCTTTCAAATAATCTTTGGGGAATATTTTGGGAAGTGCTTAATCATATTTGGATTAAACAAATTGGTTTTGAGCATTTAAAGTTGTTACAATCATGTTTTTGAGGTGATTGGTCGACTTATACGAGTTAGTAGTCAATCAATATAGGTTAAAACTATTAAAATTGATACATTGTGAGTTTTTAATAACATTAGTTAATGTATCGGTCGACCAATATGCCATATTAGTACAAGTGATATGTATAATGGTCGATCATTGTTCTAACAGTTTGTGAATCTAGTATTGTAAATGTATACTAGTCAACCAATATCATTAGATATAATCGTTATAATAGCTAGTTCTTGGTTTCAACTATTATTTTGAGTCCTAAAACACCAGCAATAGGCATTTTTTCATTGGTTTTAGCATCAAGAAGATTTTGGGTGTTTTATACACACATTTCAAAGAGTTTTTGAATCATTTGAACATCATTAAGTCATATTTGTGAGAGAGCCAATTTGGAGTTATCAAGTTAATAAGTGAGGTATTTTTTAGTTGTAATACTTTGATGGATTCTTGAATATTGTACTTGGGGGTGATCCAAGTAATACTGAAGTTTCTTGCCACCTTGGAAGAAGATTATAAGAACGGTTCTTCTTTACTGAAAATAATTGCACAAAGGTTATTCTTCACCTTAAAAGAAGAATATAGTGGAATTTTAAGAAGCGAATTGGGAAGTGAACATAAGCAAGGGTTGTTTGTTGAACCATTATAAAACGGTTTGCATTCGCTCCTCCTTATCCTTTTAAATTATTATTCAATTGGTTGATTAAATTATATTAAGCAATTTCATCATACTTATTTATATTGATTAATGTTAATTGAATAGATTGTTCAGAAAAATTGCTGAAGTTTGTAAACACCCAATTAAACCCCCTTCTTTAGGTGCTATTAGGGACTAATGAGTGGTATCAGAGCAGGTCTATTATGCTAATATTTCGAACAAAATCTAATAGTAAAGATCATAATGATATATTTGGGAGCATCGTCATCATCATTCAACCAAAAGAGATAAAGCATTAGGAGACCACCTTTCTTTGATGGCAATCAACAACAACAACATCCAGTATGAATCTGGTTGAGACAAGAGATGTAGGTAGGTTCAATAGTATATAGCCTTACCCCTAACTAATAGAGAGGCTTTTTCCAAACTTTCTTTGAAAGGAATGATTATCTTTATTGAAAAACTAGGTTGAGATTCTTTCTAATGGTCCAAAGTGTGGAATTATGGGAGATAGTTGTAATGGTCCCTTTATTCCTACAAAAAATGTAGATAACAAAAAGGTACTCAAATTAAAGGAAGAATGAGAATTGTAAGATAAAAGATTAGCATCTTTGAATAGTGGGGCCATACACATCATATTTTGTGCTTTAGGAAGAAATGAATTTGATAGGGCTTCTATCTGTGAAACAGCTTATAAAATTTGGCATACATTATAAATCACTCATGAGGGCACAAATTAAGTTAAGGAGAGTAAAATAGGCATACTAATAAATCAATATGAATTGTTTCAAATGAAGTATGGTAAAAGCATCTGTAGCATGTATACTAGATTCATCGGTATTATTAATGCTCTCAAAGGTCTTGAAAAGATCTGTACTAATGGTGAATTAGTGAAAAAGTTGCTTAGGTCACGTCTAAAGACATGGGAAGCTAAAGTTATAGCTATACGAGAAGCCAAAGATCTAATAAACTACCAACAGAGGAAATTATTAGATCTCCCCTCACATGCAAAACGATGCTCCATGAGACACAAAAAGAGAGGATGCTTTCAAAGAAAAAGAATTTAGCATTTAAAGCCTCAAAAGAAGATTTAAGTGAATAGGAAGAGACATCAACTAATGAAAGCGAATAAAAATACATTAGCTTACTCTCTCAAAAATTCATGAAGTTCTTGATGAAGAAATTCTCCAAAAGAAAGGACTTCAAAGAAGATAAAAATGATTTAAAACATAAATCCTTTAATCTTACTTGCTTGTAATGTAGAAAACCTGGCCATATAAAGTTATAATGTCCTCAACTCAAAGATAGTAAGAAGTATGAGAGAAAATATAAGAAGGAGAAGAAGGAAAATAAGAAAGTATTAAAAGCATCAACTTGGGATGACATAAGTGAATTTGAAAGCGAGCATTCAAAAGAAGAGATAGCTTATATGTGCTTTATCAATATGGACAATGATAAGGTAACATCCAATCATAATTCTTGTAATGATACTAATGTTGATTTGACATATGATACATTAGTAGAAGGTTTAGAAATCATGAGTAAAAAAAAGGAAGAAATTGTCTTCCAAATTTAAGGAAGTTTAAAAAGAGTTGGATGCATAGATGAGTGAGAATGAAAAGATGAAAAGTAAATTACATAGCATTAAAGCATCCAAAAATATGATTTAATGACAATCATGACTTAGATTGACTAAAGTGTGAGAATGAAACATTGAAAAAAGAAATTCATGCTCTTAAGGACTCTCTATCTAAATTTACAAAGGGAAGTGAGAAACTTTTTTTTCCAAAGAAGGGAAGTGAGAAACTTGAAAACATGTTAGGAGCTCAAAAGATTTCTAAAGATAGGCATAGAATTAGATATAAATGTGAAAGTGTTTCCAACACTAAAGGGATATTTGGTTTCACTTCTATTTTTCTGTTGTAGTTTTTTTGTTTTATGTTATATATTTTTTGTTTTTAGTTTCGATTTTTCTTTCAAATAAAAACAAAAATTTGTTTGGTTGTTGATAATAATGTAGTTATATTTTTTATTACTAATGATAATTATATATTAGATAAAACTTAAAGATAAATTTTTTAATTAATTAATTTTATTTTTAATCTCTTATATAATATTTATTAATACATTATTAATAAAAATTATTTTATTTTATTTTATTAAAATAAATTTTGTAAATAAATTTTTTAATTATATTTTAATTATTAAACAAAATGTTATTTGAAATTTATACATTTTAAAGATATTTTTAATTTAATTATATTTATTAATAATTATTAAATTATTTTTATTTAATTTAATTATAAAATAAATAAAATTATTAAATAAAATAAAATTATTCATAATTTTATTAATAGTTAATTTTAATTAATTGAATATATAATATTAAATTAAATTATCTATAATTATTATTGAGAATTAATATATTAAATAATATAAATTTAGTTAACAGTAAATCAAATTATAGAAAATATAGAAGCAGAAAACAAAATTAGTTTTTATAGTTTTCATAAATTTTAAATACTAGAAGAAATCAAAATCGAAAACTAAAACTAAAAATTTTAGGGGTCGTATAGTTCCACTTTTATTTTTCTATTGTGATTTTTTAGTTTTTATTATAAAAAAAATTGTTTGGTTGAAATTTCTAATATAAAAACTGAAAGAAAAAACTTGTTTATTGAGATTTGTAATAAAAAACAAAACAAAAGTATGTTTAATTTTATCATCCTGTTTCTATTTTTGCAATCATACTCTTATGTTAATAATTTTAATATAATATGTTATGTTTTTAAATTAATTAATTATCATTATGGATAAAATTAAAATATATGCAAATTAATATAATTAAAAAAATTTACACATTAATTGTATATCATAAAATTATATAAATTAGAAAATTATATTAAGTCATTCTAATTAATAAAAGATGTCCATCATATTATAATTCTTAAAACATAATAGTACTATTATTTACAAAAAAAAACATAAATCAATTAGAACTAATATAATCATTCCACGTTTGTCTAGTAATGTCGTCTCGCTTATAAGACACACCTCGAAGTTGTGCTGGAGTTATATTATACTCCACTTGAGAACTTGCATCTTCATTTTCACTTTTCCTAATTTGTTCTTCATTTTTAGCACAACTATCAAATAATTCATCGCTTTGTCCATACAATTAATATAATTATTTATAACACAAGCAATAATGATTTATTTTTGTTTCTTCATATCTTAACTCGGCATGTTTTAAGTATAGGGAATCTTGCTTTTAGAACCCCAAAATATCTTTCAATAACATTTATTAACGAAGAATGTCTATAGCATTAACTTGACCAGTAAATGAGTTATAATCGATTCCTATTTCTTTGAGTAAATTCTTGAAATTCTTCAATCTAGCCCTTAATCCATTATACTTATTCTTCAACTGAATATTAGTATACTCCTTATTGAATTTTGTTTGAAGACTTGCCTTAATATTCTTCCAACCAAATTTGGAAAAGTTAGTAGTTGTTCGATTTCCCTTTTTCACTTTTTCAACCATTAGGGAGATTAAATAAATTTGTATGATATCATTCCATACCTTATCTTTTTCATTTATTTCTATATAGTCATTGGAATCATTCATATTGTACAAACCTTCCATCACTAAATATAATCACATATAAGTGACATCAATCACAACAAATTTTACAAAGTATTAAATTCTAAAAATAATATATGCATGATGTATGTCATACTCATTCAAGCACATATGTTTTTAACAATATTAACCATTTATGCGGTAATTACTCCAGTGGCTTTGAATGCATTCTAGTTGTTCTCATTTGACTCCTTGAAGACAACTCCAAATTAGCAATGCCCGCTAGATATTTACTAAGGTGAGATCTTACATAACAGGTATTCCATATCTTGATATAACATTTATCCACCTTAACACCTCATGCATGCTTGATTTCAAAATTATTTTCAGCTTCTAGGCAATATAGTATCAACCACCTAAGATGAATGTGAATATGGAACTTCTATCAACTTCCTTGAGAGATTCCATTTGCTTCTTATATTTGGACTCAAGTCTATATACCATGAGCCAAGATGATTTCCTTATTCTAGTGAATAGTATTATTTGCTAACAAATTTCTGTTTTGCTTGTACATTAAGCAACTTAGAGCATTATGAGCCTATTATTGAGCTCCCTCAATATTCAACTATTTCCATACTTTACGTCGATGACTGGTTTCTATAATTGAAACTAAATATTATGTTGATACATAAGGTCTTTCTAATGCATATTCTTACAAATGACCAAAAGAAAATTTGTTAACACTTTGATGTCACCAAAAGTATTTCCAAAGATTAGTTATTGCATTGTGATAAAAAGAAGATTTGACAAAACATTCTTTTAAAAGAAATGTGAAAATGAGTAAGCAAATGGAATAGTATTGAATAATTGTAATTGTCGTAAACATGTGAAGAAAAGGCAATGAAAGAAAAATGGAAACAGGTTCAACATGGCTATTGATGGTAACTACACACTAAAAAGAGGGTAAGGGACTTGCAATAGTAACCTTGAGACTCTAAGAGGAAATTAACACAAAAATGGGAAGGTAAACTATTATGCGTTAGGTTAGATATGATATTAAAATTCTAACAAGAAATTAAACCTAAACATTGAAATGGTTATGAATGGGACGGAAAGAAAAATGCAGTGTGTCCACTCAAATTTGACAGGATCTTTCAAAAGATAGATTAACAATTGATTAGAAGGATGCTCTAACGCAACCTGAAACTTATAAGATATCTATCATCATGTTATTAGGAAAACATTATCAAAATGAAGGAAGGATTAAATAAGATACAAAATGTAAAAAGGACACCGTAAGGTTCTAACCTCCAAAAAGCACGCCCTTCTTTATATGAATGGTCAGAAAAAAGAAACAGGGAACAATCAGTGGAGAATGTTATACTAAACAGTACAATTTTTTTTTTTTACTCATTTAGCATGTTCATTTAGGAAGCACTATATGAACAAAAACAATGAAACTGAAATTAGTTAAAACAGCAAATTCCACCACTTCAAATTCCAATGGTCACAGCAAATACATTTATAAATCTTTAATTAAAATAAACTTCAATCTTAACTTACAGACAACTCATTCACAAAAGATCTTGTTAGCTACAATACCAGTGCAAGTTAAGCTCGCTAAAGATTTGCACTTTATTTTGAAGTTTAGGACCTTAAGGATTGTAGGCAAACTTTCATGATCTACTATATATAGAAAAGTGAAAGAAAATAAAATAACAGAGAAGTTGATGAATTAAGAATTCAGTTTCAATTATGCAACAGTGACATGTTTTAATGTTGTTTTCTTTCACTTATCTTATTTGCGCGACATGTTTTAGGAGACAAAGATGATTGGAAAAAGAAGATGGTAAAGGTGTTAGTTTTTTCATTAATTTTTAGTTGCAGAGAAAGCTTTGAACATAAGTAACAGTAAGAACTTAAAAGCAAATGTAGCAACAGATAAGAAAACAAACAAGAAAAGGGTATACCTGGAGAAATCACAACATAGAAGATGTTGAAGTTGGCACTGAGAAACCAAAATGATTTATTTTTGTGAAACAAAAAAACTATTTTAAAAATACACAAAAACATTATTTTTACATTTTTGTAAATTTGTTGTTATTTTCTTATTTTTTAAAAAAAATGAAAACAAGCTTCGACCAAACACATTTTCAACGTTTTTTCTTTGTTTACAAAAACAATAACAAAAAACTAAAGAAAAAACAGAACCAAACAAGCCCTAAACAAACAAGTTTTTTTTACTGAATTTGAAAACAAAAACTAAAACTAAAAATATAAATGAAAACACCAGGCCTTAAAACTACCTTTGTCAAAGGAAAACATTTATATAGTGAAGAACCACTTCATAGAATGACAAATGAGCATAGAGCATCCATATCTAACCATACGCTTGCGCATGACACATTCACTAAGTCCCAACCTAAGAGCAAATATTATGCTTTCATATATGGCTCACAACCTATTCATAAAGTTCAATACTCTTAAGGGAAGAATAGGCATAATTTTTATGATAACATGCAAACTCACTCAAACCTCTATAGAATCATGCATCACACCCTCATTCATAGTAGACATCATACATATAATCATAGTATGACTTTTCACCATCCTAGGGGACCAATCAACACATTTCATGTTCAAAAGAAATTTTTCTCATTATGCATACAGACATAGAATTCCAAACAATGCATTTATGTATCATCATTACTCATATAACATGGAACGCCATTTTTTTGGTAATTTTGGACATATTGATAGATTTTGCTTTACTAAATAAAGAATTTTAAGCAAAACTTTGAAAGAATGGGTTAAAAAGAAGAAGTAACCAAACAATCAAGGCACCAAGCTTGTTTGGTTTCCTAAAACTTATTAATTACCTTATTTTATAAGGCTATTAGAGAAGAAAGATCAAATGATATTGAATTGAGCATTACTTTTAGAATATATATCTTTTATCTTGATGAATATAATAGTCTTGCCTTTGAGAAAGTCTTGAAGATATTTTTGTAGGATATGGAGAATTTAACTTGTAAGGTTAACCATCATAACTTCTCAAATTGTTGAACCAAGTGAGAATGAGAAAATGATGAGATTCCATTAATGAATTGAGTTTTTAAGAGGAATCTTCATTCAAATATTTGATAAGTAATGTTTTACTTGCATTTACGTGTCATTTAGAGTATAATCCTTGGTGACGTTTTTTTTTAGTTTGAATTATAAATAAGGTGTTTTTAAAGTGTGAGTCTTAGTACCTATAATTAAAGACTATATGTAAAATAAGGTCACGGAGTTATAATTTACATTAATTGGGTTATTATTTCTGTAAACTTTTGAATAAGGATAAATCTTGATTAATTGGAGAAAATTTAGTTTTTGGTAAGGCCCTTTGTATGATCAAATTCTTTTTTTTTGATATTTTAATTGGTAAATATATATTTCAATATTATTTGATTGAAGTTTTGATACTTTAATTTTAATTTTAAAGACGATTCCTTAAGCTATCTAGTTAATTTGTCCACCATTATCTTAGTGTGATCAACCAATATTTTTAAAATTCACTACTTTTGCTTTCAAATGAGTATGCTAGTTTTTTAGTTGCTAATTTGGTCACCCAAATAATCTTATTGGCCAACCAATGTTCTTTAGTGATCAACAATATCCTAATTTATGACATTATGTTATCTTTTCAGTGAGTTTGTTCTTTGTTTGGTCAAAGCTCTACTCACCCAATTATTCATATTAATCAACTAATGTTTTGGAGTGGTCGACCAATGCTCCTTTTGTAAAGAAATTTTATAGTTCTAGTATGATTTGTGATAAGGTTTATTCATAAAAGGATAACCAAAAATCCATAAAAGTCGATCAATGTCTCTTTCAAGGATGACAATTAAGTTAAAATCCATAATAGTCGACCAATGTCTCTTTCAGGGATGACAATTAAGTTAACTTGTGACATATTTGGTAGATATATAAAGGTTAACCACAACCTTTCATTGATCAACTAGTTTCCCTAAGTGATCGATCAATACACATGATTTAATGCTCCCCTCCTTCATCTTACTTCTGTTTTCTTTTTTTCTTGTTTAAGGTTCCTTAAAACCCTAGATAACTCGCTTGTATCTTTGAAAAAACACCACACCCTATTGCTAATAGCTACCTCATTTGATTTTTGTCCTCTTTTTGTTAGAGATCTTTATAATTCTCACTCTCCTTGGATAATTTTAGGATTACTTGATAATGATCATGTATTTTCAATAAATTACATTATTCGTATAAAATTTTTTTCGAGTATGATTGCATCAAATTTGTCATTTTAGAATTTTAAATTTGACTACTTTATTCCGTCATTATTTTTGAAATTTCAAGCATATAAATTATGCATTCTTTTATGAAATTAATTATTGAATATTGCAATTATGTTTTATTTGTTATAATTGCAACCATTAATTTTGTCAAAACTTGCCCTTGGTGTTTTAATTGAAATTTTCAACTTCGGCATCATACTAAAATTAGGGATTTTTCAAATTAGACACAATTAGTGATGTCTCTATAAAAATTAACCTTTTGTTTTGATTCTTTAAATATTCAATAGCACTTTCTATTGAGAAAGTTTGTCAATCTTGATCAAATTCATCTTTTTAACAAAGTTAGCTTGATGATGACACTTTACAATATGCTTTTTCTTTTATTTCTTTTTGATGATTCCAAGAAGGGGGAGAAAGTTTGGTGATGTTAGATTTTGGGGATTGATAAGATTCAAGGGGAGTGATGAAATTTAGGGAGAGTGATTGTTTTATCATTTTTTATTTCTTGTATTTTTTATAATATGATTGAGTAAATTTATGTTATTTTTATGTACAAATATTTATTTGATTTTGAATATCTCTTTTGTTCTTGATACTGAATTATGATATCTACTTAATTACTTAAAACTCAATCCATTTCACCTCAATTGCCGCTTAAAAAATTCCAGCATTTTCATTTTAAAAGCAAGCATTTAATGCTTCTCAAAACCCAAAATGTCAAGCCTTTTCGTTCTAAAAACAAGTATTTAATGCTTCTGAAACCCTTTTCATCTTTTAGATAATGTTTGGATTAAAAAAATAAAGCATTTAATCCTCTTAAAAGCCAAGCATTTAATGCTTCTAAAAAGCATCATACGTTGCTTCTCCAAATCTCCATACTTGATCAGTTCTCGTCAAAGCCAAGGGTGCAGAGGGTCAACCAGGTTTTCTCAGGAACCATGCATTTCACGCCACTCCATTGATATTTTACCTTGATGATGATTTAGGAGTTGTGAGGCCTTCCACATCATTAACTTCTTGTGAAATTATGAGAAGGAACTTCAGAGATTTGCGAGCACGAAGGATTTTTATCTTTGGTTGAGCAATTGGGTGTGTGCTGATATACAACTCTTATGGACTTTGATTATGGAGGAAAGACGTTACACAAAGGCTTTTTCTTTACAAGCACATCAAACTTCTCGATTAAAAGGAAAGAAGAGGTGTTGTTAGAGTGTGTTCTTTATGGTAGGGGAATGAATTTCATTTTGTAAAAGATTAATTGGATCAGAATTTCATTTCTATCTCCATTTTTGTTATGTTCTACCTTTTTTGTAAAACATGTTTATGTTCTTTTTTCTGTTTTTTTTTAATTTTCATCTAACTGCTACAACTATTACTTTCTATTTAGTTTTTCATCTTGCTTCTAGGACTGTTAGTATAATAATGCTTTATAAAAGTTTCCTTCTTTATAAAAAAGATCAAAAGTTCTGGTTTAGAACAAAGGAATATATGCTCTTGTGGTAGAGTGAATTTCATTTGGTAGAAGATTCATTCTAAGTAATGATGTTAGAAATATAGTTTGTATATCTATTCTGAAGATATCATGTTGTTATATATGTTCTTGCTTTGGTATAACTACTGAAATTGCCTCAAAAGACAATGGATCATGTGCAATCAACGTAGTATTTTGCCTGTGGTTTCAAGGAGAAACCAGTGTGGTATGAAGAGTGAAGTTATGAAGTCTAATGGCAGAAATTCTTTTTTTCATCTTAAAGAAAATCAAACTTCATTATTGAAGGAAAATGCATTTGGTTGTCAAATAGAAAGTACATCTGCTACTGGTGTTTTAAGAGGTACAATGACAATCTTTATGCAAATTTAATAGATCTATATATGATGTGCTCTTTCCATTAGTTCTGTTTTACTTAAAGCACGTCCATTTTTGCTCACATTCAACTATTGTGTTAATGTTGTTAGGAGTTCATGGAAATATTATCAAAAACTGTTGTTTTACCACCTTCCTCTTCAATTCTTACAAATCAGTACTTTTTGGAAAGAAGAATATCATATGTTTAAACTCATTTACAATATAATGGTGTTACACCAATTTCTGAAGCAAATGGAAACCAAGCATCCAATTCATCCAAGAGCAGTTTAACAAATTTTGGATTCAAGCAGAGGCATCCATTTACAGATCTTTCAAACTGTGCTAAGGACCTTTTCAAAGATTTTAACTTATTAGCTGTTCTAGGTTTGTCAATGTTAGATTGTATATAAAAAATGTTATATTTTGTTGTAAATTATTCAATTTCATATACTTTCTTTTATGTTTAGAGGAAGTTAGTTGATCAAACAAACAGCTTAAATCAAGGGAAAATTTGGAAGTAAATAGCCTTCCTCAGATTCAATCTGTTGAAAGTTCACTATGTTTAATCTCCAAGAGAACTTAAAATGCAAATCTATTAGCAATGGAGCCAAGAAGACATGTTATTAGAAGTATGGGCAAATGTAGTGTTATAACTTGCAATTGCAAAATTCATGACAAAATTGCGGTTTCAAACATTGCATGTGAAATTGGATTGCCAGATCTCAATGTTCCACTGGAAGATTATACAAATAATGAAGCCAATGACATTACTGATCTTGTGTTAGAAGATTCACAATATGAATTGAATGGTACATCTATTCAACAAGGTACACTTGACATATGTAATTTTTCTATTTATATAATTTTGTTAAGACATTGTATTAATTTTTGTTTCTCCAATGTACTTATAGGGTATTACATAATTGAATTCATTTATTATTATTGCAGTTGAAAGTGATGATGCAAACTATGCAACTGAGATTAATGAAGATGCTAGTATTGAAGAAAGCACTTACTTTGTGCATAAAGGTTTAATATCTCAGAGGTTGTTTAACGTCTTTTGCATAACTTGTGTTTGCCTTAGTTAATATTAGATTTATTTTTCTTTTACAGAATATATTGATCTTAGTGATCCTTATTGTGTCTGCACTTACTGTGGAGCTCAAATGTGGTACTGTGAGAGGATTCAGAAATCTAAACACACTGCCAACCCTAGATTTGGTCTTTGATGTGTTCAAGGAAAGATTCAACTACCACATTTCAAGCAACCTCTAGAGTATACAAGGAAGTTAGTATTCAGTAAACAGTTGGCAATATCCAAACATTTTATGAAATATATCAGGATCTATAACATGATGTTCAGTTTCACTTCTATGGGACGAAAGGTTGACAAGTCACTTAATGATGGAAATAGTCCTTATTCTTTTGTAATGTCTGGCCAGAATTATCATTATATTGGAAGCTTACTTCCAGCTCAAGGCCAACCACCAAAATTTTCCCAAATGTATATCTTTGATACTGAACATGAAATTGATAATCGAATGACTGTTATAAGGTACATCTTAAATTCACATCATGTCTTGCATATAAATTTTATCTCATTATTAATTTTCCATGATGAAACTATATGTTCCATTTTCAGATCAAAAGATGATGAGAGTTTTCTTGATCGTAGTATTGTGATGAATTTGAAGGAGATGCTTGATAGTTATAATATATTGACTTAGGCTTTTAGAATGGCAAGAGATAGATTTCAAACATCCAACAGTAAGGATTTGAAGCTAAGACTAATCCACAAAAGAGAAAGTGATGGTAGAACTTATAACTTGCCTACAACATCATAGCTAACAACATTAGTGGTTGGTGATATGGATACTTCAGATATCGGGAAGGATATTATTATTTACTTCAGATATTGGGAAGGATATTATTGTTCAAACACAATGTGGGCTATTACAAAGAGTATATGATTTGCATCCAGCCTATCTTCCTATGCAATATCCTTTGTTATTTCCTTATGGTATAGAAGGATATAAAGAAGATATCTCTCATAGTGATGCATCACTATCAAGTACTAAAATGAGGACTAAAGTCACATTACGGGAGTATTTAGCCTTTAGAATGCAAGATAGAGACGATGAAAAATATCTTCTATTACATGCTGGGAGACTGTTCCAACAATTTGTTATTGACGGATACACAATGATGGAGAATCAAAGAATCAGTTATGTTAAAACTCATCAACAGGATCTTAGAGCTGATCTTTATAGCACTGTTTCAAAAGCAGTATCATAAGGGCATACATTAATTGCATTTGTTGGTAAACGTATAATTTTACCGTCAACTTTTATTGGAGGGCTGAGATATATGATACAAAATTATCAAGACACAATGGCCATCTGTAAATAGGCTGGCTATCTTGACATCTTTGTCACTTTTACTTGTAATCCGATATGGCCTGAATTGACGCGTCGATTAAAGGATTTGAATTTGAAAGAACAAGATAGACCAGATTAATAGTTCAGGTTTTTAAGATAAAGTTAAATTGTTTGATGAAAGAGCTAATGTGAGGCAAAAATTTTGGGACAGTTAAAGCTAGTAATTTTTCTCTCCATTATTCTTCAATTTGTATCATGAGTTTATTAACGTAGTTTTTTTTCCTTTTAACATCATACTGCAAAGCATTTGTAATTGTTCATCTTGCAATTGTTGCTTCATTGAATTGTTCTATTTTGTTAATGACTACTTTAGTACAT
>JANZLC010000007.1:12119926-12130422 GCA_026413385.1 Erythroxylum gracilipes | reverse complement strand
TAGGATTCCTACCGTATTATTATCCTAATAAGGAAATAACCATAAAACAACAACTATCTAATAAATCGATAAAAATCCCCAAGAATGCGTCCACAACAGAAGATAGTGAACAGCTAAGTCTATTTGAACGAAACACGTGAGAGGATACAATTTCCCACCAAGTATTATGTCTTAAAGCTCATAATCAAGTTTAATACGCTAACTAAAAGAGAGAACATTAGCTTCCACAGAACAAAAACCAAATACAATGAAAGGAGAAATAAAGAACAAACTGACAACATGATATGAAGTTTATTTTAAAATTCTGTAGATTTGACTTTACCTGGGGCATTCATCTGATACCTCTGACTCAGCCTTGGGATGGACAGTGAAAACTGTCCAAAATAACGTTAAATCACAAACGTATCTCATAGCTTTAACAGGTTGATTACCAGAGATCATTAGATCAATCTGCATTGAGGATTAATAGCAAGATAAGTACAATGTTACATATATGACACGGAATACTCCCAAGGGGTCAAATGAACATACTTCTGTCCCAATGCGCTCTTTGCTTACTTTAGCTCCTAGAGCATTCTTCACTTCATCACTTGCAGCAGCAGCTTTGAGCTCTTCATCTAAAGTAAATCCAAACCTTGCACCTGGAACAGAATATGAATGAATATTAGAATGGCATTTCAGGGCTTTTGTAGCCAAAACACCATGTGGAAAATTAACCATGTACATCAAACTTGTATAATGAATGACTTGACAAACTAGCAGCTCAGAAGGTTGAATAGGACTTTATCCAACATTCTTACCATCAACGAATTCAATAGAATTAGTAATAAAAAACAAATGGTAAATTCAACGGTAACAAACAACTAAATAACCTAGCTGGGAGTTTTATCCCTCGCTAAATGGAAGTCAACAAAGTCTTGATGATGCTGAATTAACAATCATTGACTACAAATCAATTCAGAGTAACCATAATTAATTTCTTCAAGACCCCAAAATTCGAGTAGACTACAATGAATGATACATGAGAGGGAGAATGACTAACAATATACATATGCTGGTAAGTTGAAACAGTTTAAGACTTATGTTTATGATTAGAAAGTGAAGTCGTTCCAAGTTTTACAATACAAATACAAGAGGAAATGAGATATAGATAAAAGGAAAGAAAAATTAAAACAATACCAAATCGAATAGCTCTAAGGACTCGAAGTGGATCATCCAAAAAAGTAGCCTTTGGAGGTAAAGGAGTCACTATCTTCCCAGATTTTAGATCAGCAATACCTAAAGTAAAAGCAGGAAAAAGCTAAATAAGGGAAGAGTTGTTAATCTGTAACCTCAAGAAGCAAAAACACTAAGAAATGCTGATCAATATGATAAAATTACACCTACCTCTTCCAGTAAGGTCTTCAACTGAGCTAGTATTGATATTGTAGAACAAACTGGCTGACAAAAAGGTTCTTAACTAAGCCAAAGGATATTAAAAAGAATGATAAATTATGTTACATGTACAAAAGAAAATACCTATTGATGGTTAAATCCCTTCTATAAGCATCCTCTTCTGCTGTACCAAATTTCTGTAGCAACATGCAAATCATTATAGATTCCAACACATACCATAAACTTGAAAATAAACTATAATATAAACTACAAACAAATAATGTGGACTTTGGATACAATAGATATTCAACCATGATTAAAAAGGATAACTTAAGTCCAATATACGAGATATACAATCATCATAATCACAACTACACCACCTCCAAGGTGCAGCTATTGCTTTTGGTACCAAAATATTTGCAATATGGTCCTGTTTTCCATATTTCATAAAGTAAAATAAAACCAAATGATTAGACAATCACATAACACAGAACCTCTTTTTTTTTTTTGAAAAATAACACAGAACTTATTCTATAGTAAGAAAGGAATAATACGGAAGACTATTAAAAACACTGAGTAGTTCATTCCATTAATTTCTTCTGAACCATTTAAAATCCAAACTAAATGGTATTTTGAACAGCATCAAAATGAAAGGCCAGTCAGTGACTTATTAGATGAATACCATAGCAGGAATTCGACTATTCTCACTGTAGTCTTCACACCTTAGATTTACAAAATCAATCCATAGATCAAAAATGCGCATCCTCGCAGTTTCTAAGTGCTTGGATTGATCAGGATTGCTGCACCAAGAAAATGGATAAGACAGCTTCTTAGATGTGCTAAAATAGTAGCTAACTACAGAGCTTAAAGTTAAAAAAGAAGCAAAGAGCAAACAATTCCCACACCGGGGGATAACGCAGATTCCTTGAGCTTGTTCACCAGTAGATAACAGGTAATCCCTGACTTTGTCAACAAATACACTACCCACCATATTATCAATAGCAATGTCAATGTCATAACACTCTTTCCCTAGAAGCTGCAAATAAAAGGAAAAAGAAAACATCACAGAAATCAATTCACAAAGCTTCAAATACGAAAACAAAATATGGGAACCGAGGTGACTTCAAACCTTATCTCGAACCCAGCCGCCGGCAACGCGGAGGTTGGTGGAGAGATTGAAATGGTGGAGAGTATTGAGAAGGCGATCAAAAATCTTTTTCTCAGTGTCTGTCAGGTCAAGCTTTTCCCTTACATGAAGTGGTTGTGGTGTACAAGTGGTCATTGCTTTAAAAGATGAGAACTTTCTTCTAAAAGGGAACCAAAGTGAAGCTGCAGCACTTGAGTTGTTGCTAAGAGTTCTAAGACAAGAGGAAGAAGAAGAAGGGAGATATATGGGTAGTTCCAATATCAAATTCATGACTTGTTTACGTCCTCCATCCCCAAGTTTATGCCTTCATTTCTCCAACGAGTCTTTCTGGGTAGTTTAACCGTTGAGGATTTTCATCAAGTAGATGGCAGGCATCAAGTTGAAGAAATGATAGGATTTTAGTATTCTACCCAAAATTCGTAAACAAGAGTAAAAAATTGCGGTATTTCTTATCGATCGGAGTGAAAGGGCAGAAGAAAAGGCTTTGGCGTAGTGGAAGACAAAACGGGAAAAACGTAAAGACTATCCTCCGTTATGGTCTTTTTTTAAAATTACAAACAAGTAGTTCAATAGATTGAATTAGATAATATAAATTTTACATATATGATATCTCAAAAGTCATGATAATAAAATTTTAATAATAAATAATAATTACATCAAAATAACAAATAAAAAGAATAAAAAATATTCATGGCTCTCTAACTATTACAATTTTCAACAATAGCCTATGTCGAAGAACCAACTAAAAGTGAAACTTAGAAATAAAAATATTTATAATTACATTACATGCATAAAATTTAACATATATGCTAATTATAAGTGAAATTAAAATAAAAGAAGAAATAAAAACCTGAAACTTCATTCAATTGAGTTTCATTCAATTAAATATCTGCTCAAATCATATTGATCTCAATTCTCATTTAGTACAAAATCTTTATCATTGAAAAGAGTCTTATCATCACTATCATTCAAATTTATTACACCAAATGACATATTAATACTTTCTCATCCAGATTATCTTCTAAGTCACTCATATATCAAACTCAATTCCTCATAAACTTAATCTATCAAAATATGATCAAAGCAAATTAGATATATAGAACTACTTGTTCTATAAGGGATTATAGTAAACAATAAAATTAAATTATTAAGAAATTACAAAAAATATATTCAACTTAATAATGATAATAACATATTTTTTTCTTGAAGCTTTAAATTATATCGAACATATACCAAGTCGTTCAATCTTTTATGCTCCAATCTATTTCTTTTCCTGAAATTGATAAACTTCAATGTGCTCCAATTCTTTTCACATCCTGTTGTACTCACACATTGACTTAGAATTTGAATCGCAAACCTTTGCAATTTTAGAACACCACTTTCAAATTGGTCCCACCAATTAACTATAAGTTGTAAGACAACAAAAGTAGCATTATAAACAAAATAAAGTGATGATTAATTTTCAACAAGTAACAAAAGTTAAAAAATATATACCTGAATTAAGTTTTCCTCTTTGACGAATAGCAATTGGCATCCCAAAGTCACTAAAAACATCTTTATAAATCTCCATTTATGAGCTTAAGAGATCTTGCATCATCTCATAGGCAACAATTATTGTAATAATTAATAGCATTCACATATTAACTTCAACTTTCTTTGTAAAATATGGTCTAAAATGGACACAAGGATTCAAAAATGTCTCTGTTGTAAATAATTGAGAGTTAAGTTGTCTTTCTCATCTCTCAATCCAGCGTTAAGCCTAACATGCTGAGATTCAACTCACTTTTCACTTGTAAACATTTCTCTCAACTCTTTCTTCGTCATAATAAAACACTGAAGTGATAAGAAATTTGTTGCAAATCTTGTAATAGTAGGATGAAACAAATTCTTACCATTGGTAGAATCCTTTCTCATTAAATTGAAGACTCATATACGATTGTAGATGAACTTGGTCACCCGTTTTGCTTTTTACATAGTCTCATCAATAATAAGAAAATACCTTGGATCCCCTATATTTTCCAACGTCAACTAGATACAATGTGCAACATAAGAAGTCTAATAAAAAAAAGAATTATATTTACTTTGCAATCTTCTTCCAGCTACTTTATAGGCAGAATCATTATCAATAATGAACTGAATAATATTTTTCGGCCTAAATTCATACAAAACTTTATCAAATATTTCAAATAAAGTATCAACAATCCTAGCAAGGGTATATGCATCAATAGACTTCAAAAATATTATTCCCTTTGCAGAATAAACTAAAAAATTAATAATAGGCTTATGTCTTCTATTTGTTCAAACATCACACATGATTGAACACCCAAAATTAGTTCAAGTCATTCTTCATTCACCCAAATAACTTTTTATTTCATAAACAAAGTTACTCAAAATTTTACCTATGTAGTCATCAATTGAAAGAGCTTTGTATCTTAGACCATAATAGGCAATAACATCTAACATAGGCTGATAATAATAATACTGAAAAGCATTGAATGTTATACCTGAATCATATCACCATTTATCCATTACCATATCCACATTATGAGTCACTTCTCTATATTGTAAGACACTAAGAATTGAAGGCTGAGCTACATGAGTTGTTTGTGGTGCAAAAAAAAATAGACATGTATCTTTTTCTTTTCCTAACATCAGGCGCAACGTTCTCTTATTGTTGGGTAGGAATACTACTATCTTCAACATTCCCACTTTTATCCTGACCACCAATAAAAGAACTTTCATTACAAATTTCGTAATTCAAAGATTGCCTTCTATCGTTTTCATGCCTATACTCTTCAAGTAAAGTCTTCATTTGTCATTTCACATAATGACTCACTTTTTTACTAAACTCCACATCACCTTTGACCCCAGCTAAATGCTTATTTAATATGGTGATTCTTCCACCTTTTAAATGTTTGTCACAAAACAAACAAATGGTATGATTCTTCATTTTGGGAACCAATCCAACATGAGCCCAAGCTGGATCATTAAATCTTCCTGAAGTGGTTGAATTATCAGGAGTACTTAAACTTCCTTTTACTTATCTATAAAAATTAATGAAGACATATGTCAATTAATAAATTCATTCAAAAATACAATTTTGCATATAATAATAAGATCATTACATAACTATAAAAATTTAATATTTAGTTATAACCATATCCAAATTTTAGATAGACTCTATCTTACATCTTTCTTATGATAGCACATATTGCAAAAATAACTTTTCTTTATGATAATACAAATCCCAAAAATGATTTACATACTTACAATTTTACATTATGTTAAGTGACGAGTGTTCTCGTATAAATTAATATACTATTTTCTAATATCTATTTAACTACCCATAAGATATTTGTAATTTTATTTCCTAATGACAACAATAAACAATATAAAAATGCAAATATCTATTTTTTTTGACTTAATTACATATATTAAATGATTTAATTATATATTAAATCTCATATTTAAATGATTAATAATATATTAAATACTTTTATACACAAAAAATAATTAGTAAATTTTATGTTTCATATAAATTAATTAACAAATTAACAATTTAATGAATTAAATTCGATCTCATTTTTATGATTATTAAAATAACAAATAATATGACATGTTCTTGAATTATACATAATTCACAAATCACAATACTTAAATATTCTTCCATAATTCAGACAAAATATTATTTTGATCTCACTTCTTCTTAAATTCATAATGTCTAATCATTATTGAAATTGAACCAACTTACACAAACAATTCCAACTTTCAAACCCAAATTTTCCGATGTATATTTTATAAACCATTAACAAAACACATGTGACATAATCAAAACACAATGCAGTTGTAATTTAGAGCATAAACAAGCAACTTAAAATACAACAAAAATAAAAATTGCAATTGAGTTAAGGATGGGTCGAGTCAGGTTAACCAGATGAATCTGGATCTAGATCTAGAAATCTTGGATTTCTGCAATCTGTCCAATGAGCATATGAGCAACAGGGATGGTGGACTGGAGAAGAGAAATGACAATGAAGTGGAGAGAGGAGACAACTACAACGGTGGAGAGGGCAGGTTTGAGCTAGTAGTCCTACCATAGGCAAAGGAAGCTTGTTGTAGTGTGCAACATTGGGCTTGTGCAGTGGAGTGTGGCGCAATAACAGTGGGCGGTGGCATGATGGTAGTGAGTGGTCGACGACAACATTGAAAATATTTTGTGATTTAAAGAGTGAAGAGTGAGTATCTGCGTGTGTTTATTTTATTTTTTTATTACAATTCAATCCCTAAAGATTTTAACTTTCATGGTAATGGTCAATACCATACAAAAACGCCAGTACTAGTCAGTACCACTGATTGGTACGAAACTCATACATTTTGTATTGTTTTTTGCTCAGTATAGTATGAAATTCATACCCCTGCTTACATTATTATGCTTGCCAATTATGATAAGTACTTTCTCTCTTTAGAAGATATCTTGAGAGAAGTTTTAGGACCTTTGCAGTTGTTGCCTCTATATTTATTACTTATTGACTAACCATAATATCATGTATTGTGTATCTAAAAAGTCTACACCTTACTGATCATTTTGCATTTGATCACCATTTTCATTGTCATCTTAGATCTCAACATCCCGAAGCCATCTTTAGTCATATTTGGTACATCATTCAATGAAACTGACTTAATATTAACTAAGCTCTTATTAATCATTCCTCTTAAACTTCTTAATAGCCTCAATAGTTTGGTCCTCAAAAAGCATAATGCCATGAATTTTAATAAGTTTCTTCTCTACTGGATCATATACTGATATCCAAGAAGATACACTACTTAGTCTTGACATCTAACTTCAACTTCTCATCTTTAGAAACAAGTGAAATGCTTTGCATCTAAAGACTTTCAAGTGATAATAGAGAATATCATTGTTAAACCAAATTCTATAATTGACATTACCATCTAAAGCAACAATAGGGGATAAACTGATAATATGAGCAATTATGCAAAGTGCTTATGCCAAAAAGGAATTTGGCAACTTTGCTTCTACAAGTAAGCCTCAAACTCTCTCCATGAAATTTCTTTTCATCCTCTCCATAAGTCCATTTAAATAGGGAGTCTTAGCAGAGTTTTCTAACGTATAATACCCTATTCTCTACAATAATTACAAGAAGGTCTACAATATTCACCACCACTGTCACTATGAATGCATTTCGATTTCTTGCCTATTCATTTTTAACCAAGGCTTGAAGTTCTTTAAGTTTCTTAAGAACCTAATCTCATCTTAAAAATATCACAAATATCATAGTGTACAAGCTCCATTAAATCTAATTTTCTAGAAGGAGGATGACTTTGAAAAGAAACACTTCTATTTCTTAGCCGAAAATGAACAAGCATATCAAACATAGCTTCCTTAATATTAGAAAGAAAAATTTCCTGGTTAAATAATCGTTCCCCTTCACATTTATATGACTCAAACTTCTATGACAAAATTATGGCGAAGAATCATTCTCTACCATATTCATCAAGCCACCAAAGAACCTTGCATCATATATAAGTTAGAGGACTTGTTACCTATAGCGATAACCATTTAACCTTGGTGAGTTTTCACTGTCCATCATTGAATACATTGTAATAATCATAATCATCAAACTTTCCTATAGAGATCAAATTAAAGTAGACGTTAGGTGCATGCTTAATATGTTTAAAAACCAAGTTTTACCATTATTGGCCTTCAAGAAAATTATTCTTATACCATTTACCCTAATATTTCTATCATTTCCCACCTTCAATACTCCTAAATCACCAAAAGTGTATGAAGAACTCTTTCCTTGACGTGATATGATAGGAAGTACCAATATTCATGATATACTAGATTGATGACATTTTCATTACAAGTAATAAGAAGATCATCATTAATAGTAGTAACAACACAATTCTTGTTGTCACTGTCCTTCATTTTCTATTTCATCTCTTTTTTAAACTTAAAATAATACTTCTTGACATACTTTGGTTTACCATAAACAAACTAAGTTCTTGTACTTTATCTTGACTTGATTATACTTTTATATCGATTATTCTAACCATTAAATTTATTTCTCCCCTATCTTCAATAAACAAGATATATTACCTTGGTCAAAATGAAGATAAGCCTTAAGATCTCTTTCTCACTTCTTTATTCAAAACACCACTTTTCCTATATTCGATAATCACCACACTTCTAGGTGTATAATTGACCAAATAAAAATGAAAACATTTCAAAGAATCTAGCTAAGTATTAACCAACCAAAGTCTTTATATCTTGTCATTAAACTTTACACCCATTCTAGACAATTAATCATAGAGATCTTAAAAACTATCAAATGATTAAAAATTGGATTTCCCTCCTTATACCTCAAATTTATTAGCTGCTTAAGCAAGAACAACTAGTTATTGCCTATCTTTGAAGCATAAAATATCTTGAACTTATCTCACAAAGTTTTAACACGTGTCTTATTAATAATATGATTAAGAACATTATTTTCTACCTATTGTGTAATACAATCATAAACTTTTTCATATTCAAATTCCCAGTCATTAATGGGGCCTATTAGTAGCAAACACAGGCAAATGTATGTCTTTTCACAAATAGAAGATCTTTTATCTTACTATTCCACTTATGGTAATTAATATCATCTAAACACATTAGTTTACTAATATTTACCTCCTCCATTCAAATAGAATTATCACAATTATTCAACTATAAGCTCTAATACTACAATGTTGGGAAGATACCAATATATGCATGATCGAATACACAATGAAATAAAATATCTAGTCAAAATTTCTCTTTCTATTTAAATCTATTAGGAACAATGCAAATTATGGAATAATAACGATGTTACAACAAGTATATTATGTTAAAAATAAATATAGTCAAGGCAAATCACAAACATAAGAGACACCATATTTTAATATGAAAATCCCTTCAAACAAAGGTAAAAACTATGAACTTCTAATCCGTCAAAAGAACTCCACTATATATATAAAAAAAATCTTACAAATATTCCCCAAAGTGATTATAAGTGCAAAACAAGAAAAAACAAAGGATAAGGGTAACAACTTCAAACAAGGAAGAAAAACAGAGAAGTCACTCAAAGTCGTAAAGACTACAACTATAGTCCTATAAACAAGATCTTCACTTTCCAAATTATAGAGCAACATCTCAGGAGCTTCCAAACCAAATTTGAGTTTCATCCCATTGTGAATTATTTAAGATCGGATGAAAGCCCAAAATTGGTTTAGAAAAAAAAATTGATACTCTTTTTTCTTCTTTTCTTTCTTCTTTTTATGTCGACTATCTCATGCTTAATAGTCAAACTTTTAGATATCAAAAAGGTAAGTCAAAGGATCATAACAAATTCTCAAAAATGATAAATCAAGTCCAACAAATTTGAACGTTTCTATAGGTAAAAGAAAAATAAGACCCTAATGTAACACATCTATAATAAGTTTCATAATTTCAAACATGTAATATTGCATCAATCTTTTATTAGTTTTAGGGCTTGTTAGTTTGTATTTGTATTTTTTTATTTTAGGGCCTGCTAGTTTGTATTTGTATTTTTTATTTTTAGTAAAAGACTTGTTTGTTTGAGTTTTTTATTTTTATTTTTAGTTTTGATTTCTTCCCGTTTTCATAACTTATGAAAACTATAAAAATGATTTTTTTGTTTAATAATAATTATGAATAATTTAATTTAATTCATTTTTATAATTATTAACATTTAAAAATAAAGTAATTTTAATTTAATAATTATTTAGTAATTATAATTTAAATTTAAAACATCTTCAAAATGTATAAAATTTAAATAAAATTTGATTTAATAATTAAAAATAAAATATTAATTTATAAATAAAATTTATTTATTTATACTAAAATATAATGATTTTATTGTTAATTTGTTATTAAATATTATATAAGAGATTAAAATAAATTATAATATAATAT
>JANZLC010000007.1:12073900-12097589 GCA_026413385.1 Erythroxylum gracilipes | reverse complement strand
AAACATTTCATATTCTTGATTTTTCAAAAACACATATAAAGCTTATAATTCAAAATATAAACATATTACCCACCTCAAATCCTTGCTAGAAGCTTGTCCAAAGTTTCAATTTCTCTAAAGCCTCATCAAATCCCTAATTCAAAACAAAAACTCCCAATTTATATTCATCCAAAATTAACCATCAATTTGGGCATAATCAACAAAACTAACCTTAGAAATCATAACCCCATAACATTCTTAATCTTTCTAAACCAAAACCTCAACAAAAACTCAAAGATAAAAAAATTCATCTCTTACCTTTATCTTCTCCATTTTCGGATTTTCTTTGTTCCTATAGAGAGCTTTCATCATCTTCCATCTTTTCCCTCTTGAATCAACGAAAAAAAACTTGCTTGAAGCCCATAAAATCGAAATCCCTAAGCATCTCACGAACTTCTTCTTCTTCTTCTCCTCTCTTCTTCTTTCTCTCTTCTTTCTTTTGTTTTGTCTCTTTCCTTTCTCATTGTTGTGCTTCTCATTAATAAAAACGACAGCCCACATCTCATGTCTTTAATGAATGGTAAATGACCATATTACCCTTCCATATAAGCCTTAAAACATAACAACTTAAGTGATCTTCCAAAATTGCCCCTACATTACATTTAAATACATGCTTACATTAGGACATTTTTTTTACCATCAAATTGAAAGAATTTGCCAAAACGTCCTTCTAGAAAAATGTTCCTCATTTTCTTAATTTCATAAGGCCACCAAAATCATTAAATTTGGTGCACTACACCAAGATTTATACTCCAAAACATTTCAGACTATCATTTTGCTAACATATTTCCAGCAACTTACTTCCATCCTAAAATTGACAATCTTAGATGCTGAATTAAAATTCACTTCCTTCAAACAAATTGTAGCCTTATTTCTCTAGATTATTTCAATTCAAGAATCACCTCATTTGGATAACTAGAGGAAACATTATGACCAAAATACTATCAGCACTTATTAGTCCAAGACTGAACACTAAACCTGATTTCAATTCAGAATTTGAAAATCTTAGTTGCTAAATTGAAATTCAATTCCTTCATATGACTTGTATCTCCATGTCTTTATTTTATTTTTCCTCAACAATCAATTCAATCGGATCTCTACAGATCAGGAATTTATCAAAACACTGAACCATGTTCAGAAAATTTCTCAACTCACTCTGATTAAATCAATCATCCTCAATTTTATCTCAAAAATATTCACAATTCTCTATGAACGGATAGAGGAAAGTCTTAGGAATCTAACGCTTTAAAAATCGGATCAATCGGATGTCGGACGAAGAAATTAGAAGCAAAAGAATGGAAGAAATTTCAAATAAAACAAAACAATTCAGCCGACTCGCGGTCGCGACCAGAAGAGAACAAAAGCCGCCTCACGATTGCGAACGGCTCGCGATCGCGAGCCGAGAGAATGGCAGAGTTGTAGTCGCGACGGCTCGTGAGTGCGAGCCTCAGAGGAAAGAGGCCATCTCGCGATCGCGACGGCTTGCGACCGTGAGACCCCCGATTTCAAAATTTCTTTTTCTTTTTTTTTTAAAATAACAGAACTTCAAAATTTCATAACTCTTGAATACTAACTCCAAATTTGACAAATTTAGTATCAATAGAAAGATTAATGGAAGCTCTACAACTTCCTTGAAGAACTCAAAAATCAAATCCATCTCTAAAAGGGTCAAAAACCCACTCCAAGATTCTGTCCAAATCATGTCACCCTAAATAATCACATAACTTCTAAAATTTCTATCTTTCAATTCTAAGGTCCAAATATGTCATATTTTATATCAATGTAAAGATAAAAACATAATATAAAACTTTCATGAAGCACTTAAAGGCAATTTCAACCTCTAGCTCAGTCAATTATTTAGTCAAAGCTTCTGCCAAAACACGAGTCATCCTAATATCACATCCAAACTTCACAATTTCATATCTTCCAATTTTCACATCGATAATTAACAAATTATACATCATTTTAAAGCTATTCAAATTCTCTATAATTTCATGTAGATTACTTAAATCAATTCAAAAGATATCAGTCCGACGATTGGCCTCAAAGCATATCACACTCAAACTTACCCTATTAACATTTTCCAAACATAATGCAAAAGTACACTTAACTTCGAATGATCATAACTTTCAATCCCGATATCGAAAAATATCATACTTTATAGTGATAGAAAGTTATCAACAAAAGTTACAATTCTCATGAAGATCATTTTCTCAAATTCTGCCTAAATCAAAAAGTCAACTCTCCACTCTAAAAAGTCAAACTTCTTAATTCTTCAAAATTTAACACTTTTTCTCTTTATTTCTTGATTTTTCACTTAATTTTCAATCAACTCATTCACTTTAACTCTCATAACCCATACAAATCTTCTCAAATATCCAAGACATCAAAACTAATCAATTCTTTTCTCATTAATTTTTCTTAAGGCACAATAACATCTATAGCAAAATTCATATACAAAAACACTCATTGAATTTTATTTTAATATTTCTAATTTCCACTAAAGGTTCGGGGTCCAACAAAGTATGCAAGTTGCAAAAGTCTATTCATAGACTTAAGTAATCGTCACAAATTTAGAACATCTATTTTAATGAGATAATAAAATAGTTTTATTTTATAAAAATTTGGATGAACTATATGTCTATAAAAAAGTTAGGAGTGCAGTCATCTTCTTAGTCTTATATATGGATTACATATTGCTAATTAAGAATAATATACTTGTGAAGAATAGAGTGAAAAGCAGAGGGCTTGATAAATACTCAAAGCCCTTGTACCATTTATACAGAAGTAATTACACAGGGAAAGAAAACCTTAGTAATAAATAGGAAATCATACACTAAAGAGGGAGATCATACTCCCCCTAGTATATATATTACTCTCCATAATATAGATATTTCCTAACACTCCCCCTCAAGCTGGATCATACATATCATAAGCTCCAAGCTTGTTACATATAGGTTTCAACTGAGACCCCCTAATGCTTTTGTGAGTAAGTCGGCAAGTTGATCTTTTAACTTGACATATGGTGTCTCAATTAATCCTTCTTAAAGCTTTTCATGAACAAAGTGACAATCCACTTCAATATGTTTGGTTCTCTTATGAAAGACTGGATTTGATGCAATATGAATGAATGCTTGATTATCACCATCAATTTCATTGGAATGGGGTGCTCAAAACCAAGTTTCCCGAGAAGATGCTTTAACCAAATCAACTTACATGTCGTATACGCCATAGCCCTGTACTCAGATTAAGCATTAGAATGTGCAACAACTAACTGCTTTTTACTTTTCCATGACACCAAGTTTTAACCCAAAAATACATAGTAGCCTAAAGTAGATCGTTGGTCATAAGAGCTTGCCCAGTTTGCATCTGTATACCCTTGAATCTGAATGTGTCCATGATTCTAGTAAAGAGGACCTTGCCCTGGAGAACCTTTCAAATATGTCAAAATTCTAATGACTACATCCCAATAACTATTTTGCGAAGATTCCATAAACTGACTCACTACACTTGTAGCAAATGAAATATTTGGACAAGTAACAGTCAATTAATTCAATTTACCAATAAGTCTTCGACACTTGCCTGGATCTTCCAACTGCTCTCCTTTATTAGCATTAAGTTTTAAATTTGGTTCCATAGGCTATCAATTGGCTTTATTCCCAACATACTTGTTTCCTATAGAAGATCAAGAATGTACTTCCTTTAAGATAGACAAATCCCCATTTTTGACCTTGCTACCTCGATACCCAAATTTTTTTTAGTAAACCAAGATTCTTTGTTTGAAATTTAGTATGTAGGAATGACTTTAAAGATTGAATTCCTGCTTTATCATCTCTAGTGATAACAATATCATCAACATACACGATTAAAGAATTTTACCATTCTCAGAGTGATGATAGAACACATAGTAATCCACACCACATCAATGTAGACCAACTCCATAACCACTGTACTAAAGTGCCCAAACCAAGCTCTCGGTGACTGTTTTAGACCATACAAAGATTTGTTAAGGCGATATACTAGATTAGTCTCCCCCTGAACAACAAACCTTGCTGGTTGCTCCTCCTGAAGATCACCATGAAGAAAGGCATTTTAGACATCGAGTTGATCAAGAGGCCAGTCATAGGTGGTTGCCAATGCAATGAAAACACATACGGATGTCAATTTGGCGACAGGAGAAAAGGTTTCATTATAATCCATACCATACACCTGTGTATAACCTTTAGCTACCAAACGAGCTTTTAAATAATTAATCATGCCATCATAATTGACATTAACACTGAACACCCAATGACAACCCATAATTGTCTAACCATATGGAAGAGGAACTAAGTCTCATGTAGCATTAGCTTGCAAAGCCAACATCTCTTCTTCCATGGCATGTTTCCATCCAGGATGATCCAAAGATTTTGAAACAGACTTAGGTATAGGTATAAAAGACAAAGTGGATACAAAAGCAACATATGACGGTGATAATAAGTTATAAGAAACAAAGTTTGAAATAGGGTAAGGTGTACAAGAACTTCTTCCTTTACGAAGATCAATGGGCCAATTAAGATCATCATATGATAGAATTGAAGACAGAGAAGACAATGGTGACGAGCGTGAATCGTCTGGTCATACTTCAGGATGAGTGTGTCGAGTGTAAACCTGCAAATCAGGATGAGAGAGACGTTCCAAAGGAGTAGGATTAGTGTCAAGAGTAGCAAAAATGGGAGTTGCTTAGAAAGGAACAAAAGGAATTGGTAGAAACTCATCAGTGTCAGTAGAAACAGACTGAGCGTCAGAAAAGCACAGTGTTTCTTCAAAGAATGTAACATCAACAGACACAAAAAAAAACGATTCAATGAGGGGACAAAACATTTATACCCTTTTTACAAATAAGAGTACCCGAGAAAGATGCACTTTATAGCTTTTAAATCTAATTTATCTGTGTTAGGCTGAAGCTAGTGAGCAAAACAAACACATTTGAATACTTGAGGAGTAATGAAAAAAGGGTCTTAATAGGCAAAGAGTATTGAGAATGGAGTTTTACCTGCTAACACAGAAGATGGCATTCAATTGATAAGATAACATACAGTAAGTATAGCATCTCCCCAGAAACTTTTAGGTATATTCATGTGGATTAACAAGGTACGAGCTGTTTCAACAATATATTGGATTTTTCTCTCAGCTACCCCATTTTGTTGAGGAGTCTGTGGGAAGGAAGATTGATGTTGAATACCTTATTGTTTCAAATAGCTAGAGAATGAGCTAGAAAAATATTCTTTAGCATTATCACTAAGAAGAATACTGATTTGGGTATTACACTGATTTTGAATTTCAGTATAGAAAGAACAAAAAATAAAGAATAGTTCAGAACAATCTCACATTAGATATAACTAAGTTATTCGAGAGAAATCATCAAAAAAATTACAAAATACTGAAATCCCAACTTAGACTTGACACGACGCGGACCCCAAATATTTGTATGGATTAACATGAAGGGTTTTAAAACTCTTTTATTGACTCGAGGAAAAAAAGAAGTACGATGATGTTTTCTTAACTGACACGACTCACAGTTTAAACTGGAAACAAAATCTAACCTTGACACTACTTTCTTAAGATTTTTCAAAGATGGATGACCCAATCGATTATGGATATCAATAGGAGAGATTGACACTGGGCAGGCGATGGATGATTGCAAGTTGTCAAAATAGTACATTCCATTCGATTCACACCCTTCACCAATCATCATCCTGGTCTTCAAATCCTGGATAATGACATTATCAAGGTAGAAACATATAGAACAATTTAGTTGTTTAGTCAATTTGCTCATAGATATAAGATTGAAAGGAAATTTTTAAACAAATAATTTAGAAGGTAATGTGAGAGAAGAACAAGGATGAGGGGTCCAACACCTTTAATGATGGTTGTAGATCCATCAGCAATAGTAAGTTTATAATTATGAGAGGTAGGTAAAGGAACGATATAGTTAAAGTTGGTTATTTCACCTGAAATATGGTTAGTGGCACCAGAATCTATTACCCATGATTGTTTTCTAAGGATAGTTGAATAATAAGCAGTTGGGCTACCTTGATGAGCCACAGATGCCATAGAGGAAGAAGGTGTTTGCTGAGTTAACTGATACTGTAGAAACTTAGTATATTCATCCTGAGATAAAGTAACTGATGGTTGTGAAGTTGTACCTGAAGAATGTTCTTCCAGAGATGCAATATAAGCAACTTGCAAATGGGGATATTTATCCTAACAAGGCTTTTCATCATGTCTGCCTTTATCACAACGTGTGCAATGGAGTCATGAGCCTCTTCCACATCCTCCTCGGCCGCCATGACCACTACAAACACCACGTCCTCCTTGACTTCCACTATGACTTCCTTTGACTTGTAAATCAGATTGTATGGCAAGAGCTGACCTATAAGAGTTATTCTCTAGTGGATTCACCTTAGTCGTAGAATGAGAGAGTATAGAATATACTTCAACCAAGGACAAAGAGTGTACTCCTCCCAAGATTTGTGCTTGCATAAGCTCAAACTCAGGTTTCAATCCAGCCAAAAGTGTCATAGTTACCAAATGCTCTCTTTGAATCTACATCTCCTCAATATTAGATGTGATCGGTAGTAGATAATTAAACTCCTCAAAAGCACGTTTCACTTTCCTAAAGTATTCAATCAAACTTCCTTCCTGTTGGACTGAAATAACTTAACAGAGATATTATACATACGAAGCGTATTACTGGAGTAAAGAAGCTTAGCATAGTCCCAAGCTTGCTTACAAATGCTAATATGAGAGAATATGATTGAAATTTTAGGTTCCATAGAATCAAAAAGAATATGTAGTAATTGTGCATAATCACCTTGCCAATTGTCTAGTATTTATTTATCAGTTTGGGGATCAGATATAAGATGGGACAACTTTCTTTGACCTCGAAAGAACAAGTCGACATTCTTAGATCAAAAAGGGTAGTTATTACTGTTCAAACATTGCTTGGTGATTCGCAAAGTTGAGGAACCCAATGTTGGAACACCTATCAATGACTTACTACTAGAATCTGACATCTCCCAGTTATGCTAGACGGATTTCCTGGCTAAACGAACACTAAAACACTGCTGACGATGCTCTAAAATACATAAAACTTGACTGTTATGAAAAATACTCATGTTCTGGTTAGCTTCAACACAAAGTAAGGCTAGAACTCCATTCAGGACATAGTGGCGAGCTGACCTATCTAACTACCATTGCTGGTGGTCGCTGGACGACGACGCGTGATGCCCACACGTCGATGCATGGGTGGTTTTCCGATGACACCTCTGGTACTTTGGTGGTCACTGGCACCCCTTGGTTGCTTTTGTGTTTTTGGTTTTGGTAAATGGAGGTAAGGGTTTTGGAAAGATTGGAAGGTGTTAGGGATATGGTAAAGGAAGTTCTAAGGTTTGGAAGTGTGGCTCTATACCATGTGAAGAACAGAGGGGCTTGATAAATACTCAAGGCTTATAGAAGTGATTACATAGGGAAAGAAAACCTTAGTAATAAATAGAAAGTCACACACTAAAGAGGGAGATCATACTCTCCCTAATATAGATATTACTCTCCCTAGTATAGATATTTCCTAATAATACTAATGCTTGAATTTGTAAAGATTTGGTTGTTAAAAAATTTCTCTATAACGGATCTAGGAGAAGCAGCTCTTATTATAGACATAAAGCTCTATAAGGATAGATTAAAGACGTTTCTTGATTTATCTTAATCCACATACAAGGATAAAATGTTAAAGAGGTTTAACATAAAGAATTCTAAAGGAGGATTCTTACCTATTTCATATGAGATTTCTCTATAGTAGAGTATACGTTTAAAGACATAAGAAGAGAGAGATAAAATGGATTATGTTTCATATTCTCTAGCTATTAGGTCAATTATGTATATAGTGTTATGTACTAAACTGAATATCTCTTATGCATTGAGCATAATCAACATATTTGAAACTAATCTTGGTGATGGTCATTGAATGGTTACAAAAAACATATTATAGTATTTTAAAATAACTAAAGATATTTTCTTAGTCTATAGAGAAGTTGAACTAAGACTTCTATGGCATTCAAATATGAGTTTTCAATCTGATTTAAATGATAACATATCATAATCAGGGTATATCTTCACTTTGAATAATGATGCGGTAAGTTGGAAAAGTTCTAAATAACTAACCATTACTGATTTTATGACAAAAACTATAGTATATTTCAATGTTAGAATTGACAAGGAAAACAGTTTGGATCAAGAAGTTCTTCACAAACTTGGAGTGGCTCCTATCATTATTGAGCTAATAGTATTGTATTGTGATAACAATAATAGGAACCACTCATTGATCCAAGTTCAATGATGAACTTCTCGATCCAAATTACTTCCTTTACTGTCTCTGTGGCAACAATAGTGCAATTGCTTAGGCAAAGGAATCGAAATCTCATTTATGATCCAAATATGTGCTTAAGAAGTTTTAGTTGATCATGGAGATAATAGAGCAAAAGAAAATTACACTAGAGTGAGTTCCCATTGAAAAAAAATCTTACAGAGCATTATATGAATATAATTTTAGATAAATAGGAGATCGACTTTAGTCTATGTGAAAGAATGTTGGTTTATGTCCTTATAGTCAATCATTTGGTTACAATTTAATGTACAATATTAATTTTTTAGTCAATAAAGGCACTCTTTATCTTTATATATTTTTGTTAATTATATTTGATGCTTAATACTAAAGATAAAATCCTTGAAATAACAATTACGTAATTAAAATAGTAATGATAACATAATTATGAGATTCAATTTACATTTATATATTATTTTTAAATCGTTCGTATTTGTAGTTTCATCCATATGAGATATCGATATAACAATAACATTATCACACACTATATTTATTTTTTATAAAGAAAAAAATTGATCTTATACTTTAAAGTATGAAGATATTTAAACAAATGTGTTGATACTTATTAGAGAATAAGTTCACTGAACATACCCAATTATAAGGATTTCAAATGGTATATTGCTTGTATGTTTGTAGATTTTTTCATAATGATGGTTGTATATTAATCTTAACACTAGAGATTACTAAGATGTCTCATATAGGAATTATTATATTATGAGACTACTTATTTCCCATTCTAATTAAAGTAGTCAAGTCGGTAATATTTAGATATAGTATAAACTATATAAAGATAGTTGAGCAAATAAATAAATAATTCTTTACTCTAAATTATTCAGGGAGAATACTCTACTATTCCTTGTTAGTAGTGATTTAATAAATTCTTTTGCTATAGTGAATTGAGATTTAAAAAGGGTATTTTCAAACATCAATTATGAACTAATTACTAACTAACAAGAACAAACATGATTGGATTTAAATAGAGTAGACACTAATTTTATATTCTATGTCTAATTAAAATATTGTATCGGATTAAATTATACGTTATAAATATGTATGAACATGTTAAATTAAACCACTTTGATATTTAACGATTTTTATGTCTGAAGGCATAATATTACTAGTGTTTCTTCGATGATGAGCTGGGGTGGTTGAGACAGGTTTGGCTGGTATTGCCCTGATTATCCTTTGGCACTGTCACCAGGTATATTGGTTTCTCCCTTTATGCATGTGAGAAAGGTACAAATCCTTTTCTGTCTCATCAATGCATCAATTCTGATACAAGATTCTGCAATGAAGCTAAACTACAATACCAATTACCAACTCATCCAAATTACAGAGGAGTTAAAATCTTTGATAATTTATTGGCAGGTGGTGCCCCAGCCCCCAAGTTCACGTCAATGTCACCAACTTGATTGTATATGAACACAAACTTACGGATTGGCATCTTTTATCTTATGATAACAAGCACCCTCTCTTCCATCTGAAACTATACAACCAACAACTTACGTTAGCCAGAAAAGCATGAAGTGCAAATCTACTGTTGGGAACGTCCCAAGGAGTTTCGTGGTATAGCCCGAAGAGGCAAGAAGTCCTACATAAGAAAAAGATGGGTACTCAAATCGGTTCTTGATTACACGTGAATACATGTCAACGTCAGAATTTAAAGAAAGACTTGGAGAAGGTGTACCTGTAACCATAATGGCCTCCATGTCTTGGCAACTTGTGAAAACTTTTTTATACTAAATATTCATTTCTTCCAACTGCTTTTCCTAAACATATCCAAGCTTTTATGATTGAATCATAATAGGAAACAAGAAAGAGTTGGATCTTTAGGATCATTTATCAGGCTAATTCCTTGTTTTGTCGAATACCTCCTCGAAACTTCAAGTTCACTTGCTTTCATTACAGTAAATTTTAGCTGACGTCGACATTTCACTAATCTTGCTTTATCTGTTAATTGCATAAAAGAGGCAGGGACACAATACTGCTCAACTTTGAAAGGTTCTGTCACTTGTTTTACATATAATAATTTGCTTCTACTATTTTTGTTGTACTTCCTCAGTCACCTGTAGCATTTATTAGACCATCAAAGAAGATCTGTATTACGCATTGTATAAAGGCAAAATAGAAATTGTCACCTGATGAGTGATGTGAAAAGGTAAGACATGCATGGAGATGGAAGTGAATGGACATTTATTAGCTGACAAGTTCATTGAAAGGGGCACTTGGATCTTTTGCAGGTCATGCAATTGGAGTTGGAATGCTTCTTCTATTCTTCCTCTTCTCCAAATTTGTTTAATCGCATTTCTATTCTATCTGATCTGACAAAATCACATGCTAAAGGAGACTTGCCTAGACCCACTACATCCTCATCCCACATGTATGTGTGAGATATAGAGCCACTTGCACACAAAAGACATACGCATAAACTCCTCCCTTACACTGTCCGTTTCTCCCTCTCAAAAAATTTGGATGACAGCTTACTTTCACTTTCACTTTCACTTTCACTTTATTAGTTTACAGTATAGCCATGACATAACTTCCTCCCTCTTCTCCATTTGTTCTCCCAGGAAACATCACTACATATTACATGCACATCAACATCTCTCTTTCTTGGATCTGGGGAGATTCCAGCTGCGTCAGTTCTGCATTGGTATTAGTTTCCTATTAGGCAACTGGAGGTATTGTTGTTGATTTCTGTTCTGCACATTCTCTATGTGCTCATTGATATTCTAATGAGTGTTGAATATTGGGTCCCCTGCCTTTTCCTTTGTTCTCTTTCGCAAGGCAGTCTCGCTTTGTCCTCTTTAAGACACCAAGAAGTTATCTTTTAGTGTCCTGTGTGTTGAATACAACCGATCTTAGTTTGCCTTGTTCCAATACTTTTCCCTGTAGTGTTATTCAACGTTAAACAAGTTCGAGCCTTTCCTCCAAAACCCAAGGTGGCAGTTTTACATTAAGAGGAAAATTTGTGGGACTCCATTTTTTATACGAGAAGGTCGAGTCTTATACAATCTGCGATGCTTGGAGACCCCAGGCCGTTAGCCAGGACTAGTCGGGTTCTTTGCAGGGAGTTTAACGGATCACTATAGATGTATGTAAAAGGAACGTATTTGACTTGGGGATGAAAACCTCTTTCTGGAAGTGCAATGTTTGGATCTTATCTCTTGATTCATAGAGTTGGAGAGATGAAAGATCTTAAAAGGAGAAAAGGCCAAAGAGGGTGCTAAAAAGGGCAAAAAACAGAAACGCTCTCAGTTTCTGTTTGGACTAAACGTGGGCTCTGATTCAGAAACAGACCAGTATGTTTTTTATATGGTTCAGATAGCAAAAGATAAAACTCTAGCTGTAACATTTTTGCAGAGATTGAAAGTCAGGTTTTGATAGATACAGATACAGATACAGGTTGAAGTTAATGGTTTTACTTGTGAATAAAGGATGATGAAATTTTATTAAGGTGAGACTCGAAAGTCAGTTGGTTGGGAAGAAGAGCAAATGGCTGCAAAGCTTTTACATGCTCTAGCAGATGACAATCCAGATTTGCAGAAGCAAATAGAGTGCATGACAGGGATTTTTCAACTCTTTGATCGCCAGCAAGCCCTCACCGGCAGAGGATTAATCCACGAGAGACATCCCCCAGGTAATTCCATTTGCTTAAAAGTGCTAGGATGTGAGATCCAATTAACTAATCCTTATGATCTAAGGCGTTGTCTTTTGGATCGTCAGTGTTATCTCCAGATCCGTTAACCTGAATGTGTTCAACTCTATAGAATTCACTTCGTGTTCTATATGTTTTCGGTAAATTCTAATAAATGAACTTAGGGCATACATAAGCTTGTGCATGTTGAAGAGTTCCATTGATAAGCCAAATGCTAGGAGACGTTTTCTTTTCTTTTTCTAACTGTCTTTTAGCTGATGGTCTCTTAATTAGTATTTTTGTGTTGCTGATAGAATATACAACTCTTGGATTCCATGAACTCTAAATTGATTGATTATTTCTGTCTCTTGCTTGACAATTCTGGCAATGCAGAGTTGTTATCTGGTCTTATTCTTGCTTGTTACTGAACTCACTCAGTGCATTGACCATTGTTGATCCAAATGTGTATGTAATACAGGTGATTACCACTTCAGCCATGACGCCTCAGACGTTGAACCTGTAAATGCATACCTTCGACATATACCAGCAGTAAGCATCCTGATTTTTGTTTTGTTTACCTTTTGTATTTAGGTCGTGGAGTTCTTCATCTTAAATGAGTTAATGGAGAGACATGATCGAGTTCATTGCTTCTTTTCTGTTTCTTGTTCTCTCCATAAAGCATGTCTAATCCATATGTACCAGATGATCCTTAACCAGTGAATTGACGAGCCCTCCATTCCAAATAATCTTTTAGTCCGCAAGTTCTTTTCTAATTAATTATTTCATATTATAAGTTTGTTGCTGTTACTGCTCTATGGTATTTTGTATGTAGTACTGGACGTTTTAAACTGTAGCTCACTTAGTGCGACCTTTTGATTGCAGGATTTAAATTTAAACAGGTTTGAGAAGCAGAGAATTTCTACAGAATCATCCAGAGCATCTTTCTCATCCTCATGTTCATCATCCTTGTCTTCTGTTGATTGCAGTAGAGCAGCTACACAAGAGGCCTCTTCATTTGATAGAATTACTTTTCCAGAAAATCCTTCAAGGGATACAGTTATGTTGCATCAAAGTACCTCTCCTCATTTAGGAAGAAAGTCCCTTGATCTTCGAGATGTGGTCAAGGACTCAATGTACAGAGAATTAAAAGAGCTTTCACGAAAAAAGGAAGCAATGCGCAATGGGGAGCACAAACACTCCCCAAGGCCATTTCGTTTTCCCAATTCTCTGGGAGGAACTAACGGAGTTGGAAACAATGGGAAGCAAAAGGTTTCTGATGATCTTAAGGAGTCTCTTCGTGTTCTTGCTAAACTTCAACAAGCACCTAGGTATTCTCGTGAAATAAGAGAACGTCCAAGATCATCATATGAATCAAAAGATGGTTCTTCACATACAATGTCAAAAGATGCTCCTCGTTTTTCTTGTGATGGAAGAGAGATAAATCGTTTGTCTTCTGAGTCACGAGACAACGTCAAGTCCACCTTGAAGCTTAAGGAGTTGCCTAGACTCTCACTGGATAGTAGAGAAATTTCAATGCGGAGCAATCCTAGTTCTCAATTATATTACCCTTCAAGCGATTTTCCAAATAGTGGAAGCTCAAATGACGAAAGTTATGATCCAAAGCAGTCACCAGGAGCTCAGAAACGGCCTCCTAGTGTAGTGGCCAAGTTGATGGGCTTGGAAGCATTGCCGGAATCTGCATCAACTAGTTACTCTGGCTGCAACAAGATCTCCCCTGGTGAACTCAGTCAGTCCTCCTTGAGGCCATTGAAAACAAATGATTTAAGTATGCAAGTCAGAATTCCAAAATCCCCAAGAACCTCAATGAAAGAGCTAATATCACCAAGGTGGAAAAACCCAGATCTTATCATGAAACCTATGTCCAAGTTACCTATTGAACCAGCACCATGGAAGCAGTTGGATAGTAGTCGAAGTTCTCATAAGCCAGCATTCAAGGCACCAAAAATTCCAGAAAAAGCACCAAACTCTTTCCCTACAGTGTACAGTGAGATCGAGAAAAGATTGAAAGATCTTGAGTTCAAACAATCTGGAAAAGATCTCAGAGCTCTTAAACAAATTATGGAAGCAATGCAGGCTAAGGGGCTACTACAGACAGGAAAGAAAGAACAAGATTCAAACTTTCAGAACCAAAGAGATACTGAATCAATGCACACCAATCCCAATCAAAAGGCAGGATTGTCAGGCCCAAAAAACCAACAGAGCAATATTGTGAGGACGTTTGAATCCCCAATTGTTATCATGAAACCAGCAAAACTCATTCAGAATTCTGATATCTCTCCTTCAGTAATTCACATAGATGGTCTTTCTGGTCTTCACAAGGTTCCAACTGGTGGTTATGCAGATAACAGAAAAGGATCTGTTAGTAGCGGGAGCACAAGAGATCAAGCTCTTAGAAATAGTCATAAGGATTCTTCTATCAACTCTAGTGACAAGAAAGTTAGTTTGAGGAATGTGAAACAATCTTCAACAAGACCTTCACAATTGTTAAAGGATAACACAGCAAATTCAGTGAAAAACTCTGGATCTGTGAGTCCAAGACTGCAACAGAAGAAGCTTGAGATGGAAAAACGATCTCGTCCACCTACACCTCCCTGTGATTCAAACAAACCTAGGAAACTATCCAACAGACAGCTAGCAGAATCTGGTTCTCCTGGCCGAAAACACAGGATTAGATCTCTCAAAGTGCCACAAAGCGATGACCAGCTGAGTCAGATAAGTAACGAATCAAGAACATCAAGCCAACAGGGGGATGATGTGTCTGTGCAGTCTGAAAACACTGTTATCTTTGACTCGAAGATGGATACAACAATCACAAGTATAGAGCAATCAACTGTCATTTGTGATGTCCAGAGTCCATTTTTGAAGGCTTCCAGTTGCACGGTTTCTGACTCGATGCAGGTGAGTACTTTTAAATTTTGTTCTTGTTAATTACTTCTAATAACGCAGTTGACATCGCTTATTATCCTAATTCCAGAGGCCAATTTCAATGCCAGAGGATGGAATGGCAGCAGAACTTGATGTTGTTGCTCTGGAGCATCGTAGTCCGGTCTCTGTTCTTGACGTGTCGGTTTATAGAGATGATGCACTGTCTCCTGTAAAACATATGCCACCAGACATGCCCATAGGTAACATCCTGTTGACTTTTCTGCTGGCTAGGCTACAATTTGGTACTTGGTGGGCTGAGGTAAAATGGTATCTTGTGACCTTAACATAGTAAAGGTGCTCACAATCCCTTGCTGTGAGTGATTTAATTAGCAATGAATAATGCCAATAAGTTAAAGACTTCTGGTTACCTAAGAGAATAACGAAATCTACTATTATAATGGACTCTCAATATCCTTGAATGCCACCGTTCTTGCTTATCCTTGTTAGTTTGGCAAACCAAAGTTCGGTTGATTTCTTGCTGCAGTTGATTTTAGTGCTCGAGATTTTAGAGATGAACAAGGTCAAGACACATGGAAACCTTCTGATAAATTCTCATCTGACAGTAGTATAGGGTCTGGTCTTAATTCTGAGATAAATAGGAAGAAACTACAAAGCATTGAGAATTTGGTACAGAAGCTGAGAAGACTGAACTCCACTCATGATGAAGCCAGCACAGACTATATTGCATCACTTTGCGAGACCACAAACCCAGACCATCGTTACATCTCAGAGATACTATTAGCTTCCGGCCTGCTACTCAAAGACATTGGCTCTGACTTGACAACATTTCAGCTCCACACATCAGGCTACCCCATTAACCCAGAGTTATTCTTTGTATTGGAGCAAACGAAGTCCAGCAGTTTGGTTTGGAAGGAAGAGTACAGCCCTGGGAAGACCATGAATTCAAAGAGGAGCTTAGAAAAGTCACACAGGCAGCTCATATTTGACGCTGTTAATGAGATCCTTCTTAAAAAGTTGGCTTTAGTGGGGTCTACCCTTGATCCATGGCTGAAGTCTGATAAATTAACAAAGCAGACACCAAGTGCTCAAAAGCTGCTCAAAGAGTTGTGTTCAGAAATAGAGCAACTCCAGCTGCAGAAATCCGAAATCAGCGGAGCAAAGGAGGAAGATGGATTGAAGGGCATTTTGATGGATGATGTGGTGCACTGTTGGGAGAGTTGGACAGATTGTGGAAGTCAGATTCCTGGTCTAGTGTTAGACGTAGAGCGGTTGATCTTTAAGGATTTAGTAGATGACATAGTTAGAGCTAAACATGCTTAGACGTGGAGAGCTCATTGCAAGGTAGCTAAAATAAATGTCTGAAGTTGCTTTTGACTTTTGCTTCTCTTATTGTAATTCATATTCCTTTTCTTCCAAACCAAATAATTTGCCCCTAAAGAAACGTGAATTTATAGCCAAATTCTCTACTCATCAACTTCTTTCTCTCATTTTTATTTCATTGCATTGATTTAGTGTGTTGATGTAAAGTTTCCAGCCTTACTTCCGTATGACTCTCAAGTGAATTGTTGGAGCCTAATATCAGTGATAGCCTAATAGGTACCGGTTCGCCTTTCTTTCATGTGCTTTTGTCGTGAGCAGGGGTTGCTCGTCCTGTTTTCACTTGTCATCCTGTGCTTGAGACCATCCAGTCTGTCTATTATCGTGCTTATCTTTCTCAAAATTTCATCTTTTCTTATAAAGAAAAGCCTATGCCTCAAAGATAGAACCTACATGGGTAAGCAACAATACATAATTCCAAGCAGCCCTACTGCGTAGCAGGACGTCCCTAACATTTTATAATTTTTGAGTAAGGTAAAAGAATGATCTTTATGAAAGTAATTTTATTTTATTTATTTTTAGTTTGGGCCGGGACCCTCATCGGTCAGGTATTGTCCCCTGGAGAGAAGTTCTAGATTTGTGCGAGGGTGTGCGACTCGAACCCAAAACCGTAGCCCAGTGGTGTGAGGCGTGGAGTTAACTCCAACAAAACTCCTGAGTTCTGGGTTCGAGTCGCACACCTTCACACAAATCTCGAACTTCTCTCCAGTGAACAATACCTGACCAGTAAGGGTCCCAGCCCAAACCAATTCTTTATAAAAGTGAACCTTATCTTATTTTCCATGACAATAAACCTGAACATATATCCTTCTTGCCCTTGCTAGGTCTAACCTCAAGGAAATAGCCTCACTTTTCGTTTAGTGTGTTGTCTATAGTCCAGAGGAAGTAGCTTTATTCGCAACACCGGAGCTACAAATGGGTTTCTGGAAAGGGTGCGTTGACGTCGGTTGATAAATGTATCTACAGCTTTAATGAAAGCATTGCATTACCTTTTACAGGTAGCCTCCATAGCATAGTGGTAGTGCGTTCGCTTCGTAAGCGAAAGGTCGCGAGTTCGATCCTCGCTGGGGGCTGGGGCTATAGGGTGTTATCAAAGTACAATTTGTCTCTTTTCACATGAATTCTCTCGATTCTTCTTACCTCGAATGGTACATGGGCCTTCTCCAGCTTGCTTTCCTGAATCTGGGATTTAGGAACCTTCTTCCAAGTACTCCCTCCCACCCTACCATCTTTTAAATGTAAAAGTTGAAACATTTTTAAATTTCGATTAAATTTCAAATTTTGTAAAAAAAAATTTATCAGTTTTAAAATTTTATTTTATTAAAAAATTACTTATCAATATATGTCTTTGTTTTATGCGTTATATTTTTTATTAAAAAAAGTATTTCATTATTTTCCAAAATTTAAAGCTTAATTGAAAATATTAAATATTTGAAATAATTCAGCCATGAATAGGTATTTTAAATTCACTCTAATTAAAACATCTAAATTTTATTTTATTCTCTTACTTACATAATATTTTAAATTTCATTCTTTTCATAATCGATACTCTTAAGATTTCATATTTTTCTTATTCAATATGAGTCATGAGATCTTATGATCTTTAGAGTTGTTATGTAATTCATGTCAGAATTAATCCGAAAATAAAATTACTTCAAATTTAACGCCATTTCCTTTTGGTAAATTTTTCGACTTCCAAAAGATTTATTAAACATTTTTAAATTTCTACGCATAAATGTCAATTTTTTATTCAGTTTCAAATATTATAATTATAACTTATCACTTTAAAATTTTATTTTTAAAAAATTATGGTAACATGTGAGTTAGAGAAAAAAATAAAAAATACTCATCAATATATGTCTTCATATTATCCGTCATATTTTTTAATTAAAATAATATTTTGAACTAACGAGTTATTCTACAAAATTCTGAAACTTAATTGAAAATATAAAATGTTTGACATTATACCAAAAAAAAAACTTCTAAAAATTTTGGTAATGAGTGGTTATCATAAATATAAATGACATAAATATCATATTACATTCTAATCAAGACAACATCTAAAATCCATTTTTATCAATTAACTCTCTTAATCATATAATATCCATATCACTTTAAATTAACATGAGATTTACTAGAAATGGATACTATCTTGTAATTCAAAGTTGAAATTAATTTGAAAATAAAATTTGCTAAAATTTTAATTTAATAGTAATTCTGGTGAAGTGGTTTTCGCTCTCAACTATTGCTCTTTGGATTCTTCAATTCTATTGCTATATAAATATTGAAGATCACCTTACTTATTCTCATAGGAATATTGATAAATTTGTTATAGTTTAGTTAAGTCTTTCTCCTTGTAGACTTGATGAAACTCCAAAGTAACTTAAACTTTGGAAGCTCTTTTGGAGTTGCAATAGAGTCTCATGATGTTTCTCAACTTAAACCCTTTTCCCTTCAAATGAGTTGAACCCTTCCATTTATAAGAAATGGGAGTGCTTTATGATATAAATTTGAATGTCACATGTCACCTTATAATTGGCTATCATATTCTTCCATTTAAAGTATTTGTTAATTTGAGAAATGATCATTATTTCTCTAATTGATTTATGTTTCAGGATTTTGTCACTCTTTCTTATAAGAGTGGATATATTGAGCTTGTTCACTTTTTATTATATTTTAGGTTAATGAATCAATTGCTTACTCTAATGAACAATTGTAGAAACTTCATATAAAATAATCATAAAAATACAACAATAATAAAAGAGAGACAAAACTAAGTTATAGTGGTTTTAGCCAAATATCGTTAGCTTTACATCCATTTTCTAAGCTTCACTTGAGAATCCACTATCTTATTTCCTCTATAAAAATTCTTCTTTTTCATGGGTAAAAAAAAAGACCTTAAAATTATCTTACTTTGCCACGGGTGAAGAATAACTCTCACAAAATGTATTCCAAGTAATTTCTTAATTAAAATAAGTTTATAACTTAAAAACTCGTTCTCTTACTCATACCAATAAACAAAGGTTCAATATATGATATATAATATAAATATACAATTTTTAGCCTCTCAAGGTTTTTAGAAACTTTCTAGAATGCACAACAACTCCCAAAACTCATATGTAATATGCTTATACTTAAAACATGAAATAGCTATTAAAAACAAAAAGTAACCATTACAATGATAAATGCTAATTAGGTCTTTTTAGCAAAATTTTGGGAGCATCTTCTATTTAGGAGACATTTTTTAATAGGATTTGGTATTCAATGTGGCTTTTGTTTTATTTTTACGCTTTGTTGTAGCTTCATATGAAAAAGAATGAATTCATATAAGTTAGAGCTAAGTTTAAGAAACTTGGACAAGATTTTAACGTGTTCATAATATAGGTCACCAATATGACACCTTGTTGAACCTGTGTTCATAGTTAAGAAATATGGGTCCAATATAAACTTATGCTAGGGAGCTATGTTGGCAAAATGTTTTCATAAATTGAGAGTTTCTTACAGGAGGAGGAACACGAGTCTGTCATATATTGGGCCTGAATTCATTGGGTTATTTCAAAATTATAAGGTTTTAGATATTACAAAGACAGACATGAAGGGGGAAGATTAGACAACAACACATAATTAGAGATACGAATTAGAGCACTTTAAAAAAATAACAACACAACTTTGAAAAGAAAAGAAGAAAATTTCACCAAGATTCATGAAGACTTTAAGATTCAAGATCCATGAGAATAAGTTCTTTCATTTTGTGTTCTTTCTTAACTATTATTATGAATTAAATTGCGACAGAACTATATGGGATGAATCTTAGACCTTTGTGTTTGGATTAATTCTTTGATTCAAAGAAAGACCTATTTTTTTATGAATTATTCATAATTATTTTTTGTATTTGAATTAAGATTCAATAGTGTCTTGATTCAATTTCACATAAGGATTAAGAAATTATACATATGAATAGATTGTGGCATAAATAAAAAGATTTTCATATAATCCTCGAAATAGGACCACAGAAATCTTTTGATTTAGACCTAATAATGAAATTTATGTAATAATGTACATTCTTAAAGAGATTTCAATCAATTAACTAAAGGACATAAGTTGTATTTCTTAAGAAACAATATGATTATAAATTTGGAATTTCTACTAGTCTAAGAAACTAAGGTTAATTGAACCAAAATAAATCTAAGCATAAATAGGTTCACGGGGATTCTACATCTGGATCTTGTTTATTAGATAGTTACTTTACTCTTTTTTATTACTTTGATTTGCTATTTTTGATTAGTAATTCCACTTTATTTAATCACTCTTTTTAAATAAACCATTTATTTTGTTAGATTAAATGATAGAAAGACAATTAGAACTAGTACTTGTCGTCTTCACGAGAACAATTCTCATACTAAACTATACTATAAGAATAATTAGTGCCCTTTCCTATTAGGAACACTTTAATTTTATAAATCTATTATTTTTTCTTTTTGAATTTATTTTTTTAGAACTTTCTTTGTTTATCTTATGTTTGCTATCTAAATTTTAGGATTTGGGTACTTTAGTTAATAACTAGGAGTAGTTTCAGAGTACTACTTGATACAAATCTAGAAATTGAAAGGACTTTACTTTGAGATTTAAGGAAAAGAAGCTTAGAAGTTATGAGGTTACAACTACCAAACATAATGGCAGGATAATAGGACAACACACTACAAGAAATTATACTAGACTATTGCTTATAAGGAAATTATCTATAATTACTAAGCCAAGAGAAGAAGCCAATAATTTTCATTCAAGCCTTTTTTTCATGTTTTTCTTGAAGGTTTATAGAAAGTGGCAATTGAGATTAACCTTAACATGATTTAGATGGTTCAACAACTTATATAATTTAATGGCTTACCAGATGAGGATCCAAATGCACATATCACTAGCTTTTTCAAAATTTATGATACTCTCAAGATTAATGGAGTTCGGGAGGACAAGGAGGAAATACAAAATTAATGTAACTTTCTATATTATTATCCAATTGAGGAGATTTTGAAGTCACTCATAAAATAATAATATGAACAAAATATTTATAAAAGACATGGAAATTTAATTCTAACTTGAAGATGTCAAAAAAATAAAGAATTCGGTAAAATAAGGCATAATAGGTGCCAGACATATATGAAGACAGGTGCTTGCCTTTTGTAGAGGTTTGAGAAGTTGAGAAACATAACTAGACTAGCACTAAGGTTGATCCTAAACTAGCACCAAACTCATCACTATTTTATAAAGAAAAAAACATTATAAAACTAATGTTAGTTATAACTTGGTGTCAAGCGCTAGTCTAAAATCGAATAAGATCAATGTTCGCATTGATACTAGATTGACACTACTTCTCATGCATAACTTATGAAGATATTTCAATTCTCAGGTTTAAGTAGCCTAGTCTCTACTTTTTATAACCTTAACTATAAATACTTGTATTACGTTTTAGGAAAAAAGAATCAAATTGGACCTTAATATTTTCGCCAAACTTCAACTTAAATTGAAACATTTCTAAATGTTTTAGAAAACTCTAAAATTTTGAAAATGTTTAATTTTAAACTTCAAATTAACAACTCCATCAAATTCCTATTAAAAATAACCACTATAGCATTTTATTTATTTATTTATAGGACCCATTTCCAAATGTATATCCTAGATAGAAAATACAACTAAAAAGCTAACCGCACTTGCAAAAAGAAAAAAATGTTGCCTAAATGACAATTTTGTCCTAGTTATAATCTTCACAATAAGAAACTAGAGTTTGAAACATATCCTTATAAGGTAAGCAATCTTTAACCAACTAAACCAATTTAATAAGAATTTCATAATCTATGTGAACTTCTTAGACTAAGCCAATATGTGAATGATAATACCATAATTATAAGAATTAAGTCTTAAAACCATATCATTTTTAACTCTAAACTTCATTTGTATCCTTATAAGAAAAGACCCCTTTAAGTCATTTCAGAGAAGAGTTAGACTAGTATGATCTCATTTAAGAGATGAGTAAATAAGACTCACCATGTTATTGGGATTCTAGATATTAGGTAGGAAATGGTAAAGAGGGTGGAGAGTTGTGGAATCAGAATCAAAATTGGAATCAGATATAGTTTCAAGAAATGATGATGATGTCAAAGAGGAAGAAAGAGATGATATTAGTACAAATTTCTTATAGTATGGCCCATTTTATTTAAGAAGATTTGATTTTATAAAGAATCCAGTTGGAACTCTACTAATTGATTATCTATACAAAGAATGAAACACATAGAGACAGAAAGAGGAATTGTAATGGAGAGAAGAAATAACAAGCACTTTGGTTAAAAATGATCATATTAAGGTTTAAAATATTATAAGGGTTTTCCCAAGGGCAATGTTTTTTGGTAGGTGAGGCTGATTTTTTGGGTTCCATATATCATCTAAGATGTACATTTGGCAATGGTTCCCATGAATAAATAGTAAAATATGTTATAATTGATTTTTAAAGAGGGAGTTGACAAGGCTGCTAAGTTCGGGTTTAAATTGAACATTTTTAAAATTTTGGGAGTTTGTTTGAACATCTTGAAACATTTAGGTTCAAATTGAATTAAGGTAAAAATGTTAGGGTTAAATATAACCTTGTTACCTTAGGTTTTAATTAGGGACTTTTGGCAAGGTTTTAATAGCCATTGGGCTTTGTTTTTATAATTTTTATTCTTTTTTATCATTGGAGGAAAGTTGGGAGGAGCCAGTGACAACTTGCCTTCACGCTTTCTTATACTCTTTCCTTTACATTGAGAATTATTTATTTGTGTTTTATTTTCACTATTTATAATAGTTAGAAACTTTAGTTAGAGTTAAAGATGTAACTTGTATATATCTTTTAACCATCTATACAATATTTAATTATTTGAATTTATTCTCTTTATTTCCTTTGTATTCAATATAGAGCACTTGCACCCAAATGGATGGAAGTAGGATATATTAGGTTTCCTTCCATTCCATAACTCATATGAAGTTTTCTTCAACAACAGTCGCAGAAGTATCATATTTTGAATGTAGCAAGCTGTATTCATAGCTTCTGCCCAGAAGTACTTAGGAAGATCCATCTCACATAGCATAGTCCTTGCCATCTCACATAGAAGACTGAGGCACCTTCAGCTATGTGTATGTGTGATTCCGCTATGGATCTTTATCCACACTTTGTTACGGTGGTTCTTGGATACCGAGCTCTGATACCAATTGAAGTAAATCACACGTTAATAAAGACTTAATATTCAATATACAAAGTGCACAAAAGGGGGGGGGGGTTG
>JANZLC010000007.1:12054631-12066914 GCA_026413385.1 Erythroxylum gracilipes | reverse complement strand
ATTTGCATGAGGAATAGTTCCTAGAAAGGGAAAACGATATGGTTTTGATTAGTATGAGAATGGTTTTAAGATGAATACGATGAAGAAAAAGAAGAAAAAAAAATTATACCGGATTGGAAATGTCTTAGGGTCTCCAACGCGATCAGTTTGCTATGCTTCGTGTTTGCAACGGATGTCGGCATTTGTTTCTGTTCGTTTCAAAATGTTCGTTTCGATTTGCTTCCATTTCGTTTTGCTTCGATTGCGATAAGACATTCGTTTTACGATTCGAATCGATTTGTATTCCGATTAGCGATCCTTTGTTATTCTTGTTTCGCGTGTTTCGTTTACGTTTTCCAGTTGGGATCCGGTTTCCAGATCGGGTCCCAACAGTTCTCCTCTCCACGTTTACTGCAATCACCAAGCAGCTGCCCAGATGTTGCCTCCTCAAGCCTCTCTATGCCACACAGCCAACAATGCCTCCAGGTCTTGCTTCTTTTTCTGCTTCATGCCCTAAGACCACGCCTCACACACTCACACAACTCCAACGTTCACGTAGCTACTCCAACGTTTTACTCTTCAAGTTGACCAACACCATGCACTCCACTTCTACGCACAAACACTGGTCACGCCCACACGGCTCCAGCTCCTGGTCTACTAACCTTGCGCCGCTAGCTCCTCCCCTCTTGCGTAGCTTCTGGTGATTATTTCCTCCCAGTTCATGCTACCCTCTCTTCACTCCACAACACATGCCAAGCTCCTTTCTATATCCTTTTTATTCTTCTCTCCCAGCCAAGCACGCACACCACCTTGCTCCTAGATCCCCACTCATGTTGCTTTTTTTTCTTTTTTTTTTCATGCAACACACACCAACGCACCTAACAAGCCAATCACACTCTTGGTCCATGCCCCATACTACCTACAAGCACACTTCCTTTTGTCGCCTTCTTTGTCTACTGATGTGACAAATAAATTCCTCCCTTCTTGGTTCACGCACTCATACCTTCAGCCCTCTCTAGTAGCTGGCTCTTTTAATTTGTTTCAACAGACCCACGCACACATGCAAAAGCCACAACCAACACTTCTTCTATAGATGATGTGACAATTTAATATTGTCCAAGCTTGCTGTTCACGTACACACCACACAATGTAGCATCTTTTTTTTTAATTTTAATTTCTTCAAATACCCTACAACAAAAATTACAAATAATGTAGCATCAATTGTCCAAAAATTAATTTATCACAATTAAACCAAAATACTACAATTTTTGTCCTTATAAACACTAATTAAATGTAAAGCACAATAATTCAAATAAAGTCATAAAGATCACTTTCAGTGACAAAAACTCATCCAACTGATATGAAAATATATATGAATAAATGAGTTTGTCAACTCTGTTTTTATAACTCTCACTATAAATACTTGTCTAGGTTTTACTTAGGGTACTTTTGGTAAGGTTTTAATAACCACTAGTGTTGTTTTCATAGTTTTTAATGTTTCTTGTCATTAAAAGAGAAGTAAGAGTGAGATTGGAGGAGTTAATGACAACTTCTCTTCACCCTTTCTTATACTTTTTCCCTTATATTGATAATTAATTATTTTTTCATTATGTTTAATAGCTAGAAACCCTAGTTAGGGTTAGAAATGTAGCTTATATGAATCTTTTAATTATTTATATATTATTGATTATTTAATTGATTAAATTTATTCTCTTTATTCTTAGTTATTAAATTTAGGCATGGCCATTATAGATTAAATCATAGGGATCTTATTAAGGATCAAAAGGTTAAGTAGAATTTGTGCACTTGGAGAATAAATACTTTAGTGGTAGAGAACAACAATATCCTAGACTTTAGTGACAATAAAATATATTAATTGTGCTTAATGAAATTGATTCGGTTAAACTGCACATCGAGTTTTATTAGTTGGCTAATTAGATATACTTATGTGCTTCAAAAGAAGGCACAAGTTCCTTACGTTAATTATTATTTCAACCTAGATAATCAAACTTTATAATAATTGGAAATTTCCTATAAATGAACCTCGAATTCTTAATGTTTGTTTTGTTCATTTCTCTTAATTAGTCAGTTGCATGTTTTTAGTTCAGTGAATTCATTATCATTCATATCCCTTACTTTATTTATTTTTATTATTTAACTAATTTTGATAATTATAATCATACAATTTGTTATAGGATCAATACTATAAACTTACTATGGTTTAAGTACTTGCTACAATTGCTATGTGTATTTGCAGATTTAGGTCAATTAGTTATCTTAAGTTTTCATAGAATAATCAGGGATAGAAAAGACAAAGACTCCTACCCAAATTTCAATAATGAAAATATCAAAAAGGGAAGTCAAGTCTTAAAGAACTTATGGTAGAATTCACTAATGCATCAGAGGCTCACTTATAAAGTCCTAAAACATCTTTTCAAAATCAACAAGTCTCTATCCACAACTTGGAAAATTTTATTGAATAGCTTGTAAGGTTCTCTTAGAAAAATAACTAGTAGAGATAATAGTAGGGCTTAGGATCAGGCTTACTTGGCTTGAAGTCAACAGACTAGCCTAATTTGATCGAGCTTAAGGAGCTAACTTGAAATGCTTAAATAGTTTGACCACTCAAGCAAAATAATGTAGTTTTCCAAAATGATGTCATTTTTTAAATTCATTTAGATTTAAGTTATACAGTGTGAACCTACTAGGCTTTGGGTTGGGTTTAAGCCATATGTTCTTATGGTTGGGCTGGGCTAGGTCAACAATAGGCTTGGTTCAACTCAACCCATTTCCATGCCTAATAGCTTGGTACTTTACCTAACAACACTATGCCAAACCTAAGGGAGCAAGTGAACACAGTGACTTTAGGGGGTGGAAAGGAGCTAAAAGTTAAAGAAAAAGGGAAAGAGAAGAACGAAAGGGTTTTTGTGTAAAAAAAGAAGGATTAAAGAATGAAAAAGAGAAAAAGGAGGACTTATAGAAGAAATTGATCAAAGAGTACTAACCAAAAATTGTATATTCAAACGGACTTAAAAAAGATAGAAAGGATGATCAATTTGATAAGTCTTTACAGCTTTTTTAAAAATTACATATTAATGTTCCTTTTTTATTGGAAATAATCTCTCTACTAGTTAGGGATAAGGCTGTATACTTCTGGACCTCACTAGACCTTTATAAACCCTGCTTTTCAATGATATTTCCATTAGGATGTTGTCGTTGTTGTTGTCGTTGTAATATTCCTTTTATTAAAACTCTTTCACAGATGTCATTTTACAAAATAAGAGTTGTTAATGGTTACTTTAAGTGAGGAGTATTTTAAAACTTTATAGACCAAGCTATCCTAGAAAATCAAAGATCAAAGGAGTTTCACTATTGCTTGTAATATTGGTAGTTTTTTAATCGAGAATTAGCAAACGTAAAAGCTGGTATTAACTTAACGCCATATGACTTGCTTAAAAAGTTAGATTTTGGTCAACTTAAAACAATACATTCAACTAGTGGATAGGTTAATTAAGTATCCTAGGATTATTAAAAATGTTTTCATTAAGACTAACAAATTCATCTTATGTTTGATGATGTAAAGGTTCCCTTAATCTTGGAACAACCTTTCCTAGCTACTGCTAAATTTGTGATGGATGTATATGATAGAAACTTAATCATAAGAGTAAAGGATGATGAAGTAGTTTTTATTATATCTAAAGCCTTTAAACATCTCCTTAAAAAAGATGAAACTTATTTCTATATAAATATTATTGATACTACAATTTCTCATATTATATGGAGAATCAACAAAGGATCTATTGGAGACTTATATCATATAAGGCCAAAAAGGAGATGGATTAGAGCATATGGAATATTGAAAGCTAATAAGCCTATGATTTGCAATTGAGTAAGAAGTTTAACTAATAAACTTATAAAGAACACTTATTAAGAGGTAACCCAATTATTTAAGTGTTTTTATTTCAATTTAATAACTTTATATACTTTAGCAATATTTTTTAATGTGTTTTTGCATTTTATCTATTTTTGTTTGCATTTGTTTTAAGTTTAAGGTAGTTTGTACTTATCAAAATACAACATAAAGCCTTTTATTTTTAAGGGAGTACTAGTTATCCTAATTTCCTTATTTTCCCCTTATTTTCTATTTTTAATTATTCTTGTATGTTATATACGTTAAGGATAATGTACAACTTAAATGTTTGTGGGTAGGGAGGAATCGATTTTTCACACTTATTAATTTTGGTACAATTAGCTTAACAGGGAATAATGCTAAAAGAATGTAACTCTTAAAGAACATTGATTGAGACAATTCATTATAAGTTTATCTACTTTGTGATTTGATTTGTTTAGGCATTTAGTCATGAAATTGATGATTAAGTTAATTCTAATTTGCTTCGTTTATTTTAAAAATAGATAATTAATTTGCATTTAGACATATAAGTTGTTGGATCCATGGATTTCAGGCAGGCAGGTTCGCCGCGGCAACTAAATGTTACGCCGCGGCGAAACGAATGGGAGCACTTGCACTAACCCCTCGTGAAATACACCGTAGCAAAGTCCCAGGGGTGTGCAACATACCCTTCGAGTGAAATACGCCGCAGCGAAGTCCGAGACTTCATCGCGGCGAAGTTCCTGAAGTAATTTCCAACCCTTGCGGGACAAATATGTCATGGCGAAAGGTCACTCCTTCGCCATGCTGAAGTTCAAGAATTAAGCGAGAATTGCTCTCGGGAAAGGTTCACCGGGGCAATCCTTGTGGCTTCGCTGCGGCGAAACCCCTGGAACCATAACCTAGACCACAACATTAGACAATGCAAAATACCCAAAAACTTCTAAATACACATGCAATTCCCAAATTCCATTTACAACTCAACAAAGGGACACTTTGAACAAAACAATTCCCTCAACTCATTACTAAATTTCAAACTCCATATCATAGGAAAACTAAAATGATGCAAAGTGGAAAATGTGGAAATTCTTGAGCAAAACACAAAATACTTCATTAATATCAAAGATAAAGTTTTACAAAGCTTTAATGGGAATTTCAAGCCACAATACATCATAATCCCAAAAATACAAAGTTTACATAAACTAGAATTGTTCAAAAAGCGACTAAAGCCTTGTTTTATAAAAACTAGCTTAAAATACAAAATAAGCAAAATTTGGAGAAATGCCTTTATGCTCGATCATTCGATCTCTTGCTCATCACCTGACGATGGGAAGAAACGGGGGGTGAGCTTGAAAGCTCGTGGGCAACAAGTTTATAACGAATAACAAGCAAAACCATTCAAATTGTTCATTTGTCAAAGACAATTCTTAATGAATCATAAAACACATGGTTCTTAAATTCTCAAACAAATTCACAAAAATACAAATCATGTTTGTATCAATCTTGTCAACATATCATGAGCACATCAGAATGGTTTGGGTTGTTCTGTAAGGGAGCTAGCATAATCTCATATAATGGTTTTGCGTAGTTGTAAACATAACGAACTTTCACAATCCCACATAATGGTTTCACGAAATCGTAAACAGAGGGGAGTCCATGAAGGAGCTCCATGTCACTAGCGGGCAGGCAGGAGAAGCCTTTAACAGAGTCAATGTGCACTTGACAGAACAGAACGTACCACCACAAACCCACATAACATATATTTCATAGCATAAGCATATTGCCCTAAATGGCACATTTCGGAAACTTGTTTTTCATGAACATGAAATATTTCGAAAACCTTTTTCCATTTCCATCTCACAATCCATCAACAAAATTTATATACTAAACATATAGCAATTTCTCAAATCATTCAAAAGCAATAAATGCAATATTTATGAAGCAATTGAAATCATTTAATTCTATTAAATTGAAAAGAAAACATTAATGGCTCATTACTCAATTATAAATATGAAACCTACCTTGATTTTCTTGCTTAAAAACTTGTTCAAAGATGCCTCTCCTCTTGATTCTCTTGTCGTTCTTGATTCCCTTAATCAATGACAAAAATTCCCATTCAATAGGAATTCAATTTGAAAAAACATAAAGCACATTCACTAAAATTGATCCAGAAAGCTTAAACTCATGCATTTCCTAAGCTTCATGAACTAAAACCCTTCCAAAAATCCAAAAGATTAAGTAAGACCTTACCTTGAATCTTCACCAAATGAAGAGTTTCTTAGCTCTAATGAAAGCTCTTCTCTTCCTCTACCTCTTTCCCTTCTTGAACAACCCCAAAATCTCTCTAGAAAGCTTAGAAAAGATGAAACCCCTAATTTTCTCCCTTCTTTTCTCTCTAACAACGATACTCTCTCTCCCTTTCTTTCTTACTTTCATTTCTTCTTCTTCTTAGAATAAGACAAGACTTTTCTTCTTCCTTTTGTACCCATAATGAATGTAAAATGTCCCTTTTTTTCCCTCCATTTATGCCTTATGTCTTTTTAAACTTAAGTGACCTTCCAAAAATGTCCATCATACATTACACTCTTACTAATTTAATTTAACTAACCAATGAACTAAAATCCCACTAACATTAACATAATAATTAACTCCAAAAATATAATTAATCTATCAAGACCTCAAAATTTTTTTTAAATCATGCTTAACTAAAAAAAAATTCAGGGGCCAACATTTCTCCCCCTCTTAAAAGAATTTCGTCCTCGAAATTCTTACCTAAGTCATTAAAGAGGTGTTGATACTTCTCCTTCATGGCTTCCAAAGTCTCCCACGTGGCCTCTTCCGCATAATGGTTTCTCCACAAGACTTTAACTAGTTGAACTGTCTTGTTCCTGAAGACCTTCTTGTTAGTGTCCAAGATCTCCACTGATCATCTCTCAACTGATCCTCAGTGGTCTGAATGATGTGGGAGGGATCTGATCTATACCTCCTTAACATAGAAATATGAAAAAACATCATATATCTAGGACAATTCTGGTGGCAGTGCCACCTATAGGCTAGCAGTCCAATCCTCTCAAGAATTTCATAAGGACCCACATATCTTAGGCTCAACTTGCCTTTCTTGCCAAACCCCATGACTTCTTTCCAAGGAGATGTCTTAAGAAAGACTTTTTCACCAACCTTATACTCCATTTCCTTTCGGTGCGCATCAGTATAGCTTTTCATTCTATCTTGAGCTGCTTTAAGCCTCTGCTTAACTAGATTGACCTTGTCAACTGTCATCTGGAGTAACTTTGGTCCGATTAATTTCCTTTCTCCTTCTTCATCTCAACATATAGGAGTTCTATATCTCCTTCCATATAGTGCTTCATAAGGAGCCATCTAAATGCTCGAGTGGTACAAATTATTATAAGCAAATTCAACCAATGGCAAGTGCTCATCCCAAGCACCTCTGAAATCCATCACACATGCCCTGAGCATTCCTTTAAGGATTTGAATAGTCCTCTCAGATTGTCCATCTGTTTGGGGATCAAAAGCAGTGCTAAAATGTAACTTGGTCCCTAGAGCTTCTTGCATACTTTTCCATAATCTCGAAGTAAATCGAGGATCTTTGTCAGAAATAATAGAGTTCGGAATCCCATATAGTCTCACTATCTCATCAATATACTTCTTTGCTAACACCTGCAGAGAATCAGTCTGTTTAATTGCCAAAAAATAGGCTGACTTGTTAACTGATCAATAATGACCCATATGGCATCATGCTTCCTACTAGTCCTGGGCAAACCCATCAGAAAATCCATGGTTATCCTTTGCCACTTTCACTCAAGAATGGAAAATGGCCTTAATTTGCCAGAAGGTACCTGGTGTTCAGCCTTGACTTGCTGACACACTGGACACTTGCTTACATATTTTGCTACATCCCTTTTCATGCCTTTCTACCAGAAATGCTCTCTCAAATGTTTGTACATCCTAGTGCTACCTGGGTACATGGCATAAGGCATATTATATGCCTCGTCAAGCATCTCATCTTTCACCTCCTTGACATTTGGAATACAGAGTCTTTTTCCTACAACCATAAGTCCATCATCCCTCACTACCACTTCAGATTTCTTTCCATTCTGAATCTTTCTTGGAGCTTGTTCAATTATGCGTCTTGTGCCTGTAAATCCTTAACTTCCTCCCTAAGTATCGGTCTCACTCTGAAATTAGCAATAATATAATCAGGTTCCTCCTGTTTCAAGCTTATCCTAAGCTTAGCCATCTCTTCCAATAATGGTAGATAAACGGTCTGAACGTGAGCTATGGATGATTTTTGACTCAAGGCATCTGCCATGGATGATACTCAATCAGCAAATCATAATCCTTTAATAACTCTAACCACCTTCTTTTTCTCAAATTCAACTCTTTATGGCTCAACAAATACTTGAGACTTTTATGATCTGTAAAAATCTTCGTCTGAACTCCATATAGTTAATGTCTCCAAATTTTCAAGGCAAAGATTACTGTTGTTAATTCTAGATTATGAGTCAGGTAATTCAATTCATAAGGCTTTAGCTGCCGCGAGGCATAAGCTATTACCTTGTCTCCTTGCATCAGCACACAACCCAAACCCTTTCTTGAAGCATCACTATAAACTGTATAACCCTCATCTCCCATAGGCAAAGTCAGGATTGGAGCACTTGTCAATCTCTGCTTAAGCTCCTCAAAGCTCTTCTGACATTCAGCATAAGCTATTATCTTGTCTCCTTGCATCAGCACACAATCCAAACCCTTTCTTGAAGCATCAATATAAACTGTATAACCCTCATCTCCCATAGGCAAAGTCAATATTGGAGCACTTGTCAATCTGTGCTTAAGCTCCTCAAAGCTCTTCTGACATTCAACACTCCATATAAACTTCTGATTCTTCCTCAATAACTTGGTCATCAGAGCAGTTATCATAAAAAATCCTTCCACAAACCTCCTATAATACCCTGATAGACCCAAAAAACTTCTCACTTCTGCCACTGTCTTTAGTGCATGCCACCTTACCACTGCTTCAATTTTCCTTGGATTAACATGTACCCCATCCTCAGAAATTACATGCCCAAGGAATAACACCCTATAAAGCCAGAACTCACACTTGCTGAACTTGGCATAAAGCTCCTTCTCCCTCAGTGTTTGCAGCACCATCCTGAGATGTTCCTCATATTCCTCTTCACTCTTAGAATAGACCAGAATGTCATCTATAAACACTATGACAAACTGATTCAGATATTCTCTGAAGACCCTATTCATAAGATCTATAAATGTAGCTGGAGCATTGGTCAGTCCGAATGGCATAACTAGGAACTCATAATGCCCATAACTAGACCTAAACGTTGTCTTGTTCACATCAGATTCCTTGATCCTGAGCTAATGATAGCCTAACCTGAGATTGATCTTAAAAAAGACCCTTGCTCCCTGTAGCTGGTCAAACAGAGCATCAATCCAAGGTAGAGGACACTTGTTCTTAATGGTCACCTTATTGAGTCTCTGATAATCAATACATATATGCCGTGTCCTATCCTCCTTCTTAACAAACAGAACAGGCGCTCCCCATAGCGACAAACTTGGCCTTATATACCCCTTCTCTAACATTTCCTCCAACTGTTCCTCAAGCTCCTTCAGTTCAGCTGGAGTCATTCTATACGGTGGTACAAAAATGGGTGCAGTACCGGGAATCAAATCGATGGCAAACTTAATTTCCCTTACCGGTGGCAAACCAGGTAAGTCTTCTGGAAACACGTCTGAAAATTTCCTCACAATTGGAAAATCCTCTAACTTCCCTTCATTCACATCGATGTCCACGACGTGTGCCAAAAAGGCTTCACACCCTTTCCTCATCATCCTGTCAGCTAGTAAAGCCAAAATAATTCATGGTGACAATGTCCTTCTATCTCCTCTAAAAATCACCTTCTTACAATTGCCAAGATCAAATTCTACCTCCTTGAGACTATAGTTTAACTTTGCACAATATTTTTCAATGGCATCAATTCCCAGTATAACATCTAGACCTTTCAATTCCAAAGGCAATAAATCCACTACCAGTCTAGCACCCTCAATAAACAGTTCACAATCTCTATACACTTGAATTATTATCACCTTCCTCCCTAAAGGAGTACTAACAATCAACAGACTATCCAATGGCACCAATTTAACATCATGTAAAATCATGCTTGCAGAAACAAATGAATGCGTGGAGCCAGAATCAATCAATACATATACTGCAGTATTAAATAACTGAGTCATATCCATGACAACTTCAGTTACGGCTGCAACTTCCTCCCTGGTCATGGCAAACACACTTACCTGTGCCTGACCCCTTCTCCGTCCTGGAGGGATAACCTTCCTTACTGCTCCAAAACTTCCCACCTCAGTGGTCGGCTTGGTTACTACTGTTTCAGCTCTCTTTAGGGCTTACATCTGTGACCTATCCTGCCTTAGTACTTGGGGACATTCCCTGACCATATATCCCTTCTCTTTACATCAAAAACACGCTCCAAGTAACTTGAAGCACTCTCCTCTATGAAACTTTTCACAATGTTCACATTAGGGGTTCATGTTGCTACTCCTCTCCATCCTTCTATTGCCTGCTACAGTTGAGGCTTATCCTGAAACTTCCTTGGCTTGCTTGCTTTTAGCAAAGCCACTACTTCCTACTTCACTCTGCGTGTGGAAACTTCTCATACTCCTCTCTAGCATTAGAGCACTCATTCCCTTCTTGGAAGACTATTCTCGGTTCTTCCTCTTCTTATTTACTTTATACTTGATGTTCTCCAGTTTCTTTGCCTGGAGGGCCGCATCTACCAACAGTTGGTAGTCACAGAAGTTATGGATCAACACCTTCTCCTTGATCCCCAAATGAAGTCCTCCTTCAAACTTGTGATTTGATTTGTTTGGGCATTTAGTCAGGAAATTGATGATTAAGTTAATTCCAATTTGCTTCGTTTATTTTAAAAATAGATAATTAATTTGCATTTAGACATATAAATTGTTAGGTCCATGGGTTTCAGGCAGGCGGGTTTGCCGCGGTGAAATGAATGAGAGCACTTGCACTGACCCTTCGTGAAATAAGTCGTAGTGAAGTCCCAGGGTAGTGCAACATACCCTTCAGCTGAAATACGCCGCGGCGAAGTCCGAGACTTCGTCGCATCGAAGTTCCTGAAGTTATTTCCAGCCCTTGCGGGACAAATACGTCGTGACAAAAGTCGCTCCTTCGCCATGCTGAAGTTCAAGGATTAAGCGAGAATTGCTCTCAGGAAAGGTTCGCCGGGGCAATCCTTGTGGTTTCACCACGGCGAAACCCCTAGAACCACAACCCAGACCCCCAACATCAAACAATGCAAAATACCCAAAAACTTCCAAATACACATACAATTCCCAAATTCCATTTACAACTCAACAAAGGGACACTTTGAACAAAACAATTCCCTCAACTCATTACTAAATTTCAAACTCCATATTATAGGAAAACGAAAATGATGCAAAGTGGCAAATGTGGAATTCTTCAGCAAAACACAACATACTTCATTAATATCAAAGATAAAGTTTTACAAAGCTTTAATGGGCATTTTAAGCCACAATACATCATAATCCTAAAAATACAAAGTTTACATAAACTAGAATTGCTCAAAATGCAACTAAAGCCTTGTTTTACAAAAACTAGCTTAAAATACAAAATAAGCAAAATTTGAAGAAATGCCTTTATGCTCGATCACTCGATCTCTTACTCATCACCTGAAGATGGGAAGGAACGGGTGGTGAGCTTGAAAGCTCATGGGCAACAAGTTTATAATGAATAACAAGCAAAACCATTCAAAATGTTCATTTGTCATAGACAATTCTTAATGAATCATAAAACATATGGTTCTTAACTTCTCAAACAAATTCAAAAAAATACAAATCATGTTTGCATCAATCTTGTCAACATATCATGAGCACATAAGCACATCAGAATGGTTTAGGTAGGTCTGTAAGAGAGTTCTTGCGAATCTTCATGATAATAAAATGAGCTAGCACAATCCCGTATAATAGTTTTGCGTAGTCATAAATAGAACGAACTTTCACAATCCCATATAGTGGTTTCGCGAAGTTGTAGTGTTGGACCCCAAACCTGTTTATTTATTTTATTAAGCATGATTAAATTGTTTTGAGGTCTTAGTAAGATTATTTATTTTGGAGGAATTGACATATTTTTTTTGTTAGAATAATGTATTAGATGAATTGGGTGTTAATGTTGTAAAATGTATAAGGGCATTATAGGAAGACCACTCAAGTTTTAGGATTTTTAGGCTTAAGTGGAAGGGCATAAGGGTCTTTGTGCATTGATTAAGAGTTGAATTAGGAAAAGAAAAAGAAATGTGAAAGAGGGAGAGAAGAGGAGAGTGTCGTGGGTTT
>JANZLC010000007.1:12034846-12054531 GCA_026413385.1 Erythroxylum gracilipes | reverse complement strand
AAACACTCATTTCACGCTTTAACCCCCAAATATCACTGTAAAACATATATCACCACTTACTACATTCACTACTGATCCCTCATTTAATAATTCTGACGTCCAATCAAGGTTCGGGGTCCAACATGATTGATGTAGTACGCCACCCTCGCGGGGTACGTACTCGGATATCATCAATGATATCAGGTTCGAGTCTCGTGGGAGTTGGGGTGTTACATATACATATTGCCCTAAATGGCACATTTCATAAACTTGTTTTTCATGAACATGAAATATTTCGAAAACCTTTTTCCATTTCCATTTCACAATCCATCAACAAAATTTATATACTAAACATATAGCAATTTCTCAAATCGTTCAAAAGCAATAAATGCAACATTTATGAAGCAATTGAAATCATTTAATTCTATTGAATTGAAAAGAAAACATTAATGGCTCATTACTTAATTATAAATATGAAACCTACCTTGATTTCCTTGCTTAAAAACTTGCTCAAAGAGGCCTCTCCTCTTGCTCCTCTTGCCTTTTTTTATTCCCTTCATCAATGACAAAAATTCCCATTCAATAGGAATTACATTTGAAAACCCATAAAGCACATTCACTAAAATTGATCCTAGAAAGCTTAAACCCATGCATTTCCTAAGCTTCATGAACTAAAACCCTTCTAAAAATCTAAAAGATTAAGTAAGACCTTACCTTGAATCTTCACCAAATGAAGAGTTTCTTGGCTCTAATGAATTCTCTTCTCTTCCTCTACCTTTTTGCCTTCTAGATTAACCCCAAAATCTCTCTAGAAAGCTTAGAAAGGATGAAACCCTAATTTTCTCCCTTCTTTTCTCTCCAACAACGATACTCTCTCTCCCTTTCTTTCTTATTTTTGTTTCTTCTTCTTCTTCTTAGAACAAGACAACACTTTTCTTCTTTCTTTTATACCCTTAATGAATGTAAAATGTCCCTTTTTGCCCTCCATTTATGCCTTATGTCTTTTTAAACTTAAGTGAGCTTCCAAAAATGCCCTTCATACAATACACTCTTACTAATTTAATTCAACTAGCCAATGTACTAAAATCTCAACAACATTAACATAATAATTAACTCCAAAAATATAATTAATCTATCAAGACCTCAAAATTTATTTGAAATCATGCATAACTCAAAAAAAAAGAAAATTTCTGGGGTCAACATAAATGAGTTATAAGTGACGTATTTAAAAACATTTTTAGTATCCCATCAATTTTCTCTGAAAAAAGAAAAAATTGTGTGAATAAATTAGCATAAAATAAATTCAGTATATTGGTTTCAAACTAAGTAAAAAGGTTGAAGTTAAAGATTATCTATGATAAAGTGTTTACTCTTACGCAAAAGATTAGGTGACTTTTTATACAAGCCTTTAAAATAGTCTTGTGTTAATTTAAGTCAGTGTTTTGCTTTTATATCAATAAGAGGTATAAAAATATTTATTAGTTAAAGCATCTTTCTCATGTATGTTTACTTTATGCATTAGGTTGAATTTTATGGATTAAGTTAAAATTTAAGGATATAGAGCTAAATTAACTTGATTTATGGATTATTTCAAGTAGTTAAATGCTTAGCAAATTGATGAACTTTATAACTGAATGAATGATGGAGAGTGTTGATTGATCTGATTAATTAGTTAAATCTTCTCCTAGATTTTCCACCTATTTAAGTTGAGAGTGATGAAATTGGTTTACTTGAGGGCAAGAAAATACTTACGTATAGGGGGATTTGATAAGTATTAATTAAGTTATGTTCTTATTATAATTTTGAAAACATCTTGCTTGCATTTGGATAATTGTTGTAGGATTTAGTACTAATTTTAGTAGGATTTAGTACTCAATATAACTTTTATTTTGCTAAGCTTTATTGTAGCTCTCTAATAGATAAGGAATAAATTTGGACAAGTTGGAGTGAAGTTAGAGAAATTTTGATATGATTTTAAAAGAAGGGTTCAGAACATAGGTCATTAATATGACACCCTATTGAACCTGAATTCATGGTCAAAAATACAAGTCTAACATAGGTATATGTTGGGAACCTATATTGGCGGTGATTTCTCTGTAAATTAAGAGTTTCATGTAAACGGAGGAATATGATGGTTGACAAGTTATTTTAAAATTCTAGGGTTTTAAATATAAAAGAGAGAGAGACATGAAAGGGGAAATTTAGAGGGAAACACATCATCAAAGACACAAATTAGAACATCTTTACACAAAAACAAAGCAACTTTGAAGAGAAAAGAGGGGATTTCCATCAAGATTCAAATGAAGACTTCAATATTCAAGATCCATGAGAATAAGTTCTTTTGTATTATGTTCTTTCTTAGTTGTTGTTGGTTTTCTTTATATTAGTATAACTAAATTAGGATAGACCTAAAAGGGATGAACCCTATAACTATGTGTTTGGATTGATTATTTGATTTAATGAAAGACCCGTATTTTCTTGTGAATTATTCATTGATTTAGTTTTATATTTGAGTTAAAATTTCTAGTATTTTAGTTTAATTTCAGATTTTATATATAGAAACTAAGCAATCATATGTATGAATCGATCATGGTATGAATGATAAGAGTTATATAGAATCCTGGAGATAGAACCATATAAATATTCTAAGTGAAGTAAAATCTCACAACAAATTTATAAAAACAAGTTAATGTGTTCTTAAGGATTTTGATTAAAAAGAAACTTAAGGATAGGAGCCTTATATCTTAAGAAAGAATACAATAATAACTTTGAAATTTCTACTGGTCTACGAAAACAAGGACTAACAATTGAATAAAGATAAATCTAAGCATAGAAAGGCTCTTGTGAGGGCCCTTGGTGATTTTTCTTTTGAAATAAATTATTATAGATACCCTTGTTGCTCCTAATTTGATATCAATAAAGATTATACGAATTTTTGATATTCATTTGACGCCACATGACATTGACCTATAAGGTAAAGAAATTAATATGTTATATGTATCCACACAAACTTAGGCCATTGGAGATTAATGCTTAAACTTTTTTTCAACTTATATCTTTTTAGTTTATTTAAGAAGTATTGTTTCGTATAGCAATTTACATGGATATGTCTATGATCACCACAAAGTGACATCTCATATAAGATGATTTGGAAGTGTATGAATTATATGAGTATGACATATATATATGTATATATGTATGTATTTTTTCTAAGTTCTGATGAATGATATGAGTGATGTAATTTCTTTTGGATTTGTGGGGGATTAGTAATTCTCCTTATGTGATGGAAAGGCCTTATATATGAATTAGCAAATTACATGCCTTTTTAGAAGAAATGTGTTTTATGTTGAATGAAAACATGGATCATACATCTATCCTTATAATAAGACTTATAATGATTGTGAACTTGTTTCATGTTAATTTGATTATAAATATGTCTATTTAAATGAGAAGAATGTCGCATATTTTTTTTAAATGACCTTATATAAAATGGTTGTCTTTCTTGAACAAATTGCAGACTAGGGATAAGCTCCAGTTTCTCCACACCCCCAATCGTTGTTCCTTGTGTTTACTGGCTTCTGAAACTATTAACCATATTTTCTTTCATTGTGCTTTCTCCCGTTCGATTTGGGCCAATACTACACTTGTCATATATATACTACACTTGTCATAGATCAACTTTTTCATCAATGATTTGGATTTCTTAATTAAAGAGATCAATGATCCCAATTATTATTTCATTTTAATTTATTCCTATTTGATCTTATCTAATATTTATACATAAATGAAAAGTGATTAATAACTTATATACCTTTTATTTGTTTTAATTAAATGATCAATTTATTTACTCTACTATTTAATATTTATTTAATATATTTATAATATATTTAAGATTCAATCAAAATAAATTAATGGTACAATAAGACCTTAATTAATTCATACTTTAAAAATAATAATCTCTATTATATAATAAAACTTGACAATCTTAGTTAAACTAATATACATAAATAATAATTGTGATAAATTAATAAAATATACTTTTATGAAAAAATTCTATAACTTTATGATCTCATTCATGTCTTAAATTAACAGTTTGCTAAAAATATAAAATTATGTATAATTTAATACAATATATTCTTAAAATATGACGCTATTGTAATATATTTTTGTTAAAATTTAAATATAGTTGGAACACACACGTCTAATTTTTTAATTGCATCTAAAGGGTTTGAGGTTGGATTTTTATATTGGTAAAATTCAATAAAAATAGTTTATTAAAAAAATTTCTATTAAGTTATGAATACACTCCATAAATTAATAAAGTCTTATTTTATGAATCAATTAATAGGTCTTTAATTGATATATTTATATGGCCTCAATGTTATTCAATGGGGTTTTACTGTAGAAGAACTAAAGGAAATATATATATGAGTTTAAGAACTAATTACTTGTTCCTATTACTATGTTCCTACAATGTTTTATGAGCATCCATCTATTCAATAAATGGGATCTACGAAAATTAATAGATAGATGTTCATAGAATAGGATAAAAACAAAGTAATGAGAACACGTGATCTGAATCGAAGTTTAAGACATTATTGAAAGTGTTCCAACCTTTCTAACTGCAAAATTTATGAGGGGAATAAGCGTTAACTAAGGCAACCTTTTAATTAAGTTATAATGCTGCCTTTTACTAACTTAGCACAATAGACTATGCATGTTTAGGACCACCAGTGTCTATAAGCACGCTGCAGGCCTACAGATACTACACACCTTGCCATCCCTACCTAGTTCCTGCACAACGCTTCTTTTCATCTTCAATATTCAATTTACTATGGCCAAATTAGTCTGTATTTGTAATCAATCATAGGAAAATACTGCTATTTATTTATTATAATCTTTTTATGACGTTTAGGTATCTTTTTCCTTTAATTCATTAATGATGTACTGTTTCTTCGCACATCAACTTTCTTGATCACATACACATGGATGGTATACCTAAACAACGGGACCACAAGCACCCTTTTTGCTATGCTTGAATTACAAACCAAGTTGCAGTCTTTGTTTTAATGACATCTTGGATCTAGTGACCTGTTGATTCTCAGACTGCTTTTGTTCTTAGGGTCTTCTGGCAGCTTATGTGACTTCGCTTTCATGCTTATGTCTCAATGATTTTTCCACCAATCCCTATAATTCTCTGATCTATCGCTCTTTTTCTTGGTATACAGCCCCTTCACCATTCCTTTTTCACAGTTTCCCAAGGACACATTATAAGACTGTTACAAAAAAGAAAAAGTGGAAGAAGAACGGATTACTTACTAACGTAGGGAATGCACATGTTATAAATAAAGTATGTTTTCCCTTGTTTCTCTTTTGTCTATTACACTCCTAAACAAGCAATGTACTACCCTAGCTAATGCCTATTCTATAAAGAGAGTTTAAAGTTAACCTTATGCTGCCCACTTTGGAGACTGTTATTACCCTCGAAAAACTTTTGATCGAAGAACCCTAATTAATGCCTGCGAAATTAGCTTAGACATGGCTTTTGTTCAGGAGGCCACCATGATTGCTTCATGCATGCGTGAATGTGCTACAGAGACGGAGAGGCAGAAAGGAAGTCCGCAACAAGACCTTTTCGTTCTTGCTATTCGATTAACTGTTTCTATATGTTATTATCCAAAGAGAAGAAACTGTGGTGGGTGTTGGTACGTTCATTCAATGTATTTAATGGCTATTTGGTTGCTTAACTTTCTATTTTCAGTTAATTGGAAAGGAAAGTTGTAATTGCACATGTGTGTGTCCATATATAATTCATAGATAAGAACAATTAGACATATTTAAATGTCGCATTTAGTAAATATATAGCTATGATGTATGGTTATACTAGAAATTGTTAGAGTAGTACTCTAAAGGCAATCACTTTTAGTACTCTTGTACAAACTTTATTTTAATTAATAAAGCGAAAGGTAATTTTTCATTAATTTGATGTTCATTTATTTATGAATTGATGTCAATCTTAAATCGAATTAATAAAGTCTATGATACAAAACATAGCATGAAGGAAATCATGATAAGATCATGATACTGAGATTATGATCCTATCATATGCAATTATGTTAGTATCTAAATTATCCCTAATTATAAGATTAATAAGACAGGACAGTATTAATCCTGATAGACTAGCACATGTTATACTCATTGATCGATCAAGCAGTGGATCTCACAAACCGTAAGTATAAGATGTTTAGAGTTAACATGTGGATGCTTACTAAGAGTTGTAACTATATCGGATGACCCGCTATGAGATTATCATATGGATGCTCTATCAAATGTCAATGATTAATCTCATCATAGCAATGGTGCAAGTATCCTTAGACTTGAGGTACTCAAGGATATCTTAGATACTGATCTTGTGTTTTGACATCATTCCTTGTTGCCTCAAGATGAGGTCGATCATAGGGTGGTGATTGGGTACAACTATTAGTATTTGAAAGTAATTGGGTAGCCAATAAAAGATTCATCACTCCTAATAGAAAGAGATGATACCCACGGCCTCTTGTTGGGGTTATTACTCATGAGTCTTTGGCCAGAAAAGTTACGTATCAAAAAGAGAGTCTTCAATGACACGTAGAGTAATGAGATCCCAAGATAAGAACTAACATCACTTGGACTAGATATGACGTAGTCAGTCTAATGGGAGTTCACATATAACTCATACTTCGAACCAAGTAGGGTATAATATGGTGAAAGGATGAATTGTAGGGTAATTGTCTATAGAAAGGTTCATAAGTCGGATAATTAACTATTGAAGAGTTCGCGTGTTAATGCACTTATATTCCAGTAAATTGGCATCACGAAACCCTTCATGATTTGCTTGAATTAAGAGTTAATTTAAGTGCTCAAAAAAATCGGGAACCTAAGGGTCACACTCTTAAAAATCGGATAAAAATAAAGTATGTATGGCTATTTTTAAGTAAGCCACCTGAAGGTATGGTTATTTTTAAGTAGGCCACGATCATGACCGAAGGCTCGACGAATATATATAAGTGAGTTCTTCACTTATGTACACAAGAGCTAACCATTCCAAAAACACACTCCATTAAGAGGATAAGGGATCCAGAAGAGTTCTGGGGTTAGAGAGAAGTGATCTTGAGGTTTGTTCATGAAATTTATGCAATTGTTGTATGAATTTAATTACATGCAACCCATCCTTTATCTAACTCTCCATTAGAACATCTACTTGAACTCATCTAGTTTGGTGTTCTAACTACCCTTACATATTGTTTCTTCTTCATCTTTAAGTGTTCTTGAGTAATCAAGGAAGAATCAAGAAAGGAGGAGAATCAAAAGGTACATGTACTGTTATATCATGTTCATATAACCTATTTATGCATACATTTAAGATTCTGGCTTTTTTATATGTCATGGGGGTTGGAATTTAGATTCCCTCACTTCCGCTGCTTTGTTGTGTATGTGATGCATTTGTCAATTTGTATACCCTAAAATCTAGACTGCAAGAGGATGTCTTCCCTCAAGCTGAGAGCCTTGGGATCGGTATGCTAGAGTACTTTTGTAATTAAATACCAGGGATGGTTCCTCTTTTAACTAAAGTCCCATTACTTGTAAAACAACAACTGCAAGATTAACTTGAGAATTATGCACCACATTTTATGATTAAAATGAATAAAAAGTTATTTCTTATAGAATTAAAAAGACAAGTTCAAGATGAGGTATCTCACTTCATTCATGTTATTATATTTTGACTAGATTTTCATTTCTCCAAGAATATTACTTTTGAGGTTTTGAATTTAAAGAGGTTACTTTATAAAAGGGCATGTGAAATTATTAATTAATAATGTAAAAATAAGGGTCACATGAAATAAATATTTTTGTGGAAAATAATTAATCTAAAGAATGCTATCATGCATTGAGGAAAATTATTTAAAAAATTCCAGAGGAGAGAGTTGTAAAACTTCCAAAGAATGAAAATTAATATTCATCTCATTCAGAGAAAAATAAAATTAAAACTTTAGGGTTTGTAACCCTTTCGGTTCATTTTCTTTCCTATTGAAATCTCACTTAATTTTAGTAATGATGAACTTCTATAATATAGAAACTAATAAGTGAATTTTAATAGAAAAGGCCTTTATTTATAAATTTATAACAATACATTAGTTGGGTATTTACATTTTAATTAAGATTTTAAAAATAAGACAAGAAAATGTGATGATTCTGTGTAAATAACCAATAGTGAATCCTTGATTGGAGGATACAAAAGAACTAACTTGACTTGATTTTCCTATTAAAAGAATAGTAGGTTCTTTAACATATTGAAGGTTTTTTTTTTCTTTTGATATTTGGACCACACTAAACTTGAACCGTATAAATGAAGGGTATGTAATTGAAAGATAAAGCTGTGACTTGCATATAAACTTTGATATTTTCTCAAAAAATTGTGAAAAAGAGAACTTTTTAAAAGTAAGATTAGGAATTCTGCAGGGACTGGGAGATTCGTATAACTCTTGTTTTGTTTGCATGTCCTAGGATTATTTAGTCTTCCTTTGACTGTAGCTATATGTTACCTTGAAGGATAATAGTAATACTACTACTATCCTTTCAAACTCTCCAAGTCTTAACAAAATCAAGAAGCAAAAGAAGCTTGGATGGACATTGTGATGTTGCTTCTTGGAAGCGTTGTTAAATCTTAAAAGTTGTATAGTATACATATACCTTTCGATTTATATATATATATGTATGTATGTATGAAACCAAATATAAGTGCATGGCTGTACAGATGATTTTAATACCCTACTGGAGAACCATGCATGTGAACAGCCCCATAATAAATGACGTCTGCTATTACTGTCTCATACGATCAATTACTTGTTTACGCAGCTTTTTTTGCATTGTACTCCTTCCTTCCTAAAAGTAATGGCTGCAGAAGCACGTATACACACAAAGAGTCGTGCCATAATCAGGCAGCTCGTGTTCCGTGTGCTCCATGGTAAGAAAAGAGAACCCGGTTCAAAAATTTTACATATTGCTGTTAATCTGAGCTTGCCACCTTTTATTTACTCTTCATTTTCTTTATTCCTTTTGCATAAGAGAACATAAGGACTCCACAAAGGTTTCACTTTTAAAAGAAAAAGAAAACTCTCAATATTCTCAAGCTATCAATAAATTACAAGCTTATTTGCATTCTTGAGGGTTTTGAACTCAGAACATATACATATTAAGAGTAGGGTAGAACAAGGTAGCTTTAAGCAAAAGACGAACAATAGAATAGTTAACAAAGCTTCGTTGTTATTCTGTTTCTCAACTTGGCAAGCAACATTTCTCGACACATTTGCTGAAAAAAAATTGTTTCAAACCTGTTAAGGAAATGTATCAAAAACAGTAATAACATGATTTAAAGGGACCATACTTGATAGGTGTGCACGTATTACAGATTCCATTGTCATATATTTGACATTATCATTCGCAATCGATATGCATTAGTGGTTAATCCAATTTTTTCATTGCAACAGTAACATTGATCTAAACCCAAGAATTAAAACTAAAAATGACTAAGATACAAACTTGATCAGCTTACTTATGCACACTAATGTGTGGTGATAGTATGCTTTCTTATAAACTAATGCAAGAGAAGTATATAGTGTATCTTACTTGTATCAGAAAATCCATTCAAGAGAAGCAATTCGGAGAGATTCTGGAATCTTTTACCAAGTGGTGAGGTATGAAGATGGGGTTTGAAACAATCTTTTTGCGTAGTACCATCTCACGGAATTAACATGCAAAATCCAACGATGAGACTCTTCAAGAGTTGACATTGTACTTGTTATGGTGGTCATCATTGCTGCTTTGAAAATGGACGGGCCATGGGTTCAGATTGAATGGAAAGGTTTTCACAGATGATGAGCTCATTGCATGAGACCCTGATATTCTATGTTGTGAGGGACTTGAACCTAGTAACTGAAAATGGTTTATTTCTCCAGAGTTCCCAATGGTAGCATTCCCATAAGGATTAAAGGGTGAAAAGAGTGTTGACATAGTTGCAGGTGGACAGAAAACTAATTGAGAACCAGCCGACAGAGAGAGTGATGATGGAAATGGAACAGTATTGCTATTCAGGGAAATTTCAGGATGGGATACAACTCCGTGGGTTCCAAATTGAGGGAAAGATAAATTGGAAGCATCTATATGATGGTAGGAGTTAAAAGGCATGGAACTGTTTAGCAACGAAGGCAAAGAGGAGTGAACTGCTAGGGGAAAGAACCTTTGAGCTTGTCCAGTACTGCTACTGTAATTGCAATTCCCACCTTGATATTGAGGATTATTTGTTTCAATCCACTTTCCTTTCTGATCGGCAATGGACTTATCTTCCTTACTTTTTTCTCTCAATGAAGCTTCAATATTCCAGTACTTTGATCTCTCCAACGTATTCTGTTCCTCTCTATCAGGACTATTATCAATCTTTATCCCTAAAGAATGAAACCCTCCATCCTTGGCGTATGAAGCATTTATGTCAAATAATGGAGGAATAGAAGATTGATCAGAAGCTCTTAACTGGTGAGGAACTAGCATCTGCTGATGGAGCTGACCAAACCCTTGCGGAAATTGCAGTGGTGGGAGCTTGTCGATATCGGTTTTTGTTGCATCAATTAGCCAATCTATGACCTTACTAGGCTGAGCGAGACCAAGCCTGTCTTGAAGATCATATAACTGAATTGCTGTTGGTACAGAAAGCCTGATTCTTCTGTCCCTCAATCCTCTTATGGTGAAAACTTTGCTGTGTCTGTCTTTTCCCCCACAAGAACGAGACGCACGTACAATTCTTGGATTTCTAAAGGCTGACCAATGTCTTGAAGTGGATGCTGCCTTGGAGTATTTGCTGCCATCATCTCCCTCTCTCTTTCCTTGAAAATCATTTTCTCTCGAATTCATAATCATGTTCTTAACACTTCCATTGTTGAGCTGCAATGTAAAAGCTGTAACAGGATGATAAGATTTGATTAGTTTCTTTGTTCCAAGTCTTCTAAATTTTCATTTTTGGAGTTTACTAGGTCAAACTGTCTGAGCAATCGCTTTTGCTTTTGGCAACTGCTTTCAAGATAAGGAAGATAAGGAAAAGAAACATTAGTTTATGAACTCAATCTTGTACATGATACGCAACTAATCTAAAGATCATGAAGCTGAATACATACAGACTCCCAGCTTCCAAAAAATAAGCAAATTGTAAAGAACTCATGAGAAAGCCATACAAATCGACAATCAGACAAGTCAGATCTGAGCAAATAAGTTCCGTATCTGAATTTGAACTTGACAACTTGCAAAGGACTTCTGATGCACTGGTTAACTTGAAATTTAGGTTAACCTGAATCTAGGTTCGAACAGAAAGCAGATTTCTTTTGAAGTAACCTAGTTTGTGACTTGTATAGCTTAAATTTGATGCAAAGAAGACGCAAATTTGTAGAGAATTCGACAAGTAGTAGAATTCTACTTTGGAAATGGTTAACAACTTTTCTCTTCTATTAGAAGAAGATGCATCATGTGCGAATTTTAACTTACATAAAGCAGAACATCGAAGCTTCTTTTTGCTGTACTTCAGTGCTGGGCCTGGCCAAGAAGCTGGAAGAAGACTAGCAGTTAGAACAGGCACAAAGCACTGCTTGACTCCTTGTCAAAAATGCAGTCTTTAGTTTATCTTTGTTCTATGAAGACTGCATCAAACTTATTGATAATCAGTCAACAAAAAACACAGTTCTTAAAAAGAAAGGTGCTGCAATTTAACTCCTCAGCGTTATATGGAATAAAGAGAAAAAGACAAGGCAAACGCAAGACCATATGTTCCCTGCGTATTATGACACGTCGAATTGGAATTTTATGAAATTGTTCATACCACATACTGAACAATCAACAGCTTAATAACTAAGCCTTGTTGGTCACCTGTGTAATTACTTTTCAATGTGTCATATTACATTAGGTAGATGGTTGATTTCCACGGGGACCATTCAACGTACATACTAGAAAAAGAGAACAAGACCTCATGCTTTATTCACATCGGATAGCTTTATAATGCATGCCTAGCATAAACCAAAATGTAATAAGTAGATACGTTATTGAACTCCAGTGTCCCATTATTGGATCTTCCCTCCTCCTCTTCAGATGAAATGTGCACATTTATGATACATAAACGGATCTATAAGCTTTATTTAAGTATAAGAAATGGTTTGTCTACGGCAGTAGGAACTTACTAGTTTCTAATTAATTGGAACTCAATTAGATAAGTCACTGGCAAGTGGTCTTAAAAAGTTGTGGTTTGATCAGCTGAGTTAGAGGATAGATAACTTAGCTTCCTTGTAGATGAGGGACCAATATACATAGGCTCTTTAAAGCATCTATAGTCAGCAGAACGCAGGACCACTCTCCCACTTACGGCAGAGAGATCTTGCCCAGCATAAGATGAACTTAACATCCCAGAAACAAAATCCCAATTAGTTGGGACATTGACAAGTTATTATTAGGTCTTAATCTGATTCTTCTTTGTATAGTTCATACAGCCATAAGAAACAAATTTTGATTTCTCTCATGGACTGAGTTTAATTTACTGATTTAGGAAATTTTAGCCTAAATGTGATTGGTAATAGTAGGGTTGAATTGTTTGATATAATCTCTTTTCTTCATTTCTTTCTGTGCTTGGTAGATCATGCAGCAATTCGAGTGCAACCATCGAAAATGTAATATATACCACATTGTTCTCTCCCTTTACTACTAATTCAGAGACCATGTTTTACAGCAACTACTCATTACAGCCTTAAACCTTAGAGCTTAAGCTGTTAAGAAAAGAAATTAGATGAATCTCTGTGCAACTCATGACTTTTTCAAGAAAACCCGAAAATGACAATCTGTCGTACATTTCTTTTCCTGTTTTGACTTATATTCCGTTTTCCCTTTTAAAGCGTAACTAAATCAATCATTAGAAGTTCAAGGCTAACAAGGGTAAGCTAACAAAGGGATGCCAAACCTGTAAAATATCAGAGGGAACTTTTAAACAAGATGATGCTAAACCTGTAAAATATCAGAGGGAAGTTCTAAACAAGATGATGCTATACCTGAGACAGTCTGGTTTTCATCGTTTGGTTACCCCAACAATCTAGTAAAATTGAATCATCACCAAAACTATTGACGTCCAATTGTATGGAATGATGCGCACAGTAGCATGCATCGGTCAAAAGCTGAACCCTATTTTCTATTCTACCTCTACTCCCTATACTCGACCTCTACGAAATGGAACCATAAGCCCTATCCGTCTCAACTCTGAAGATTCTGAACCCCAGACCACCCCCCAACTATGAAGAACAACCCATCATGTGTACAGATTAAAAAAAAAAAAAAAAAGACAGACCCAGACCATTTTCTGTTAAGCTAACAGGGAAGTATGTATTGTGTTCCTGTCTTCTTGAGTGTGCCTTTACCGGCTTCTTAAACGTTGTCCACAGAATTTTGATTTCTTAATCCCAGAGACTGTCAGTTTGGTTTCTCACACTCTCCGGTGACTGTGTTGCAGGAAACAACGTATCCAAAAACAAACGAGGAGAATTTATTTGGCTCAATTTTTAGGGTTTGTTTATTCTTTAAAAGTATGCTTCTCGAGTTATCTCCGAGTCAGACTCTTACTGAGCAAGCAGAAAATGGTGGCAATCACGAGAAAGGGTGTTCTGATTCCCATCTTTGCAGAAAAATAAATGGTCCCTCAGATCCAAAGACATACACTACTGTTCTTTGTTCAGGGCAGCAATTATATCTTCTTGTACTAGAGTGGGGTGAATGAACGTTGAAACTTGTTATCCTTCCAGCTAAAGGGGAGTTCATGTAGTTTATCCACTTGAATTTAAACATGTACAACTGTTTCATATTATGCACTTGTCAATACGAAGAAACTGATTTAGTGTATATCAAAATACATGTTTATGAATCTGGACCAGTCACAGTGAAGAAAAATCTTAAATCAAAAGCCATTTGTTGTTTTCAGCACACAGAAAAGGACAGATTGAAGAAGATAAGGAAATCAATACTTGGAACAAAGTCATTCCTGTAAGGCCGTCTCTCAAAACAAAAGAACAACTGTAAGGAATTGGAGAGTCAAAAGAACAATTATAAGGAATTGTAGAGTCAAGTAATCACATTATGTGGAAAAACCCCTCAATGTCACCATCTGAGTAATTTAGTTAAGATTAATTATTTTCATTATGACCAGATATCAGGCTCAAGGTAGGTATCATATTTTTGTAGAGTATCATGAAAGAAAAAGATAACAAGACTAATTTAAATGAACTTTTAAAAGAAATTAGTATGAGAGTCAAGTAAGATTTCTAATATGATAGGATTAATTGATTATCGCAAAACTAATGAAATTCATGAATAGGGTAAAAGAAATGGACATTCCTTATTTAATTAATTTTTTTGAAAATTTGTATATTGTTTAATATTTTATAAAACTCATACTTTATGAAATAGACACGTATATGCCTTCTATTGTTTAAAATTTTAATAGAAGTGAAAGTCGTATTGCATATTAATTTCGTATAAAAATTGCCAAAAAAACTAATCAAAGAAATGTCTATTTTATTTAATGAAATATAGAACTTTCTTCTAAAATATTGAATCATAAGAGTCTTTTAACATAAGGTATCTTTTACTCGGTAAACTTAAATTATATCAATTTTCGGAGAAGCTTAACCTTGAAATAATTGAAACGAATAATACATTACATACATAATTTACTCATTTCTTTTGATAGTTACCAAAGTAAGTTTTCCAAGTATATGTGTAATCTTGTATAATACTTCCTAAGAAGACCTCCAAAGTCGATCTTTTCACTTCTCATTGTCCATTTTCTTTGGCTTTGCTTGTCTGCTTTATTTTTCCTCCAAATTTGTGTTACAATTTATGTACTTATATTTTGCTTCTATCTTCATTTTTGGCTTAGCTTGTTTGCTTTATTTCTGTTTCTGCTCTTTGCTTCTTGGGGTTGGTTTATTTTTATAATAGTCAACATCTAGTAGCTTAGCCTTTTACTTCTTCTGATAAAATATATATAATACCACCTAATATTAAGAAATTGTAGAGTTGCTTTGTAGGAATATTGCTTTATTCACACGATAATGGGAACAAGTTGCCTACCTAGATATTTGCCTTAATAATATAATATTTTGTAATTTTTTAATCACTTTTCTATTTTTTGGATACTCGAGTAATCTTAGAGGCTTTTAGAGACTTGTTGCACTTGTCTTCTGTAGCTGTTATTGGGTATTAGGGCAAAAGGGGTGGCATTGACTTATGATGATAAAGTAAAGGCTTGTCCCTTCATGAGTCTTGGGTTTAGGAGAAGAAAAATGTTGACGGATTGCAGATGGTTCTTAGAACCTCGAGACCCTTACATGGAATTCATTAGAATTAATGGACATTTTAGACAAATATAAGATTCATATAGCATACATCCAAGAGATAAAATGGACAAAAGCTAAAATGAGAGATCAATAGGTTTAAATTTTGGTATTCAGGGGATTCAACGCATCAGAATAGGGTAAGTATCTTAATCATCAAGGAACTCATACATCATATTGTGAAGGTAAAAGGGACCAATGATAAGATTTTGTTTATAAAGATTATGGTGCAAGGTATTGCTTTCAATGTGATGTGTGCTTATGTACCCTAAGTAGGGTTGGACAAACAACCTAAGTGCCAATTATAGGAAGAACTAGATTAGGTGGTTCAATAGATTCTCCTTGACAAGAAAGTTACTTTAGGAGGAACCTTTAATGGTCATATAAAAGCAACCTTATACGGATATCCATGGGCTCATAAATGTTTTGGGTATGGAGATAGGATTAATAATGAGACTGCTTTGTTGCACTTCACAGTAGCACTTGAGTTGATGGTAGCCAACTTATTTTTTGATAAAACGAGCACTTGGTGACTTATAAGAGTAGAACCACAAAGACTCAAATTGACTTCTTTCTTGTAAGGTGGAGAGATTGACTTAATTTTAAGGATTATAAGGTGATACCTAACATTTGTCAACTCAGCATAGAGTTACAGATCTTATACTTAAGGGTTAGAGAAAGAAGAGAAGCGCTCAGAAATGTACTAGAGTCAGATGGCAGAACTTAAAAGGGGATACAATGAAACAAATTAAAGATAGAGTAATATATGGAGAAGAATGAAAATTTAAAGGAGATGCTAACCAGAAGTCGGAGAGAGTAGCAACTCATTTAAGGAATACATCTAAAGAGATCTTGAGTGTTTCTAAAGGGCCTGTGAGTAATAAGATGGAGTCTTGGTGGTGGAATGAAGTTGTACAAAATAAGATTAAGATCAAGAAGGTTACTTATAAAGTTTTCGTGGATAGCGCCACAGAGGTAGAGAGGATAGTTTATAAAAAAAGTTACAAATTGGTAAAGAAAAATGCGAAAGAGATAGTCTCAAAAGGCATAAGTAGAACTTACAAGAAATTATATTGATGTTTAGAAACTAAAAGTGAGAGATTTGGATCAAGTTTTTTGTATAAAAGATGAAGTAGGGCAAGTACTTGTGGCTGAAAATAACATCAAGAGAAGATGACAAAGATACTTCTATAGCCTTTTTTATAAAGGCGTAAAGGATAACATCTCTTTAGGTGATCTTAATATATTCGAGAGGTATCATAACTTTATTTGTTACCGACAGATCACAAGCCAAGCTTTTTAATATGATCCTCGAGTCAGTCAAAATGTCCGATGAGTGGAGACTTAATGTGTTAATTTCTCTATACAAGAACAAAGGAGACATACAAAGTAATAATATATATAGTGGCATCAAACTACTTTGTCACTCCATAAAGTTACGGGAGAAGTGATTGAGAAGAGAGCAAAAAATAGTGCATCTATCTTGGAGAACTAGCTTAGTTTTATGCTTGAAAAATCCACGATAAAATTTATACATCTCCTTAGAAGATTAATGAAATATTACAGGAAAAGATAGCGTAAACTACATATAGTTTTCATTGACTTAGACAAGGCTTATGGCAGGGTACCTAAGGAAATCATGTGAAGGTGTTTAGATGTTAAGGGAGTTCCAATGACTTATATACAGATTATTAGTAATATGTATGAAGGTGTAAAAACTAGAGTACGGATGAAAGGAGGAGATGCAGAACATTTTTCTATAGATATCAGGCTACATCAAGGCTCCTAGTTGAGCCCCTTTTTATCTATAGTAGTGATGGATGAGCTCACCAAGAACATCCAAGGGGAGGTGCCTTAGTGTATGTTGTTTGTTGATGTCATTATTTTAGTAGATGAGACAAAAGAAGGTGTCAATGTCAAGCTACAACTTTAGAAAGATACGTTAGAGTCCAAGGGCTTTAAATTGAGTAGAACTAAGACTGAGTATTTAAAGAGTAACTTTTTGGGTCATATGGTGGCTTCCGATATAGAGGTAAAGATTGTTACAGGACAAAAAGAGTTTTTTAAATATCTATGAAATATCATCCAAAGTAATGGAGAAATCGATGAAGACACAGCTCACCATGTTAGATCAAGGTGGCTTAAATGGAGGAGTGCATCAGAACTTTTATGTGATAAGAAGATAATGCTCAAGTTCAAAGGTACATTATATCATTTAGTAATTAGGTCGACCATGCTCCATGGGCAAAGTGTTGGCTCATCTAATAGATGCATAGTCATAAATTAATGGTGGCAGAGATGAGGATACTTTATTAGATGTTCAACCAATCGAGAAGAGATAAGGTCAAGAATATAATGATAAGAAACAAATTAAAGGTGACAAATATCGAGTGAATATTAAGAGAGAAAAGGCTTAAATGGTTCAGACATATTAAGAGGAGACATCCTGATGCTCCAGTAAGAAGATTATACTTATAGATTGTAAGAAGAAAAGAGAAAAGCCTAGGAAAAATTAGAGTAAAGTGATCAAAAATGATATGGCTTTGCTAGAACTTACCAAAGACACGACCCTTAATAGGAAAGTTTAGCATACTATGATACGAGTAAAAATCTCACTTAGAGAAGTCATTCTTTTTTCCATAATTATTTAGCCTAAACTCTTATTCTATAGTACTTCTTTAATAGTTAGTTAGCTTAACTATTTTCTTACCTAACCTAGCTATCTTTCTCTTACAATAGTTTGTTTATTTTATTTATTTATTTATCTTCCTTCTTTTTTATGTATTTATTTACTTATTTTATCTTTTATTTTTTATACTTACATTTGTTTGTATTTACTTTTATTATTATTATTATTATCCTCTATTTTATTTTTATCTTTATTATTACTTTCATTATTATTATTATTATTATTATCATCATCATCATCATCAGCAGCAGCAGCAGTAGCAGCAGCATTATCATCATCATCATCATCATCGTCATCATTATTTATCTTTATTTATATTCATATTTTATCTTATATTTTTATTCTTCACCTTATTTTATCTCTCATTCTCTATTCACTCCCCACCTGCTTTGTTTCTGAGTCTGAAGTTGTTTTGATCATCACTTGTGGTTAACTTTGAAGTTTCATTGTTTTCAAGGTCAAGTTCTCACATTGCATGAATACTTTTTTATCTATTTGCTATATAAAAAAAAAGGTACGTCTTTCTCTGCGTATATTCTACGTTCTAGTTTTTAAACATTAGGTGTCATATCAGGCTTGCTGTTTGCTGCCAATGGAGGGCTGGTGGTTGATCACCGGCGGTTAAAGGTTTTAGTTGGAGTTCTTATGCCTATGAATAGATTGTGTCATTTTGTTTTTTCTCCTATCTGTGGTTTTCAAAACTTAGAGTGCCTGCATGGAAGAACCTGTCCTGTGTAATTTTCTCAGTGGAGGGAGTGCAGTCCAAAAGTTGCTTCCTCATTGGACAGCGTTATCTTCTCGTTGGGACTTGAGTGTCTCCTCGTCAAATCTTCCGTTTTTGTGTAACAACTTATGTAACAACTTGTGTAACAAGCAGTTTGTGTAGTTTGGCTTGAGCATAAGTAACTTTTGAGCTTCCGCCGATGATACGTTGTATACCTTGCAGTAGTGGAAGTTCAGAGCTGCAGATAGTATCGTTGTCGCCGGCGACAAAGCATAAGCCAGCAGAGGGAGTAGCCGATTCTTGGTACATCACAGACTAACAATTCGGCGGAGCATACTGACACCCTGTCACCCACCCTGCTGTGAGTACCGTATCTCTGCCATCTTTATTATTACACCGCCGTTAATTAGGATTCTAGTGTGATTCTTTTAGGTTTGTACTATTATTAATAATAATCGTTATCTTTAATATTTTATATTACTGATATCCGTATTATCATTATTATTATTAGTATTAGTATTATTATTTGTATTATTCATCATTGATTATTATATTTATCTGTATTTTTATTATTACTATTACTATTATTACTTTTATTTTTATTTATTATATTTACAATTATTATTATTATTATTATTATTCATATTATTTTTTAAATTTATATCTATCTATATATATATTAAAATTTTAAATTAAATTAGAAAAATTTTTCTTTTTTCGTTCTTTTGTTGTTATTATTATTATTATTATTTAAATCTTTCTTGTTACATTATTTTATTTATTTAATTATATATATATTTCTATTTTATTTTATAAATCTACATATTTTTATTTTATTTTATTTATT
>JANZLC010000007.1:11997427-12009797 GCA_026413385.1 Erythroxylum gracilipes | reverse complement strand
AATACGTAATTCCTAATTCGATATGGTAAACAATATTCTTATAACATTAAATTATTAACACTAAGTTTCATGAAATTATTGATATTGAGTCACAATATAATTTACTAAAACTATATTTATTTAATTAATTATAATCAAATATAATTAAACATAATTTAAAGAGATTATTATTAAATAAAAATAACTGACTTATTTTAATTTATAAGAATTTATTAATTAATAAATTAATAAATTAATTGATCATTTATTAATTAAAAAATTATTAAAATAAATTAAATTAGAAAATTAAAAAGTTTTGCGGCGTTCAAAATTTTTATTATTAAAATTGATTTTTTATTGGGAGTGGATTATCCATGAATGACAGTGTGAACACAGTTATATTAAATTAGATAAACTATTCTAAACGTGAGAAATCTTATCCAAATGACACATTGATGGTTCCATAATAATATGCTCATCTAGTTGGACGGTGACTTGTGTATTTTTACTTCAAAGGCCAATAACTATAGCCATACACATTTCTTTAGACGATTGTTTCATATTTGATCTCAAGTTTTAAGAATATCACAAAGGTGATCGAGCCAGTAGAATGAGGGGTATGATATCAAAAGATTCTGTATTTAAATTATTTTATTTACGTTTTTTCGATCGAATCTGTAAAATATTCTGATGATATGATTTATAAACTATTGTGTCAATTTAGAGATTTACATCATGCGCACCTAAAGAATAGCGATTGTGGTTCCTTTATTAAAAAAAAACTCACAATTAATACTTTTCACAATTAATAATAATATATGATTCTTTATATTAAAATAATCGCTAATTAATTACATACATCACTTAAATAATGGATCTTTTTCAATATCTTTAAATTAATTAAATAATGTAGTTAAAAAACGTGATTTATATATTATTATGTATTTTTTTAGGGTTATATATTATTATGTATTATCTATTATCAATACTTCTTATTAATAATTAATGTCAATACACTACGCAGTCTACACTACACCAAACTAGAGCATAACTAAAAAAAAACATCACAACATTTACTCTCTCTCGCTGTCAGGATTTTGGTCTGTCCTTGTGTTCTCTTAATTCTCGCGTGCTTACGCTCCCCTCTCTTGCAGATCTCTCTGTTCAGCTCTACCTCTACGCCTAAATCACACACCAAGCAGGTATATTTTTGCCAATTATTCATGAGACTTTCACCATTCGTTTCTATTTTATTTATTTGCTTTTGCTTTTTGTCCGTTTCTTTTGATCTGTTATTCTGTTGGTACTCTGCTGTCTGACTGATCCGTCCAGCTATACCATGTTTGAGGTCAATTCCTTCCTTGATTTTGCACCTTGGGTTCATTTCACGCCAGGATTCTTATCGGATTTTCCTGTCGTGTCTTGTAGACTCCTGGTTTTGCCTTGAATAAATCACTGTAGCTAAATATCTGAGCGTTCTCTTTTTATTTGTTTCTTTCTCTTTGCACTTTGATTCTTGGTCTGTCTCGCTTTGTAATTAGCTCCCTATTGCTCATTTGTTGGCCTTTTTGAACTGTACTTCTTTTCTTTTTTCTTTTTGGTTCATGTTTTTGCCTGGGGTGATTTCATTTGGAAAAAGTTTTAATCTATTATCATCTTGCCTTATGCTTTGTTTTACATAGAATGCGATGAGTTTCTCGATCTGAGCTTCTTACGATGTAAGTTTTAGTGTAGTTTTGATTCTTGTTGGCGTGGATTCCACAGTTAGTCGGTTAGCTGTCAAAAGCTTTGCATTGAATGTTTCTCAAAGTCAAATATTATTATTTCTGCGACTTCTGCTTCTTCTTCTTTAGGAATGGAGGGCGTAGACACTGGACAGAATACGCATTTGTACTAGAATATTATATTCTTTTCGGGATAATCATTTTTGGTCCTTCTGCTCATGCCAGTTTCCTTTTGTTCCTCCTTTACTCTTGGATTAATTACATCAAATCCCCTTGCAGTTTCAGTATTTTTCAGAAGTATTCTTGTAATTTGAATTTAAAAATCAGTTATTTGATAATTAGTTAGATAAAAACATTTTATTCAACATTTTGATATACTGATACAATTAATCTTCTCACTTCTACAAAGTCTCATAGTAAAACACTGGGAAAAAGAATTTATTTGTGTTATGCACGTGGCAAAAAATGTATGTAATTTATTCATGTAGCTTAATCAATTCATTAAATGCACAGCTTAGTTTTGTTGGCATATCTTAATGATGTCTGTTTATATTATTCCTTTACTGACATTGGATTTTAATGGTAGATGGCAATGCAGGAAACTTCTCCTGCTCCAGCTCCAGCTCCAGCTCCAGCTCCAGCTCCTCTCCATGCTCCTAGTGCTGAAGTTGTTGGAAATGCCTTTGTGCAGCAGTATTACCATATTCTTCACTTTTCTCCTGGATTGGTGCATAGGTTTTATCAGGATTCAAGCCTACTCAGCCGACCAGATGCAGGTGGTCTTATGGAAACTGTGACTACCATGCAAGTAAGTTATTAGAATATTTTGAATAGTAGACACATAAATTCACCTTAAAATCATGAGATATGGCACATTTATTCATTCACAAAGTACCTTATAGTATTCACAGCATAAATCATGTAATTATTTATTAGTTGGAATGTTTTGGAGACAGTCCATCTAATGTTCATTTGGTGTGAGTGGATGCGAACATTTTAATTTAATAGGGAGGAAAATGGCACGGTAGGCTTGTTCAGTTGATTTATCAAAAATTTGAACATGAATTGTTTTCTAGTTGTCACCATCCCTTTTATGGAAGGAAATAAATTATTCTGTGACTTGATATCTTTGCTATCATTCTGTGGGATTTGGTTATCTCTATTATGTTGGAATGGATCCATTGGCATCGGGATTTTTTAATCTTTAGGCAATATGGTGTGCCACACTCAGTCAAATGTGATAGTACCCTTGGTTAATGATGATGGGCTAGCTCAAATTTTATTGAGGAGTCCTATCTTATAAATGAAGCATTAGGCAATGATGTGTGTTTCTATTTTATTTTTAGAACATGAGAAGATTAAAATTAGCCACTTAGTGGTGTGTCCTACTCGCCATCCAATAAGAACTGTTGAGTTTCTTATGAGTTTAATCCTCTAGTTAATTTCTTCATGGTCTATTTCTAGTGATCATATTTTTACAAGTCCACCCATAAACTTATGTATTTTACATGTTGTTCATTGGATGTTCACTTATGATCCTATAAGCCGCACAAAGGTAACTAGTAGATTTTATTTTCAAATAATTGGACAACTTTTCTGCATTGGTTAATCTTTGAGAATGGTTATTTTCTGATAATTATGAAACTGCGAGGGAAATTGACTCAATGAGCATAACTCTTTTGAGAATTGCATAATATGGGAGAGCTTCCTATTAATTATTGAATTTTTCTGTAGCAGTGATCTGCTTAACAGTATTTTGTTGGTTGATTTTATTAAAATTTCTGATATTCTTCTTCAAACTTGCTTTGAGCTCCATAGCAATGGCACGACAGCATCGGTGATTACAGTGCTTGTAAACCAAGAAATCAGCTGATTGATATTTAAAGAAACTAATACTTCATGTATATATTTCTGGGACAATAATTTTTTAAGGTATTGAGGATCGATATAGGTTAACTTGCATTCTTGTTGTCATGGTATGTTGCTTTAGATGTCTTGTGGCAGTTTGTTAGTCATTATAAATTTGAATTGAGAGTTTGGAATGACAGTTGTACATGGTTGTAGGTTGACATTTTCTTTTTTCATTATTTTTCACCTTGGAGCAGGCAATCAATGACAAGATTATTTCGTTGAATTACGAAGACTACACTGCTGAGATAAAAACTGCAGATGCTCAAGAGTCTTCTGGGCAAGGGGTGATTGTGCTTGTAACTGGGTGCTTGATTGGAAAGGACAATGTCAGAAAGAAATTCTCGCAAACTTTCTTTCTTGCTCGGCAAGAAAAAGGCTACTTTGTGTTAAATGATGTGTTTAGGTTTGTTGAGGATACTGAATCATTGCCAAACAATTCTGCCATGGTTAATAGAATCCATGAGACAACTGCTCCTCCCACTTCCTTTCCCCCAGAAGAAGGTTGGTGCCATTTTTCAGAATACACAACTTTTTACTTCTCTCCATCCATTTGTTCTCTTGTTTTATTTTTCTCTGGAGCATGCAAAGTTTTTAATTACTTTGAACATTCTGTCCAGAGCCCGGTCAGAGTTCAGATCAGGCTATAGTAGATCATCCTGCTTCCTTGGAGGAGGAAGATCTTGATAATGGTGCTGAAGTTTGTGATCCTTCTGATAAGGAAGAAGGATCAGTTACTGAAGAAGATGTTATTGAACCCCCAGTTGATTTAGCCCAGAATGTAGTTGGTAGTAGTGATGATGCAGTGCCGGCAGCCCTAGAGGATGCTCCAAAAAAATCCTATGCTTCAATCGTATGTTAATGCTCTTGAACCCAATGTCCTTCTTACTCTTTACTTGTTTTTGGGTATTGCTTGACCAGAAATTTGAACAGGTGAAAGTGATGAAAGGTAACAAACCATCTAATCCAGTGTATGTACCTACCAATAATGTGAGTCCATCATCCGCAAACTCTGAGCAGCAGTTACTCAACTCTGCAAAAACTGCTTCTGCAACAAAGGCTTGGGCTCCGGCCAGTGGCATTGTAGCTGAAAGTGGAGACGTATCTGAAGAAGGTGCATTCTTTTCACAAGTGATAGATTGTTGAACTTCCACTTGAATTTACGTGTCCATGTTCACTTGTTGCCAACCTTGTTTCCAGTTTTGGATGTTGATTTAGTGATGCAAAACTGTTTTGCCGGTCATCCTTAAGTTTATATCTTGGTTCCACTGTCCCCACCAGGGCTTAAATCTTAGTAATAGATGGTGCTGGAGAGTCTCTTTTATGGGATTGGGTTTTGGGTGTTCCGTGGCAAGAGGTGAAGAGAATGTAATATAAAATGTTTTGACGTTTTCACCTATATTCTCTGTAAACTATGCTTGTTACAGCTGAAGGTCACTCCATATATGTGCGCAATCTGCCTTATAATGCGACGACTGCACAACTTGATGAGACATTTAGAAGATTTGGACCAATTAAGCATGAGGGCATCCAAGTCAGAAGTCGTAAGGTCTGGTATGCATATCATTATGCTTTTTACTTTATCGAAGCATTTATTTGATGTTTATATTAATCTCCCATTGTCTACAGCAAGGATTCTGTTTTGGGTTTGTTGAATTCGAAACATTGAGTTCTATGCTTAGTGCACTTGAGGTACTCTTCAATACTTTTGTATTACACTTATTAAAGCTTGTTCTCCTTGTCTTGTTTCATTTCATTATTCTATCTGCTTCTACTTAATGGTCTCTTGATTTATCAAGTTGTTATCTTAGTGGAGTTCTGCATTATTGTTTGAAAATACAATCTTGTTCCTGTATGTATGGGAAAATGAAATTTTCACATTAAATTTACTATACTGCATCTGTTTTAACTATAGATGGATAAGATATTATTCAAGAGTCTAATTCTCAAGATTGGAAATTAATGAGAGAAAAAAGAGATGGCAATCATATGATTACTAAATTTTTTCCCATTTAAGATCAACATGAAAGGTTTAATCCTGCTTGTATATTTACCAAAAACTGAAGTATATTTACCTTCTTCGAAGTTTTCGTGTGGACCCTAAAAGGAAACTCCCAAGACAATTTAGCTGAAAATTTATATGAGATATAGGTAGATTTATTGAATCATTGTATATTACCCTATTTAGTTTGTTCTTCCAAATCAGTGTGTGTTAGAACTTTTAAATTTTGGAACTTGATTTCAGGATTTAAAATGTTATTATTTTCTGTTTCTTTTAGAAATTGAAACAAAAAATTCATATTAACAATTAAACCTTTCTTATCATTTAATAAGTTCTTAGCTATGGATGAGATGGTTCCAAACAAGTTGGAGCAAACCCATGATTTATACTCCAACTTGTGGTGCAGTATTGTAGATTTAGTATTGTCATGTTATGTCTCCTATATAATCCTATATTTGAAGATTTTGAAATATTAGTATGAGCATGTATTGCCCTATTATTATGAATAGATTGGCTGAAACTTAATTAGAAATAAGTCATTCAGTTGTCTATTTTTCTCTTGAACATAGTTGATGAAATAACTCAGGAAAATCATCTTCACTAGCAGGCAGAGGCAGTTTAATTATGTAATAACACTGCAATAGGCTAGCTACTTGAAGTGCTGTTATCTCCCTGTTTCTCTCATGCATCCAATATCATTATGCTTTGTTCTTTTCCCCACCGATGCTCATTCCTTTTATTTGGAGAGCAGTATTAGATTTTGGACATGCATTGTTTGTTAACTTAGTCAGAGACTTCTTATGTGAAGTACTAAAAGTCTAAAATGGTTATGTGAAAACTAAATTCCAGGCCTCGCCAATCAGCATCGGGGATCATGTAGCTGTTGTTGAGGAAAAGAGAACTAGTACCCGAGGTGCATCAAATTTATTCTTTAGTAACTTGATCAATTCAAATTGTTGTGTTTGAGGGCATAGCTATTCCTATATTTATGCGTTCAATATAACAGAAAGTCAGAATACTGCTGGTTTTTGCAGTTAGCGGCAGTGGCAGAGGAAGGTATCTTTCAGGAAGAGGCAGGTTTCGGAGTGATAGTTTCAAGAGTCGTGGAATCTCAGGCAGTGGTAGAGGATATGGTAAGAATGAATTCAGAAATCAAGCTGAGTTTTCAGGGCGAGCCAGGGGTTCAGGTGGCCGTGATGGAGGCGGAGAAGATCATCTATGGAGTAATCAAAACGGAAGCAAAAGGGGAGGGCGTCAAGGTGGGGCAAAAGGTAGTTATGTCCCTGCTTGACCATAGGCAACCGAAATTGCACAGATGATTTTTGACAGTAGAAATGAGGGTACCAAGGCATTAGAGATTCTTGCTCACATTTAAGTTGCAATTACACAAGAAAATCCCAGTCTTTTTTTTTTTTTTTTTGGGTTATGTCCATCTGAGCTTCTCATAAATTACGTGACCAATGTTTTTTTTTTTAGCATAATCATGTAACTATTCATGGAAGTTGTGTAATTTTTCAAGATACCTCTTTCACGCACACACTCGAGAATTAGAGTAACTGGAAGAAATTAAATTAAAGGGGCTAAGTTTGGTTCGAAGAAAACAGACGTGACAGATATCATGGAAGGAAAGGGAAGGTAAATCATGACTAGGGACGTGTCGCGCGATAAGATAAGATGATAAAACTTGGTAGAATGAATGTGCTCCATATTCCCATTGCAGAGCAATATCTGCAAGTTGGATACAAACTTTGATGCAGAACAAGCTGGTGAAGCTGACCCAAAGTAGAGAAGCCACAGTGTAGAGCAATCTGCTAGGGATAACCAAGTAAACATAGAAGGATCCAAAAGAGAGCCCCAGGAGCTCCAGGGTGGGACAACCCACTCTGTTTCCTTTGACAGGAGGCTTAGATTCTCTGTACTTTGAGACAGACAGATCAAGCATCTTTGGTGCTGATAGGATGCCAGCTTCTTCAACTTTGGTTAGTAACTTCAGCTGCTCCAACCTCGCTATTAGCTTCATTGGAACTGCGATTTTGGACCCTGCTCTCTAACAGGAAAGACACTCGAGTTCTGCAGTTATGAAGCACATTAAAACCATTGCGTTTCTGACATTAAATCCAAAAATCTAACTTCATTGGTGACTCGTAAGTATTTCAGAAAATTCAGAAACAACTTATGACTCACCAATATGTCCCCATTTCGCCCGAATTCTCTTTAGAAGCCTACATAAGCTAAAATTATCCACTTTACTTACTCATATTCAAGAACGAAATCTCTGCCTACAAAAGGAGCCTAATCTGAACAACAAACTGTCTGGGAAGTAGAGATTGAATTGCAGTTTTCTTTCTAAAGTATCATACAACCAACCTTTTCAGCAGCTGATGGCAATGGTTTCTGGGGTGGCCGTGGACTTGACAAAGAGATGAAAATGATGGAGAACTCTCTGCTACTACGGCCTTCCTTCTCTTAGAAGAACAGAAGGTGAATGGGACAGTTCTGGTGCCACCAAAAGCTGTTGTTTCCATCTTTTCTCTCCAAAACATCTATATCTACACCAAAAGATTGAAGGATTGATAACACTTAGAACCTGGAACTTTGTCTTGTGGGTTGGGTTCGACGTGGCAGTGCATGCTTGATCATTCAAGAGAAGAACTCTTTGTATGTTCAAGACAAGAGCAACGAAACACAGTAACAGATGCCAACCTATTTTAACAATTTTATCAAAATCCTTTTTACTTTAACCTTTTCATCAAACCTCACTCATGACCTTATTATACTCTGACACTTTTGACGGAGAATCTCAACAACCCTACCACTTCACTCTTCTAGAACTAGAAGACAGTAACACTCCAGCATAAAACAATGATAGAACTGAATCTATGAATAATTCAGTTAATAAATTGCTCATGAAGATCTTATCCTCTTATGAAACAATGGAGTTAGGAAATCTATGGAGTTTGACAATTTTTTGCACAAAAACATCAGCAATCATAATAATAGAAAATGGATGCTTTAAGGTGACAAAATGAATATATTTACTGAATCTGTCCACTATAAGAATGATAATAGTAAACCCAATTGGACCTTGATCCGCCCCTCTCATCAATTCATTCACATCAAAGCATTGTGCCACGATCATGGTTAGACCAATTGATACTCTAGACAGGCATATGATACCTTATTCTCACCCCCTGGTCTATACTCAATCTCAAGATCAAATCCTAACAACTTAGTTATCACTTTTGATGCTCATTTAACACTAACTGCTACTCTAAAAGATGTTTAAGAATCTTTTGATCAGTTCAAATTAGAAATTCCCTTCCTAACAAATAGTGCCACCACTTTTGAATAGCAAATACTACGGTCTTGAGTTCATACTAGTACAGTGACATAAACCTTGCTCACCTCTTGAGTTCATATTAGCAGTCTTACTACTTTTGCTTCATAGGCTGAGCTTATAACAAAGCTCCCTTTCTCAATCCTCTCAGCAGACTCCTTTACATTTAAAAGCCTATTACAGTCCATCTTCATCAATTCACTCTTAACCTTCTCCTCTAATATGTTAATAAACACTGCCACTAGGGTGTCATCATCCCTGTGCTTCAACAAAACAATAAAAGTTTTATAAAGTCTTTTCTGTACTGGACAACTGACAATATTTACAGGAGTTGTTATTGTAAGGTCTCTTTTGTTTCGGTAAGAAATGAGGCAAGAGTTGATTCTTCAATTCTCCCATAGACGAAGGGTGATTCTCCTCCTGCTATAATTAAACTAACAACATGCCTCCAAGACATACTTCAGTTGCCTCCAATTTCTCAGCCTCTGTTACAAAAAGTACCTTTCAACTTGAAAAGCCCTTTACCATCGAAAATTGGCATCTCCAGCTTCTTATCGTATCGATTTTAGCACATGGGCATATGGGTTGTCCTCCCTTTTGTTAATTGATTCTCTCCATTTATGGACTCACTATTGGCGTTGCAACACTAGCTCCACTCGTCTCTGCTACATTCTTTCCTACAAACATATAACTTTTACTAAGAACACTTAATACTTTATCTATGGAGTATTAGTGACTTATAAGGCACAAATACTCCAACAGAAGACAAAGCCTTCATCCTATAACGATGCAAGCTAAGGGTCCTTCTTATGTAGACAAAAGGCTTAGCATAAACATAATAATATTTAATATCGATTTATTTTATTTTAATTATATTATTTATTATTTTTGTAACTATTAATAATATATTTAGTAGTTTAATGTAATATTAAATTAAGTCTTTCATTTGAGATTTTATTTATTGATGCAATGTTGTTAAAAATAAGATGATTAATATCTTATTTTCTTTTAGTCTCGTTGGTTTTTAAAATAATAAATAAGATTATAAACTTGCTTATTATTTCATTGATTTATCGTATTTACTTCTCATTATTTAAATAAAATATATAAATAATTTTTGTATGAAATGATAATTTATTTTATTAAAAATAACAATATATTAATTTATCATATTTTATTAATAATTAATAATAGATTAAATAGTTTAAGATGATGATAGATTAAGTTTGTCATTAAGATTTTATTACATTACGTAATCATATTAATAATGAGATGATAAACTTTTTAACTTTATTTATAACTTATTTTTAAATTAATATTACTTACTAAATATTATTATATTTTAATTTAAGTGACAATGTTTAAATATGATAAATCAATCTATTTGGATCATACCACTCATATGATTTGTTTTTTTTTTTCCAAATATAATGTAATGTGGTTATTCATACTTGAATTGTTATCAAAATAATACCGGTTTGATATAATTAATTAAAACAATATCGTTTTAATATGATCTTATGAACAAGAGAGACAAAAGAAATCGTAGAAGCAACAAATAAATATGTAAACAAACCTAGAGATATTGTAACACCGGTGAAGATTCAGAAAATTTAACAAAGGAGAGAAAAACCTTGTTTTTGTGAAAAAAATATAAAAACATGCTTTTAGAAATCACCAAAATGTTATTTTTACATTTTCATAAAATAGTTGTCATTTTTTATTTATAAAACGTGTTTAACCAAACATGATTTTAATATTCATTTTTTATTTTACAAAAACCACAACCAAAACCTAAAAAAAAGAAAACAAACAAGCCCTAAAATTATGTCATTTATGTTAGTTATATTAAATCAATGTCGTTTTAAAAAAGGATTATGGATCGATCGAGCTTTTTGTATCAAGTTTCATACTAAATTTTTAAAATTGAGCTTAATTTAAAACCCGATTAAATCAATAAATTTGTTGATTTCTAATTAGGATAGATCGAGCTATAATTATCAATAAACAGTAAAATTTAAGGGAGGGGCTGATTCTCAAATTTTTATAAAATATAAGAACTTCCTACAATATTTTGAAGACATATGAAATTTGAGTAAGATTAACAAAATTAAAAGAGAAGGTGTATTTTATCTATAAAACAAAACAACAAAGAGAAAGATAGGTTTCAAACTTTTCATAAAACATTCTTAATTTTTTAAAAAAAATCTTAAAAAGTAAATTAAAATTTAATAGGTGTAAGAATGCTGGAAGAGCCCAAATTATAAGAAAATCAGACCAAGCTTTCAAGAAAGCCCAATTCCAAGAAGCCCAAAGTGTACATAACCGGGTTTTCTCTTCGTATAACAAAATCTCTAAACCCTAAAACTAAAACCCTTCACTCCCAAATTAACTCTTGTTCTCTCCCTCTCAGTGCGTCAATGGCAGACACTACCATTGCTCTTGAGAAGCTTAAAGCTTTTTGGCACTCCCAAGTGCACGATGAAGAGAAATGGGCGCTCAATATGGTATCCTTCTCTCTCTTTCTCTGTAGCTACTAACCAAAAATTTTGGTTTGCCCTCGTCTTTTGGGTTAGTTGGGAAATTATTCCATGGATTTCTTAACTTGTTTGTTCTGTTACTTAATCACCAAAATTGTTGCGATAGATTTTATGGGTCCTGTTGGTTGTGGTAGAGATGTCAACTTATAATCTGACAATTCTGGTCTGATCATAGCCATGCGCGTTTTTGTTGTCCGAATAAATTGATGCTTACTTATAGAATTTTAAAAAAAAATGATGGAAAAACGGAGAAGAGTGCGTTTATTATTTCACATTAGAATATTGTTGGAATTGCCCAAAAATTGCTGAGGCTTTAATGGGAAAAGATGTGTCGATTCTTCAAATGTTCAACTCTCATTAAACATGTTTTAATGATGTTTTTTTTAATGCATTGAGGTTGAGGTCTGAATCCTAAGACCATTTCATTGAGGGTGGGGCCAACTATCATCCAAGCTATTGCTTGATGGTTTTAGTAAAATATTTGTGCAATTAAGTATTAGAATGACCAACTTCATCCAAGCTATTGCTTGATGGTTTTAGGGATTCCAAAATTCTATGCGCTGCCTGTAAGTGGACTTCTTTAGGACTATGCATAAACTGACTTACTATGCTTATGGCATAGGCTATTTTTTCGGGTATGTGCCAAGTAGATGAGTCATCCTACAAGGCGTTGATACATTTCCCTATTGATTGGAACATCTTCATTTGCTTTTCCCAGCTTAAGGTTCGGCCCCATGGGTGTATTTGTAGGTTTGCATGCAGCTTTACCTGTCTCCTTGAGTAAATCAGTAACATACTTTTGTTGGGATATAAAAATTCCTTTTCTGGAGTGTGCTACCTCAATTCCCAGAAAATACTTTAACCTTCCCAAAGTCTTAAT
>JANZLC010000007.1:11973628-11986832 GCA_026413385.1 Erythroxylum gracilipes | reverse complement strand
TCTTTTTAGATCATTCGTGAAAAGCACCATGTCAGAAGGTGCTGTTAGAGTAGGATGTTATTCCCTTCAGTTGCATCATAGAAGATAATATTCTGATGCAATCAGAAGTATTAAGGTGGAATATATGCATTCCAAGAGGCACAACCACAAATTAACAGAAGGTCAGACTTCGGTCAGAAGTTAAAAACTCAAAGAAGGCTTAGATTATTGTTAAGACTTCCACATCCGGAAGCCATGAATCCAAATTAGTTGCCTCCTTCAGATCTGTCCAATAACATATAAGGAAAAATCCCTATATTAAACTTATTTGTTTATTTTAATTTATGGGGTTTATTCTATATTTAAAAAAATCTCAAATTTTACTCAAATTTTATAATTATAATATCCGAATTTTAAAAATTAAATTAAATATTTAAATTTACAATTTTTTCAATTTTAACCCGACGTGAGTATTTTCATTGACAACGCATCTGCCTTAATTAAGTTTAACTAAATTAGTACATTTTGTGATTCAAACCCTTAAATCATAATGAGAAATTGGAGTGTTGATATTAGTGACAATCTTATGCCATCTTCCTAGGACCAATATCAACTAAATCCTTACATGGTTGTGTTTGATGTGGAAACAGTCTCCACGTTTGTAGTACTATGTATTGTATAGGATCATGCTATCCAATCCAAAAGCAGCTTCTAATTATTTTTAGGGTCGGATCTTTTGTTCAATATTATCGTATTTTATTGTGTTCAACAAATCTCAACCATTTATTTACGTGAGCTCCACATAAATCTTGTGTGGATCTGAAAAAACAAATGGTTGAGATTCTATAGTACGGAGTGAAACTGAGGATCTGATTTCCTATCTTTGAGTTTGATGTACCGGATCCCTGTTCCGTCCTAGTCAGTAGGCAGTTAGTTCTGCTAAAGCCGATCAACTACTCATATCCTTTAAGCTTATTTCTCGCCATCCTCGGAATATTCTTGATTTGTAGACTGACGTATACGCCTATTACTCTCTTAGTTCCACTCTTAATCATAGTATGGCATTTATATATATGTATATGACCACCTCTCACTGTCAACACGCAACACACTCAGCTGCAGTAAGTTTGTGTGAGCCATGAATAAGGCTGCGACAAGTAAGTCGACTTTGCTTTTTGGGTTCTTCAGTTTTGAGTAATTCATTCACGTTGGATGACAATTCCACACCTGGTTCCTTGTACTTTCCTTCTTATCTCCGTTAGTGTTGTGGTTTTCTGAAAGTAAGTAGAGGATGCCATTTACTGACAGCAGGCAGTTCTTCAGGAAAAGATAAGATGATGGATCAATATGAATTCAATATCAAAGCACTGATATTGCACAATGGGGTGGTTTCAGATTTGATGCACGTTACTTTTAATCTTTTGTGTTATGGCCCTGGTAGACGAAGTCCAGTTATAAAGCTCCATATCTATACTAATCAAATTTCCTATCATCTAATGACTAGATTCAACAGATTCTTTTTGCAGAATGTAGATGTTCATAGACTGGTTTTACGTAAAATAGAAGCCAAAAGTCCTATGTGTTCTGTTTCTGTTACTGTTTGTGGATCATCGTTTTGATAAATTGTATGCATTATACAGCAGGTATTATTGCAGTCTTAGTCGTATTGCTTGCCTTCAAGTGTGTTGCAAGGCCATTGTATCCTCTTCCTAGTTATAAATACCGTGGCAACAAAAAACCTCTGCAGATTTCTCGTCCTTACAATATTGCACATCGTGGGTCAAATGGGGAGATTCCCGAAGAAACTGCTGCTTCATACATGGTGCTCCCCTCTACGATCCTTCATTACATTTTTGGATTGGCTGATACTTCAACAGAGACTAAATTCCATGAAGATAAGTTTAATCCATATATGCTTTTTGCGATAACTAATAGCTTCTTTGTTGCAGAGGGCTATTGAAGAGGGAGCAGACTTCATAGAAACAGATATTTTATCCTCCAAAGATGGTGTCCTGATGTGCTCTCATGATGTCATCCTTGATGACACCACAGACATTGCTGACCGCAAGGAATTTGCTGATCGTAAAAGAACCAGTGAAGTACAAGGAGTCAACATGACCGGCTTTTTCATTGGTAAGAATCCTTGGTCAAGTCTATGGGTGCTCATATGTATTCTGCCAAATTCTCATGTACGCAGTAGAGAGAATTTTGAAAAACTAGTCTTCAATCCTCTACAGTTGATTTCACGCTCAAGGAACTGAAGACATTAAGGTTAAAGAACCGTTACGGCGTCCGGGATCCACAGTATAATGGTTCGTATAGACTCCATTTCATCCCTGAGTACATATTTCACTTACCTCCCCGAACTATCTACTGATTGTAGTCATCTGTAATTCTTGGGCCGTAGATAATGTACAAGCCTCATAATTCTCCAGCAAGTTAAAGATACAAACTTGTTCAGAACAGGAAGCTAAGCATGTGCCATTGTGCGTGAAGCTTTCTGAATGTCTGAAAAGCCACATTTATAAGTGAAAATTGCATTTTCATAGGAATCATATGCACTTAGCATTCTATTTGTGATCCTAATTGAGAGCTATTACAAACTTTATCATTAAACTTTCAGTAGGCTTGACTACACCTGCATAACCCATACTGCATAAACTTTATCATTAAAGACAAATGAGCCTTGCTGAAAATGACAAGTTGATGTTTGATTTGCTCCTTGGCTTAAATCTTAATCACACAGATCCATATTATTCCCCTATATAAGGATCTTGGTGTAGAAAGATGAAGGGAAACTTTTCAGCTTAGCATGATTGAGTAGAAGCAAATTCAATTAATTACATTTGCTCTGCATAAGAAACTAGCAACTATTGTCAAGTTTATACTGTAGAAAGCTGATTATATTCTCTTGATTTATCCCTCTTCAGGAATCTTTCCTATGATCACTTTTGAAGAGTTCATATCGATTGCACTGGACGCACCAAGAGTTGTTGGGATATATCCAGAGATGAAAAATCCAGTTTTTATTAACCAGAATGTAAGAAGGTTTTTGTTATATTATAGCAAAAAGTATGGATAAGCAGTAAGATTCATTGGTCTTATCGGATTGCCTGCCTGTTGTAGGATTCCCTCCCCTAATTTTGATGCTAGAACCACTTTGTGATAGAAAATCCCCCCTCTAAATTAAGTCAGGATGAGAACATTGGTTTGGAAGGGTATTACGTCAACATAAAACTTCCTAGGATGACTTTATTCAATGTGCTAACTGATGTACATAGCTCTATGACTTGGAACTAAAATGACTGAGTCCATGTCACAAACATGCAATGATATGGAGTTTAGGATGTGCTTTATCAATTAAGTTTGGTAATTCGTGATCTATATATTCTTATAGGATACTCATGCATTCTCTACCTTTGGGCTGTACCAACTATAGGTGAAATGGCCTTCTGGTAAAAAGTATGAAGACAAGTTTGTGGAGATGCTTCAGAAATATGGATACAAAGGTCAATATATGTCCAAAGACTGGTTGAAGCAACCTGTTTTCATACAGTCCTTTGCTTCAACTTCTCTTGTGTACATATCAAGTCTCACAGACCTGCCAAAAGTCTTCTTGATTGATGACATCAATATTCGGACTGAAGACACTAATCAGGTTACTGCCCTAACTCTAAGGCTATCAATTCCTTCTTTTAAGTTCTTGTGAGGACATTCGTAAACCAGTTTGGTTCTAACCAAAGGACCGTGCATTAATTTGATGATATGCAGTCCTATGAGGATATCACTTCTGATGCTTTTCTGGACTATATTAAGAATTATGTGGTGGGTATTGGACCTTGGAAGGACACAGTCGTTCCTGTGAGGAACAATTACTTGCAATTTCCTACTGATCTTGTTGCTAGAGCACATGCCCATAACCTACAGGTAACTTGTCTTCTAAGCAGCAGATAACATTACAGTTATGGCAGTCTAGTGCATGACAAGAGATGCCTTCTTTTCTTTTCAGTTGAACATTTTCTGATTAAGTGAATGCCTTCACTTACAAATTATCTCCTGTTTTCAATACCACGGCCTTAGACAAGCAAGTCTTTGAAGTCTTAGGGTAGAGAAAACGGCAGTTAGAGGCAACTTGCTAAATGTAAATGAGATGTTTGAGGGTGGCAGAAGCAGGCTTTCCCTTTAAACTAACTACTGCAATTGCTCAACTTTTGGACTTTGTACAGATCAGTGTTGGACAATGACAATAACAAGTGTTAGTATTCAACTGGAAACAACTTAATCGCACTAATCAAGTGCTTGCTTCTCGCAGCTGTAGGAGATATTGCCATTAGTAAAATATGCAGTCACCTGAAACTCAGTGGCAGTCTCATTCCACATATTGTAATGGATGTGGTAGAATGATCAACATTCTTTTTCCTGCAACAATCATGAGTAGCAAAATTACTTTCATGAAAAAGAAACATACCATTTCGTTCTCCATGCTTTGACATCATCTTCATTGCGAAATTCTTGAGCCCATCTCAACTGCTTCAGTTCTAATTTATAAATGTAGGTTTTTTTAAGTGCTAATAAATTTCCTTAAAAGCTAATCAAGGTTATGTTTGAGTTCAGGTGCACCCTTACACTTACCGGAACGAGAATTCATTCTTGCACTATGACTTCCATCAAGATCCGTATGCAGAATACAATTACTGGATTAACAAGATGGGTGTAGATGGACTTTTTACAGACTTCCCAGGAAGCTTACATGAATTTCAAGAATGGACAGCACCTCGCTCTGGCAGTCATACTGCCGAGAGTACATCCAAGTTGTTGCAACAACTAGCGTCCTTGCTTTCTTCACACAAAAATGGATGAGGATTGATTTCTCATATCACCATGTTTATACCTACTTTCATGCCCCAACTTTTCTTAGTTCCTCAGTTTCGTTCATTCTTAGACTGAACACCAGGAATAATAGATTGCAATTATTAGGCCCTTGGATATATTAATATAGTTTCTCTTTGCCACTTCTTTCTCTTTTCTCATAGGAAAAAGAATGTAAATGATGAACTATCTTCTAATTTTCCTTTTATGTTCTCTTAGGAAGAAAATAAGGGAATCAATGGTCTCCTTTCTGCTCCTTGCTTGAATTTGACATTGCAATGATGCTTGTAATCAGACCAGAAACTAAAAAATCCCAAGTCAAATACTTACAGTGCCTTCAAAAGCAATTGAAGAACCAAAAGTTGATCTTAGAAATGTAGGCAAACTTGGAGTTTAAAACATGATTCTTCCAAGGTAATATTGTTCTTCATAGACTTTGAATCAAGTCAAGCACAGTCTATAGCTCAATTAGGCCCAGCATAATCCACCATTGAATTCATCTGCAGAACCAATTACTTCGATAGCTCATTGTTCACAGCTTCCCCAACAGGTTAAGGTTACTTTTATTTGTCATTTTACAGACAAGTTTCAACCTTTCGTATTTGTGGGAGTGAGGCTGTATAGCGTAGACAACCATGTTCAGAGATTTAACTCAGACAATAGGCATATCTTTGACCCCAAAAAAAAGAAAAGAAAAGTATAGAGATTCACGTACTGGAAAGTTTCATCAGATTGACCAAAGATAGCAACAGCCAGAGAAGCAGAGTAACGAAAGTTAGCAACATATAACAATTGGGTAAATTTAGAAAGTAGAAGAAAAGCTGTATCAAGGCCTAAAACATATATTACCGACGATAGTTATCTACCAAAAGGGAAAGAACCATACAAAAAAATATTTAACTGGCCATCCTAATGGGAACCTTTTATCTTAGAAATCTCTTCAAGTAAATATCTAGATTCAGCAGCAAAATCAACAGGAGCAACAGCTTTAACTGTTATTCTTTGCCTCTTCTCATTATTGTATTCATTCTGAGAAACAGCAACCCGAAAAAGATAGTGATTCCAAGTGACCTGTTTCAGCTTCATTTGATATGGAGTCCCTTCTTCCTGAAACCCACAAAAGCAACTTGACTTAGAAATTAATTTCTATTGGAGTTTATCCTCATCCGTTTAAGTTGAACAATTTATCCTATTTGGCAATTTACCTGTGATTTCAATATATCAAGTTCATCAGCAGAGCAACCAATGATCTTCTCAGCTTCTTCATTAAAAGCAGAAACAAAACCTTCCCCGCCTGAATCTGATATTCGAACTACCAAGATATACCTATAAAGGGGGGAAAAAAAGGATATTTTGCTCAAGCAAATTCCTAAAAGTACTTAGATCTACTAAATTCATTTACTTCTAGCTTCTCACCTGAGGCTGCAATCTGCATCATTCTTCTGGCACCCTTCACACCAATATCCACCTCCAACTGCATCAGTCACTTTTCTGTTGCATGTCTTGCAAGCTCGATACCACATAGTCTGATCAGGTTTGATGAAGCTTATATATGCCCTAACACTGAAGAATGCAGGCTGTACAAGACATGCAAATTCACTGTTAGAGATTCCAAGCCACTCTTCATAAATCAAAGCAACTCGCATATAAAAGATAACCTAATAGACAAAGCCCACACTTGAAAGAATAGCCCTAGTACACAGGAAAGGATGGGTTCCAATTAGTAAGTATTATGCATTTACAAGTCAAATAAGGTTAAAAGAGATAAATTGAGCCATTTTTCCTTTTTACGTAAAAAGAGTGATAAAACACGTACCTTATCACTGCCCAAGGATGGGTCTGATGTTATGCGGGACATGGAAACCCTATCAGAGTACATTGACCAAATTCCACTCTTGGTTGAAGGGCTCAAACCAGAGCCAACAGAAGCCATTGATGTCAATTTACCTTCAGAATCATACCTAAAGGAGGACAATTTAACCTTCAGAATGATTTAAGAAAAATATAAAGGTTAACATGCAATAGCTTGCATAGTTGCATGATGAAAAGATGTACCAGCATCTCAGCTTCTTTGCTTCAGGAATCTCTGGGTCAACTTGCAGTATGCTTCTGGGAAGCGTGGATAAAGAAACACCTGAAGAAAAAGAAGACGTAATAGTTGATAAATAACAGGCACCATTTAAATTTCATAATACATATGCCATAAATCCTAAGATTAAATTACTATGATTATATTTAAGATTACCTTGAAAGTCTCCAACCTTGAGGGATTTAATTGCAATTATGGGAGACTTATGAGCAATATCAAACAGTTCATGCCCCACATTGGTAGCTAGATCATTCCATAATGAGACGACAACAGTCTTCTTCCTGAATTGCATAAACATTTTATTTCAGTACAATAATAGCAAACAACACAGTGTACAAAAGGCCATACTTACGTCTGATCAGCAATAGTTATATCACGCTTTGGAACTGTCTCATTGTTACTCTTCCTCCGGATGCTGACAGATGGAGAAACACTTTGAACAACTCCAATTACATCTGACCATTGTCCCAAGAATGACATCACCAAACAGATGAAAAAGAAAAACTTTATATCCTTAACAAAACACTCCAAACTTTCTTACCAACAAGCTCCTTTGAGTTAATATAGGGACCCAGTTCGTCAATTGGTACAAAGTTGAATTTTGTTTCAGGAATAAAAGCTGCTTCGCTACTGGCTTCTTCCACTTCAGAGTTCTCATTCAAAGTCATCTCATAATCATTTTTCACTGTTTTAAATTGCTTGTTAGCAACTTTTAGTGTTCCTTTAGATATGTAGTAAACTTTCCCCAATTCAAACTTTTCATAGAATTTCCTTGCAGCTTCATTGAACATTGTTGCTTGTATCTGTGTACCCTGAACATTTCATATTTATTTATCATATCAGTAACGAAATCACACAATAAAGTTTTTTTTAAAAAAAGAAAACCATAAAAGTGTCAAACTAAGTACCAACTTACATCTTCATCGGTTAACTCAACATTGAAAACACATCCTTCTCCCCGCACATTCTTATAGGTTCGCATACTCCCTTTGTTTGTAACACGAACCTTAATTGTCCAATTCCCTTGGTAAGGATTCAAGGAAACAAGAGAGTGTACTCTTCGTGTCATGGCCATTCGTGCAGCTGGAGCCATACTGTTATAAAAGCGTAGAACATAAATACACATTGTCCATTCTACAAAGCACATACAAGACGAAACAGCCAAAACATGCCAGACAAATACATAAGACAAAATCCCGAATGATTAGCAGGAAACATCTAAAATATGGTCTCAGATCAAACAAACCAACTTACTTGCTTCGCTGCTCCTTGACAATTTGGGCAGCAGATTTAGTAACAACTTCTTCCTTCGGTTGCAAAACTAAAGCTCTGTCTCCTTCCTCTGGAACCTCTTTTTTGGCATCTCTTTCTTGCTTTGGCTTCAATAAAATTCCTTCTTCCTTCTTGACTTCATCCTTTATCTCCACTTCAAGTGCAGGAGAAACAGCTTCACATTTGGTTATAATAAGATACCTGCGACAATAAGAAAGTTAACAGTCAGATACTTTATAAAAACTGAACAATGCCCAAAGAGGTGCACCATGAGTATCTACTTCTCTGATTTGCTGGGAATTTCGTTGACAGTGTAGTCAAGAACACGAATTAAACCCAGGTTCTGAATATTCCCAGAGATGACCTCAGAGGTGAGACGGGAGCTAAAAATTGCTTTGATCTTCATCTTTCCATCACTTGCATTAAATCTGGAATATCAGGATTAACTACTTCAATTAAAAAAACAACAACAAAATAACACTAATAGACATCAAGCTAAATTCAACTGGATCTGTGCCCTATAGACATTTCAACTTTTCTCTCTCTGCATTGAACTAATGAACCTTCAAGTTGCAGTAGAACAAAAACTAACAGAAAATACATATAGAGACGTGCATATGAACATACCCGTAAGATTTGCCTTTGGGCTCGAGATTGGTAACTTGAACAATGATCTCCGGAAGATCAGAGGGAGAATCAGGGTTTGGAATCGACAGCAACGTTGACACAGCATTTGGGCTCACCATTTTCCCCATTTCTCTCAATCGCTGCCTTCGTTCTAAACTAGGGCTATCAACAAAGTTCTCTTCTCTTGCAAACTCAGCCGCAGTACGAGAAGAGATAAAACGGGTGTAAGGAGGTAGGAGAAAAGAGACAGCTGAAGGCCATATTTAAAATGGTCAGGGCTTTTGGCGCCATTTCTTTGGGTTCTAAGTCTCTTTTTAGCGGTAAACAATTCCAAATCAAACATTTTGACATTTTGGGTTGCGCCAAACTTATTAACCGAGCTTCTTTGAAAATTGCAGATGAGGTTACTCTTTTGACCCCATGACTATATTATTTTACGAGTTTACCAGACTTCTAAGCAATTCGGCTAACTCGTCGTAGTAACGTTACGAATACTATACTGGACTTGGTACAGATTGAGTTTTGGTACGATATTATATCGGTACTGGTCAATATCAGATACCATTTTGGTTAAATTTTAAATTTATGAAATAGTCCCTAATTTTTTTTAGAAATTGCAAAATAGTCTATTGTCATATTATACAGTTGTACCGTATACTTTATAAGTTTATATTAACCTTGTTTCAATATATCATAATAATAAATAATAACCATAATTAATATGAAATAACAATCATTTTCAAATACTTCACATATAAATAATAACCACAATTAATGTGAAAAAAGACAATTATCATCATACAAATATAAAATTAAGAATAATATAAAGTATTTAACATATTACAATTTTATCATATAATAAATAATAATTACATCAAATAAAAATAATAATAAATATCCTTAACTTTCAAACTATTACAATTTACTACAAGAGTTCGTGACGAGGAATCAACTAAGAAAAAGTAAAACTTGTAACAAAAACATTTACAATTACATTATATATATATAATTTAACATATACATCAAATATAAGTTAAATTAAAAGAAGAAGAAAAACAAAAACCTAGAACTTAATTCAATTGTCTACGGAGGATATCCGTTATAACTACAATGACCCCAAGGCGTTGTACTCACACATTAACTTAAAAATCTAAATTGCAAACCTTTGCAATTTTGGAACATCACTTCCGAATTGATCCCACCAAGAAATTGTAAATCGTAAGATAACAAAAGTAGTGTTACAAATAAAATAAAGTAATAATTAATTTCCAACAAATAAGAAAAAAGAAACAGTTAATACCTTGAGAAAGTTTTGTTATTTGTCGAATAGCAATCGACAATCCAAAATTCTCATAATACAACTTATAAAGCTCTATTCGTGAGCATAAAAGATCTTGCATCATTTCATGGCCAACAATTATTATAATAGTGAATAACATTTTTCTATTGACTTCAACTTTTTTTGTAAAATCTGGTCTGAAATATACATTAAGATTCAAAAATGCCCCAGCTGCAAACAAAGGAAAAGAAAGTTGTCTTTCTCATTTCTCATTGATAATTGAAAGACACGGTGTATACAAAGAAGACATATATTTCAGATTGGTTTTGATTGCTTCCTTTGCTCTTTCCATGGCATTCAAAAAATAACTCATTATTGGCTTTTCTTCACTATCAGTCAAGCGAAGCACCCTCACCAAAAGCTCACAAACTCAAATAATAAATTGACATTAAGACCAAAATTTTCTATCTTCCAGTATAATATTACAAACCTCCACTTCAGCTTAGACGTAGCATGCTGAGATGCAATCCACTTATCACTTGTAAACATTTGTCTTAACTTTTTCTTCATCGAAACAAAAAAATGAAGTGATAAGAAATTTGTGGCTAATCTTGTCACAATAGAACGACACAAATTCCTACAATTGGTAATTCTTTCTCATTAAATTCAAAAAACATACACGATTATAGATAAACTTGGTCACCTTTTTTACTTTATGCATAGTCTCGTCAATAATAGGAAAATACCTAGGATCCGTTATATTCTCCAGCATTAGGTCAATGCAATGTGCAGCATAAAGGAGTCCAAAAAAAGAATTATACGTATTCTATAGCCTTCTTCCCGCTGCTTTATAAGCAGAATCATTGTCAGTAATAAACTGAACAATGTTTTCTGGCCCTACTTCTTTCAAACTTCATTAAATATCGCAAACAAAGTCTTAGCATTCTTAATAAGGCCATATGCATTAATATATTTCAAAAACATATAGTCATTTATAAATAAACCAAAAAAAATATAATAGGCTCTTATCTCCTATTTGTCAAACTATCACACATAAGTGAACATCCATAAATAGCCTAATTCACTCTTCTTTCTGCCAAATAACTTCTAATTTTAGAAACATGACAACTCAATAATTTACCTTTTAAGTCATCAAACGAAGGAGCTTTGTATCCCAGACCGTAAGAGGCTATTGCATCCACTATAGATTGATAATAGTAAGACTATGAAACATTGAATGATGAACCTATATCATACCACCATCTAGCTACTGCTATATCAACATTATGAGCCACTTCTCTTGATTGCATTGCATTACGAATTGAAAGTTGGGCTCCAGGAGTTGTTTGTGGTGCAAAAAAAGTAATCACCTGTCTTTTTCTTTTCCTAGCATCAAGTGCAGGTGTAACATTATCTTCTTGTTAGGACTGAGATGGAACACTATCACTACCACTACCACTACCATTGTCACCTTCAACATTTTCACAATCATCACGAAAACTAGCAAATGAAGTTTTACTATAAATTTTAAAATTCAACCTTTCCCTTCTATATTTCTCATGCTAATCTTCTTCAAGCAAAGTTTTCATCTACCACTTCACATCATGACTTACTTTTTTACATGGTTCCACATCTCCTTTAACCCCAGCTAAATGCTTATTTAATTGAGTTATTCCTTCACCTTTCAAATGCTTGTTACAAAATAAGCAAATAGTATGGTTCCTCATACCGAGAACCAATGCAGCATGAGCCCAAGCTGGATCATTATATCTTCCTAAAGTGGTTTGATCATAAGTACTTGAACTTCTTTCCATTTATCTATAAAAATAAAAGAATGCACATATCAAAATAAAGAACACATAATTTCAATACACAAATACGCATGTCCTTCTTATACAATATAACTCATACATCATACACAGTTCAATTTCTTCGAACACAATTCACCATAATTCAAAAACTAACAATTCAATTATTCAACAAACATAACTACATAAAACATACATAAACAATTTCTATTTCCAACAATCACAAAACATACATAAACAATTTCTAACAATTTCTAACAATTTCAATTCAACCATTACAAAACATACATAAACAATTTCCATTTTCAACATTTTCCATTCCCAATAATTTCCAACAATTTTGAACAATTTCAATTCAAAATTTCAAACATCACAAAACATACATAAACAATTTCTATTTCCAAATTTCCAACAATTTCATTTCCAACAACCAACAATTTCAACCATCACAAATTCACAATTCATAAAATAATGAAATATACATAAACAATTTCTAACAATTTCATTTATAACATTTTCCAACAATTTCAATTCAACCATTGCAAAACATTAATAAACAATTTCCATTTCCAACATTTTCCATTCTCAATAATTTCCAACAATTTTGAACAATTTCAATTCAAAATTTCAAACATCACAAAACATACATAAACAATTCTCATTTCCAAATTTCCAACAATTTCATTTCCAACAACCAACAATTTCAACCATCACAAATTTACAGTTCACAAAATAATGAAATATACATAAACAATTTCAAATTTCAACAATTTCAAACAATTTTCATTTCTTAATTTCAACAATTTCTAACAAGTTCATTTATAACATTTTCCAACAATTTCAATTCAATCATTGCAAAACATTCATAAACAATTTCCATTTTCAACATTTTCCATTCCCAATAATTTTCAACAATTTTGAACAATTTCAATTCAAAATTTCAAACATCACAAAATATACATAAACAATTCCCATTCCCAAATTTCCAACAACCAACAATTTCAACCATCACAAATTCACAGTTCACAAAATAAATATACATAAACAATTTCAAATTTCAACAATTTCTAACAATTTTCATTTCTTAATTTCAACAATTTCTAACAATTTCATTTATAACATTTTCCAACAATTTCAATTCAACCATTACAAAACATACATAAACAATTTTCATTTCCAACATTTTCCATTCCCAATAATTTTCAACAATTTCAATTCAAAATTTCAAACATCACAAAACATATATAAACAATTTCTATTTCCAAATTTCCAACAATTTTC
>JANZLC010000007.1:11920324-11939748 GCA_026413385.1 Erythroxylum gracilipes | reverse complement strand
AAAGCGTGGCCTATCGATCCTTTAGACCTTCGGAATTTGAAGCTAGAGGTGTCAGAAAAGTTACCACAGGGATAACTAGCTTGTGGCAGCCAAGCGTTCATAGCGACGTTGCTTTTTGATCCTTTAATGTCGGCTCTTCCTATCATTGTGAAGCAGAATTCACCAAGTGTTGGAATGTTCACCCACCAATAGGGAACGTGCGCTGGGTTTAGACTGTCATGAGACAGGTTAGTTTTAACCTACTGATGACAGTGTCACAACAGTAATCCAACCTAGTACGAGCGGAACCGTTGATTCGTACAATTGGTCATTGCGCTTGGTTGAAAGGCCAGTGGCGCGAAGCTACCGTGCGTTAGATTATGACTGAACGCCTCTAAGTTAGAATCTGGGCTGGATGCGATGAGTGTGCCCACTAGCCGATTGCCGACCTGCAGTAAGGGCCCCCGTGGCCCCAGAGGCACGTGTTATTGGCCAAGCCCTCGCGGCGAACAAGCCGCGCGTGCTGCCTTGAAGTACAATTCCCACCGAGCGGCAGATAGAATCCTTTGCAGACGACTTAAATATGTGACGGGGTATTGTAAGTGGCAGAGTGGCCTTGCTGCCACGATCCACTGAGATTCAACCCTATGTCGCTCCGATTTGTCCCCCCACAGGAGCAGGTGAGTGGAGGCTGGGGAGCCCCCCAGAAGGAGACTTAGGCGAGATTTCGATGGGAGAGCGCCTGCCATGGGGGGAAGGTCCACGAATGCCTACACAACAAGTCTTTCGCGCTCTCCTCTGTGGTTCGGATCCCATGGAAGTCCAAAGCGCGCCTGGACGTGTGCTTGCCTTGGACCTCGCTTCGCCTTTTTCACGGCTGCGGTGCCTGGCCTGGGTGCCCGTAGGCCTGGCGCTGGCCAGCGCGCGGGCCTCATGGCCTGCCCCTGCCTGCCTCCCAGGGTGCCAGCGCCTGCGGGGCCTGTCCTACTCCAGCTGTCACGGGACTTCTATTTTCACAAGCTTAGCCCGCGCGGGGCTAGCAAAACTCGACCCAAATTTGCTAGCAAGCCTTCCCACGAAATGTACTCACTTAAGCAACGAAAGACTTGAGCAAGCTAAGAGGGAACAAAGAGAGCACAGGAGAATAGAACACTTGGAATGATTAGCCGAATCGTCCCGCAAGGGAGGAATGATTAGTTTTCCAAGGGGATGTTATAGGTGGCCTCCCTATCGCCGATATTGGGCTGGTGTTGCCTGCGATGTTGGAACCCGGACAGGCTGGTGCCTCGCTAGATGTCCCGATGGCCTACAACTGTTAGCTTCGTGGCTTGGACTTAGGCAAGATTTCACTGGCTGGCTGGCCCTGGCGCGCTGGCGGGTTGGCCTACCATCACGGCGGGGCCCAGGCGCATATCAAAATAAGATATTAAGTTAATACATTTTATTAAATATTGTGAAATATGTTTAACGATGTAAGAGATTACTATAATTATAAACACAGGAGAAGACGACGATAGTGACAGATGACAAAGGAAAAGAGGACGGCAACGACCCAAATCAAGATCTAAACTCCCACAGAGATTCGGACAATAGAATTTTAATCGGAGATAAGAAGAAGATGATCGAATGGCTGCAGGTTGCGGGCGTGATTTCAGAGTTAGGTTAAAAGCTCTTAACTCGGTCACGGGTGTGATTTTATAAGTCGCACCTAGTAAATTTTTTAAATTTTTTGTTATTTTAATTTAAATTAACTCAGTCACGGGTGTGACTTAAAAACTCACGCTCGTGACTAACTTTTGTAGGATTTATTTAAAAAATTTACTTACCAATAAAATATTTTTCTTATTTTAATTATAATTAAGCGTGACTGAAAAATACTGAGTTAATTAAAATTAAAATAAAAAAATTTAGTCACACCTATGACTGCAAACTTTTATTTCAAGATTTGTAGTCACACCCATGACTCGTGTGTTTATGCTTTTGTGAATTATTTCAATTCAAAGCAGCAAATCCATGTGTATTTAAACCATTTATAAAATCCTAAATTATTTTATTTTTCCACTCCAAATATTTACCTATTTAATCATAACTAAATTATTCAATCAATTACAAAATTAATAATTGAATGATGATATATTTTTTTCTTTTTAATTAGATTTTTTATATTTGTATTTACTTTCTATATTTTATCCATTTATAACAAATACGTCACACTTTACATTTCCTACTTTTCTTCATTCATTCCAAAATGTTACAACCTAATTTTAGTTATTCATTTTTAATATATAACTTATATACTTTTAATATTTCTATCATAATTCCTTTTTTAATATACATTTAAAATTTTAAATATTGATAATTTGATCACAAATTTTAAAATTGCACAATATTCATTTATACATCAAATAATATCACATGTTGGGACTTTTTTATTATCTTAATTAATTGAAATAACTAAATATAATAACTTTGATGTTCTAGTCACGAGTGTCGTGAGTGATGATATTGGTTTTTTAAACTTATATATTATAATATTTGTATTTACCTACATTAAATATTTATGATATTATCAGAACATTTTAAATTACGCAATTGACCTTTTTAACTTAATTAACTACAATATTTAATTTATTACAAAACATTTAACATTTTTTATTTTTTCCAGTAACATAACTAATTTTACTAATCCATTTTTAACATTCTAACTTATATATTTTTAAGTTTTGTATAGCGTAAATTATCATATTTCATTTTCTTTTTTTTTTCATTCCAAATTTTTACTAACTAAATTTACCAATTCATTTTTAATATTCAAATTTATATATTTTTTAATAATTCTATCATAATTATTTTCTTATTATACATTTAAATTTTTAAATATTAATAATCTTATCACAAAAATTTAAAATACAAAATATTTATTTATTTTAGACTTATGTGGTTTGAGTTTTTAAATTTAGTTTATATATTTTATACATTTATAACAAATATATTAAGCTATACATTTCCTTAATTTTTTATTTTTCATCCCAAATTTTGACTAACTAATTTTACTTATTCATTTATAATATTCTAACTTATATATTTTTAATATAACAAAATTTAACCTTTTTAATAAAAAAATACATTTCAAATTTTAAATATTTATAACTTGATTACAAAATTTTAAATTACTCGATATTTATTTATACATTAAAATTATATAATGTATTAATGTAACATGTGACTTTTTTTTTACCTTAATTAACGACAATATTTAATTCATAACAAAACATTTAACTTTTTTATTTTTTCCAGTCACATAACTAAATTTACTAATCCATTTTTAACATTCTAACTTATATATTTATAAGTTTTGTACAGCGTGAATGATTATATTTCATTTCCTAATTTTTTTCATTCCAAATTCTTACTAACCAAATTTACTAATTCATTTTTTATATTCAAATTTATATATTTTTAATAATTCTATCATAATTCTTTTCTTATTATACATTTTAAATTTTTAATATTAATAATCTTATCACAAAATTTTAAATTACACAATATTTATTTATTTTAAACTTATTTTGTTTGAGTTTTTAATTTAGTTTATATATTTTATACATTTATACATTTCCTTACTTTTTAAATTTTTCATCCCAAATTTTTACTAACTAATTTTACTTATTCATTTATGATATTCTAACTTATATATTTTTAATATAACAAATTTTAAATTAAGTGGGCATTTATATTACTGCACATTTCCGCAGTATCTATCTGCTATTCTCTATTAAAGCATACTGTTAGTTAGTATAGTAGGTATATAAGATGTTGACCAAAGATGGCAGCCCATTCAAACATCATTTACCTTTTACTGGAGTGGGAGCTAGACTTTTTGACCTAATTTAATTTCAGATTATAGCCAACCTTATAATTCATACAAATTTGTGTTTGATATTAATTTCTTTTAATGACATCTTCTAAAAGTACACGATTGAGGGTGAGCCTACCCGTTACTCCTTTGAGACCATAAAGTCAGAAATTCAAGTCAAGGAAACAACTTGAATTGAACTCGAACTTATTAAATGCCATTAAATATAATCTAATATCTTAAACTTCAACGTGGATGAACTTGAATTTTTAGCTATCTCTACCACCACCAGATGTTCAGCTAAGCTTCTCCATGTCAACATGTTCGTCAGAATACTTGAACAAGGCTTTTCCATCGTAAGTGACTTAACTCATGTCAAGGGTTGGTGAAAGCACGAGGAAGATAACAGAAAACAGCAATGTGAAATAAAAAACAACTGTATGATCTCTGAAAAAAAGAGTATGGATCTTAAAGATGTGATTCAGGTCAGGTGCATTGTTACCTTAAATATTAAGTTCAAACATTTCAGAACCTTAGAAGTTCAAAAGAATATCTTGGGTTGGACAAAAAGATGGCATTTTTAATTAGTTGCAGATATCCAATTATCACAACCTATGACTCTTGTTTGTCTTTTCTCGTTGGAATTACAAGTCAAAAGTCAAAAAGCCGTGAAGCGATGACCTTTGAATGCTTTGAAGTGGAAGTTGAAAAATTGCTATCACCAGTCTGCACTAATCTTTGCTCGGCTGTGGATTAGGAAGAGTGAAACTAGGAAAGAACCCATTTCCGTTGTTGTTGCAAGGATCATTTTCCTTCATTGCCCAGTTTTGTTCTTAGCTTATAACCCTAAAGCCTCTTGAATTTCTTCATTTTCCTTATCTTTTAGTTTTCTCTCACTTTCTCCAAGCGAATATTTGCTTCGAAAAAGAAAATCTCTCTGTTTTTCGATGTTGGTTCCTGTGTTTAGATTTATATTTCGCGAGGGTCTTTATTAGATTTTGTAGGTTCTTTGATCATACCTGCTCGTGTACTGGCACGACTTACATGCAACAAAGAAGATGATTATGTGCTTTCCTTGTCTGGATTGAGTTTGAAACTCAATTGCAGCACTTCTTCAGGTACCGTCTCAGACACCGGCCAATGATTTTGGAATTTGATTGACTTTAGTTGCTGTAACCAAGCCAGTTTCCTTTATCGTTCCTTTCTAATTTTTCAATTTAGTCACAATTTTCCCTAGTCTCTGCCGTTATATCATGGCAAAGATTCTGAGTTAATTCGACATAACGAAGAATTTTCTACTCTTACAAGTTCCTAGAGCTTTGATGGAGTTCATTGTCCCAAAGCCTATCCGCTGACAGAAAAGTTTCTTTATTCGGTGCCAAATAGAATTGTTTGTGTCCCAATTTATCAGTTAACTACTTGCAAAAGCGTGCATTTCTCCATTTGCACGCACATGATATAGGTGTTTAGTTCACTTGAAAGAAGTTGTGCTTGGGGTTTTACAATCACTTCAGGTACTGTCAATCTAATATGGCCAACTGTGAAGAAGAACAACATATTTTTGCTGCGGCACAACATATACTGAAGGCATTGTGGGCGAGTAAGTCCCTAGGTGATGATGCCAAGAGAGCCATTGCAGAGCTTGACTGTCATTTGTCTGCAATATTTCCAGTAATTGAAAGAGATGAAGCGGTGCATGCTGAGGTTGACGAACGTCTGAAATCTGCAGAGAGGAAGGTTATGCAGTGGAAAGCAAATCCATCTTCGATATGGGATTCTGGTCCCACCAAAACCTGTGAATACCTACAGGCCGTTAATCAAATTCAGTTAGTAATGGAAATTTTAGGAGGCTTGTCCATGAACAATATTAGTAAACGGAGGGAACTTGCCTGCCGAGCACAGTGTGCTCTGCAGATTGCAATGTCGAGACTCGAGGAAGAGTTATACCACATTATTGTTCAGCATAAGCAATCTTTTGAGCCACAGTACATGTCCTTTCGTTCGCATATGGTGGATGTAGCTTCTAATGAATCATTTGCTTCAGTGGAGGATGAAATAGTTGATAGAGCATCTTCAGGTGTGACTGCAACAGAACTTTTTCAACATACTATTGATTTGATTGATCCTCAGGTAATTCCTGACATCAAGGCCATTGCTCGTGCTATGTTTGCTTCTAATTATGAAAAGGAATTTTGTGAGACATTTGTTGGCATAAGGAAGCAAGCATTAGATGAATACTTGTCCAGTCTCAAGTTTGAGAAAGTTAGCATTGAAGATTTGATGAAATTGGACTGGGAAAACTTGAACAGCCGGATTAAAATATGGTTGCTGGCTGTGGAGATTTTTGTTCGTTTGTATCTTGCAAGCGAGAAAAGATTCTGTGGCCAAATATTGGGTGAATTCGGTTCTGTGAGTTCATTTTGCTTTGCTGAGATTTCAAAAGCTTCAATCCTGTGTCTCTTGAATTTTGGGGAGGCTGTAGCAATGGGGCCTCATAGGCCGGAAAAGTTGTTTCGCTTGCTCGACATGTATGAGGTTGTTTTGGATATTCTTCAGGACATACATGAATTATATTCAGAGGAGACAGGTTTTTTCGTTAGGATTGAATTACATGGCCTTTCAATGCGTTTAAGGGATTCTGCAATGGTGACACTTACGGAGTTTGAGGATCTCATTTTATCTGATGCATCTATTCAGCGTTTCCCTCAGGGTGGAATTCATCACCTGACAAGGTATGTTATGAATTACATCAGTACCCTAACTGTTTATAGTGGTATCCTCGATTTTATTCTCAAGGACCAACCTGTAGATGGCCAAAGCGCAAGTCCTGAGATTGATAGTGGACAGAATTCAAATGATGTTTCTTCTTCAATACTCTCTCCATTGGCTCATCGCCTCCGGTCACTTATATCTGCTCTTGAATCCAACCTTACTGAAAAATCTAAACTCTACAAAGATGGTTCCCTGGGGCATATTTTCTTAGTGAACAACATCCACTACATGGTCCAAAAGGTTAAAGACTCTGAACTAAGGCTTCTTTTTGGAGATGAATGGATTAGGAAGCACAATGGTAAGTTTATGATGCATGCTCTGAGCTATGAGAGAGCCACTTGGAGCTCAATTATTTCTATCATTAAAGATGATGGGAAGACAAATGCTAAAGAAAAGTGCAAGAGATTCTGTAATGCTTTTGAGGAAGTGTACAAGAGCCAGACTCAGTGGCATATTCCCAATCCTCAGCTTCGAGAGGATCTGCAAATTTCAACTTACCAGAACCTAGTCCATGCCTATCGAACGTTTCTTGGAAATAGCAGGAATATTGGTGACAAATATATTAAGTACACTCCTGATGATCTTGGAAAAATGCTTTTGGATCTTTTCGTAGGATCCCCAAGATCCCCGAACAATTCACGAAGAGGATGAATCTTACAGGTTTCAATTTTCTGCTCTCTGCTTTTATAGTTTCTGTTCCTTGATCCATTGCTTCTTCAAGTGTTGTTAGTGTACTACTCTATGTCGAATGTAAATTTCTTGATGAACCTCAAATTTATCTCTACCTAATAGTTTTGGCCAGTATCTATTGTACATGGTGCACGTTCTTATGTATGGAAAGGCCTAGCTGCATTGGGAACATAACGGTTTAAGTTCTGTCTTAGATTCCATCAGGCCAGTTGAGACATGCATATGTTGATACACCAAAATCTCTTATGCAAATTGAGTTTTATTTTTTATTTTATTTTTTTGACTCAATCCAACGAGTCGAGGATGATAATTTTTGCTTGGAAAAGTAAACAAGAGCAGGTAACTAAGTCGATTTTACAGCAAGATGCATATACAAACACAGTTATCTAAAAAGTTCTATGCTACATGTATATTCATTTGAAGTAGAATTGAAAGAAAACTTGGCCAAGTTTCAGTTACATAATCGCAGGTGCATAGGATCTTCCAACTTGAAACATAGTAGAATAGTCAACTCTTTTTCGTCACATTGTGCAATTGACGATAATACACAGACCACGGAATAAGATCCTCTATTTAATTTTATGGTGTCTTATTATGTCCAGTAAATCTCAGCATTTATTTATGCGAGCTTTACGTTTATTTATGTGGAGTTCACATAAGACCCGCATAAATGAATGACTGAGATTCACTGGACACAATAAGATATCATAAAAATTGAACAAAAGATCTGGACTCTAGGGATCACATATTCTGATTTCTATCTAGTTATGCCCTCATTAAGTGAAGTTGGGCGGTGAGTTGGTTAATAAATGCTACAGAAAGTGATTTGAGTACATTAAAATAGCAGTTGAAAAATTCAAAGGCCACCTTTTCTCCACGATTCCATCATGTTAAAGACAAGGGTAGTACTGTGGGGCTGAGTTTTAAGATTGCAGTCGAATTGGACCCATCCCTGTTGGGCATACCGGGTGGATTCATCTTGTGATCATGCTTTCCTGGTGAACTTGAAATGGGTATCGCAAGTTTTACTGTTAACTTCTAAAGACAATGCAAAGAAAGAAAACCTACTAACAAGAATAGTTACCTAGACTCATCTGTATATTCATCTAAGTGTGGCATTTTTAGTCGGGCTCGGCTCAACTAGGTCTTGTTCGGCTCGAAGTTAACAAATTTGACTTGAGTTAGATTGAATTTTGGACTTCCGACTGGACTCATAATCTAACTCAAAACTCAAATGGCATGTCTAACAAATAAGAAATAAAATTTTCTGTCCAATTTTATGGTGTCTTATTTTATCTTATAAATTTCAGTCATTTATTTATGCGGGTCTTACGTGGGTCTCGCATAAATAAACGCGGGATCGTATAAATAAATGATTAAAATTCATAGGACAGAATAAGACACTATAAAATTAGACAAAAGATCTAGACTCAAGAGAGACGGCTCTGCTCTGCTCCTTCTATGCTTGTTCTGATACTGTGGCACATATTTGAAACATAAACACAGTGTAGCACTATCTGCTGCTCGCCGCCACCTACGAGCGCCCGTCGTCCTCCAATGCTCCAGTGCCGCTAGTGTGCTCCTCCTCCAGAGCTCCTCCTTTTCTGAGTATAATATGCAATTCAAAATTGAGAATCTTGGCCTAGAATTAGTAACAAAATGCACGACCGAAAGGTCTGTAGGTTCGGTACCAGTTGGACAACAATTAAGGATGGTAACGATCAATTTTTTAAAATAATTTTTTAAATTAAAATATAAAACAACTAATTTTTTTAATTGAGTTCAGGTTTAGGTTGTTTAGGTTCAGGCTTACTCGAAACTCAATTCTTCTAAATAAAATGAAGTTATTTTGCTTAAAATAATTGAATTTCGAGTCAATCTAAACTTTGGCTCGATCAATTGAAAACATCTACGAGGGAGTTAGTTCATAGGTTTGAAAGATATCAATGAGTATGAGAATTAAAAACATCGGTTGATTATATATTATCATTGCATGAATAATATTTTGATATCTGAATTTTGGAAATTACTCTATATCTCCCAAATATGTGAGGAATAAAAGTCATTCCTTTCATTTTTTGTAAAATAATATAATTAATTAAATATACTTAATTAGAATATATTAAATGTAATTAATTAGAATACATTAAAATAAATACAATTAATTAGAATATATTAAATTTTGATAAAAAAAATTTAAAAAATGTTTTTCCCTTTTGAGCAAAAAATATAATTAATTAGAATATATTAAATTTTGATGTAAAATAAAAATTTAACAAAAAATTTTATCCTTTTTAGTAAAACAATATAATTAATTAGAATATATTAATATTAAATATAATATATTTTAATATATTAATATTATAATATATTTCTTAAAGTTTTCAACAAACCAACTATTATCAATAGTAATGATAATAATTCATTTATCCTAACCAACCATCATAATTATAATGATTATATCTATTCTCATTTCTTACTATATTCATTCTCATGCTCATTCTCATTATCATTATTCCATGTGAACCAACTGTCCCGTAAGGTTGGACCCATGGGCTAATAATTGTTATTCCTAACAACATATAGGCAAAAAGAAGCAAAAGACTTTAATGTTTATTAAATGACTAGAGGTAGCTCAGGCCTACTCGAGACCTAATTCATCTAAATAAAATGATGTTTTATTTATAATAATTGAGTCTCGAGTGAATCTAAACTTAAACTTAGCCCATAAATTGACCTATTGAAAATAACTAAATTTAGGCTAACGGGCAATGATTATCGTCCCTAATAACAATGAAGGCAAAAAAAAGCAGAACACTTAGACGTTCACTAAATGACCAGCCCATGAGATTTGATCCCTTGTTCTCGTTTAATGGATGGATAGAATGGAGAGGGCATAAAGTGACACAGAGAAACGGGAGCAGCCACCCCGTGTCCCTAACCTATAGGGTGAGTCATATAAGTGTCAATGCCTAATTGATAGAGGACAAGATCCTCTGTACTTATAACTCTATACTAACTTCATTCCATACGATCCTATCCATACATTTTTTTAAGTTTCATATATTTATGTGGACAGAATCGTATAGAATAAGATTGGTACAGAATTATGGGTACAGAAGATTTGATCTCGATTGATGTTACCGATAAAGGTACACGACAGATGCTAATTGTTATGTGAACTTGCTATCTCCTTGGAAATGGTGCTTGCGGAAGCTATTTATGTGGAAATGTTTCTGCAAACTGAAAAGAGAAGAGGGAATCACTCCTCATAAATCAATCCTGACAAGCAGAGAATAAATCTTGTATAATTAGGGAGAAGGCAAATTACAGGGAAGGAGTCAGTTTCAAAAGCCGTGGACCCTTATCTTGAAACCTGATCGAATTGGGCTGAAAATTTTGGACCCATTTAGACTTTCTGCCAGACTTAAATCCTTGCATGAATTTTTAGATTATATTCAAATTAAGAACCCGGCTCAATATGATCCTATGATCCAACTTCACGGGACAAACATTTTGATGGTTTCCCACCAAACCAAGTAAAGCGTACAGAGTGTCTTCCTCACTCCAATATAATAAACAAATTTCAAATCACCAAACCACCAAAAAGCAAGTTAAAGCAACAACTTCAAAGAGTTTGTCTTCCATCCATGTTTTTGCAATAACAATCAACCGTGATTGTACATAATAAAATTTTTAATATTTTTCTTTCAAAAATTTTTAATTGATAACTTGAAAAATGAAAAAAAATAAAATGGTTAAAATATACTTGATCCGAATTCCTGCACAATATGTCACTCAACAATGTTAAGAATCACTACAATTTCGATGACAAACTTTTTGATCTAAACATTTCTTTGTTCAAAATTGATACTAAAATGTACTCTACCTTGATCATAGAGTTAGCAATGGTTGGTTGTTTGGAACTTTTCCAACTTAATGTACCACTATTTAAAGTATAAATATATCCTAAATGTGATCCGTTGTCATTGTGATCGGACTAGAAACTAGCATTTGAATATTCTTAAACTTTTAGTTCAACTCCTCCGTAGGCCACAAAAACATTTTTAGTTCTTCAAAAGCATTTTAAAATGTTTTTCACAGTCATCTAGTGACTATCATCAAGATTAGCTTGAATTCTACTTATTATGCTTAAAGTATAAGAGTTTTCTGGTCTAATAAATAGCATCATATACATTATTAATCCAATATCCAAAGAATATAAAATAAAATCCATTTTATCTCTCTCTCTCTTTCATGTGTTTTTGGACACATGTTTAGTGAGAGAGAAATTCAATGCAACATACGTAAGAATCCCCTATAGGAATGCTCTATGTTAAACCTATTTAACACTTTGTCTGTATACGTGGATTGAGATAAGTCAAGCAACTTCTTTGATTTTTCTCTATAAAACTACTATAATATAGGTTGCTTCTCTCATATCCTTTATTGAGAAGTTCTTGGACAATCAAATCTTTATAGATTGGAACATCCTTATATTGTTTTCAATTAGCAAGATATCATCCGCATAAAACACTATAAAGATGACTGCACTTGCACCTACCTTCTTTTCGACACTTGGTTCATCTACTTTTTTAATAAAATCAAACTCTTTCATTGTCTCATCAAAATGGATCTTCCAACTTTGTGATACTTACTTAAGTTTATAAGTAGAATTTTACAACTTGAATAGTTGATTAGGAAACCTCTTAGATATGTCACATATACATTCTCAAGCAAATTCCATTGAAAAATTATGTTTTAACATGCATTTTCTAGATTTCATGATCATGGTATGGTATTATAGCCAATAAGATCCTTATGGACTTAAACATAAATATTGGTGAAAAGGTTTCATCAAAAGCAACTTCGTGTTTTTATTTGTAACCTTTAGTCATTGCCTTGCTTTGTACATGTGTACATTACCATCCATGTTAGTTTTTCTCTTAAAAATGCATTTGCAACTAATAGGTATAGTACCATCGAGCACATTCAACAAAGTTTATACATGGTTAGATTATATAGATTCTATTTTGGATCTTATGGTTTTATGTCATTTTAGATAATCAATGTCATTAATTGCTTCCTTAAGAGTAGTAGGTTCATCATCTTTAACAATACATTGTTTCTCTCCTTTTCATTACGTAGATTTATTCCAGTGGGAGGATGATGTATCCTATTAGTTTGTCTTAGAATATATGTCTCTTGAATTTGGTTATATATCATATGTATTAACTTAAGGTTCACGTTTTATATAAATGTAATCTTTTGTTCTTAAACTTCTTTAAAATCTGCCTTACTCGCGCTACTTTCCATGAAAATACATTCTCTTTCTAGGAAAGTAGCATGTCTTAAGACAAACACCTTTTGATTATAAGAACGGTAAAATTGATATCCAATACACTCCTTTACATATCACACAAATTTGCATTTATCTGGCTTAGTTTGAAGCTTACTAGATGTTGCACACTTCAGATAAGTATCATTTCTCCAAATCTTTAGGTGTGACAAACTTGGTCTACTACTAGTATGTATTTCAAATAGTATCTTGTTAACCAATTTGGATGGAATTATAATTAGAAGGTAAACATCGATTTCAAGGGTATATTCATAAAAGGACATAAGAAAGACTGCATGACTCATCATAAAACATACCATATCTAATAGAGTCCATTTCTCCTCTCAAACACTCTATTATATTATGGAGTTCTAAGTGAAGTCCATTGTGAGAGAATCTCATTCTTTTTTGAGTAATCAAGAAACTCATGGTCTAAGGACTCACCACCTTGATCAAATTTAAATGTCCTAATATATCAATTTATTTCTCAATTTCAAGTCTAAATTCTTTAAGCTTTTTAAATGGTTCAGACTTTTTTTTTCATGAAATACACATAACCATATTTGGAATGATCATCTATAAATATAATAAAATATGAGTACCCACCTCTGGTGTGAGTAGACATATGGTCACATACATTTGAATGTACAAGCTCGAGTAACTCATTGGCATGCTCTCCCTTAATACTAAAGGATAGTTTGGTCATCTTATCCAATAAACAAAAGTCATAAGTTTCATATAATTCATAATCAAAAGGATCTAAATATCCTTCTTTATCATGTTAACTTTAAAGATTTTTCTACATTACAAATTTGTAAACTAAATAGAGCTTGAGTGTTTCTATGTAATCCTGTCTTCTTCATTGGCATTCAATGTAATGATGTTGAAAGATGGAAATGGATTATATATTGCTTCATTTTACTCTAGGACCATAGCTATTATTGCATCAATTTCTATCACATCTTTGAGTAGGCCTAAATAATTTTGAATAGACCACTTGATGGCTAATTATCAATCCAGAACATTGTTCTTTTTCCATTTCCTATCAGATTTTGAATTTCTAGCCTTACTTTATCTCTGATTTTAACAATGAGTCTCATTGTTGTGGAGGTAGAGTTTGTGAGTATGAAATGCTAAAAGTTATTTCCTTTGATGTAATACTCATATACCCATTTTGTTAATAGAGATTGCTTGTCACTAAACAATCTCCATATCCTTTTAGTGAGCATCAAGATTTTTAAAATTTTAAGGGGAATCATATTCAATCCTCCATTACCCCTAGGTGAGCATATTTCTTTCCATTTAAATTTTGCTTTGGCCTCATCTTCTTTGCTTCCTAACCATAATTTTTTTTTGAGATAATTGCTAACTATTTGATGACTATATAGAGAAATGCTATGTGAGTTGCCCAGTAAACATTGACAGAATCGAGTACAGATGAGATGAGTTGGGCTTTGTCAGTAAGTGATAGTGTTTTTATCCTCCAACTTGCTATCTTGGCATGTATTTTGTTAATAGTGGCTTGAAGTCACCGTATGATTAGTCAGATTAGTCAATATTAAGTTTTGATGCAACAATCACCTGTAATATATATATATAACTCTATTGAAGATCCTTTTGTCATGTTGCATTGATATAATGATATAACGGTATGAAATCTCTCCATCTTACTTTAGACACCAAATAACTCCATGAGATGCAAAATTATAGTAGGAGCATTCATATTCTTATGTTGCTTGATTGATATTTTTCTATACATCAACATTTAAAATTACAGCAAGTACACAACGTAGCTGTAATTGATACAGGCAAGTACGAATTGATCTTACGAAGACTGGAAGTGATAGTAATTACCCTTTTTCTTTTATCAGATTTTGGTTTTTAATTGAAAATTAAAAAATAAATAAACAAACTAAGAATTAAAACAATTCTAAATGCAAGACATAGAAAGTACTTAGAAAAGTCAATATCAAATAATAATGTCTAAGTGATGAATCCACCTAAGAATCATTAAATATTAACCTTTATCATGCAATTATACTATTGATTATTTGAAAGTGAAAATTCCTATCTTGTGTTAATATCTTTCTCAAGACTATTAATAACTAATCTATTAGTTGATTAACAGAACTCTTCATAGTTAAAATCTATAGGACTGCTTTATCGATTTGTGAATTCCGTTATTAGGTTTGACCACAAAGGATTTATGTTGACGTATCTCTAGATTTGCATGCAACTCCTTCCAATTATAGTAAATCTATTCATATAAGAGAATTTCTCAATCTCAATCATATGAAATCAAATCATGCACTATTATTCCGGATATATTAGAATAAGAATAAAAAGCATAATTGAATCACAACAAATCAATCAATGTAATTGCATTAGATAAAAGATTAACACATATTGTTATCATAAACTAGGGTTCATCATACCCAGAAATTAAACACATTTAGTTACTCATAGAATATAAATTCAATAACAAACATGTAGAAGAGAAACAAGAAAACAAATAAATTATAATTCTAATGAATCTTCTAATGAATCTTCTAGCAAGTTTAGATTGGATGTAGCTTTTTATCAGATCTCTTGATATTATCTTCGTGTTTTCCTTATCCCTTGATCAATATCGTTGCCTCTTAATGTTTCTTATGACTTAAAATCTCTTAAAAATTCAACCCTCATGTCCTTTTATAGTAAAAACTAGAGTTTTTGGGTTATACACGGTCAACATACAGCCCATATGAGTGGCCATATATGCCCAAAAATACATGAATTTGTGATTTCATATAGGCACAGAGACTTACACAGACAACATACAGGACTGTGTATATCAAGATACACAAATGTGTAACTCTATATGACTAGAAACCAAAAATTTCAATTTTCACATATTTATAGAGATTTACACAGTCATTGTACACAGTTGTGTAGGTCCTTAGTTAGTTCAAATCTTTGTTCCATGCCACTATTTCATCCGAATTCTTCTCCTTTAGGTCCATAAACGCAATTATTACCTATAAATGCACTTAGAGAGAATTAAGTCCCAAATATGCAACAAAACTATAAAATATCAAGCAAAACTTGTTAAATATAGGTGTATAATTATAGCTAAATATGCATCTATCATTGCCTCTAAAGATCAAGAGACATACTAGCTAACATCACACAAGTAGGTTGTTCAACATCATTAATATAATGCTAATATCTTTCTTACATTTCATTAGCTGCATCCAAATTAGGCTTAGTGGAATGGTAGTGTCAATAATATAAACCTTCATTCTTGGGTGAGAACAATTCTTAAACTATTAAACCATCCAAAAAATTAGCTCTAGTAAGTTTGTTAACATCTATTATGCTCTTTAGGGACAATTGCTACTCATTTTATCTAATAACCAAAAAGATATAAAATAGCAAGTGCTAGTTTACACCACAAATCCAAATAAAATAAAGACTTAATGAATATTTAGTTACTTTCACTGTTTTAAACAAAATAATGTCCCTTACTATTGAATTACTACTAGCCTAGGATCCCATCCAATCTAAGTTGATCTTGAGTTTGCTCAATAAATAAAGTAAATTTAAATTAGGAAGATAATATCCTTATTAATCACTTAACTAAAATATATCTTATATATTTTTCCTAACTCTGCCTTTAAATTTATATTATCATAAGTTTTCTTATTCAATTCACGCAAATTTAGTTAAATATGACTTGTAAATATGACCTATTAATTTCATATGGCTTACTTGAAACATGATAAATCAATCTTTATCCTTGCACTAGGGTTATGTATGTATGCATTATGGAGAGAAAGAAACTCTAGACATTTTGCAGGTCAAAGTTCAAAAATGGATTCTGGTTGGGTCGGCTATGCCGAGCCCAATCACAGGTCCAAGCCCAGCTCCAAACATCAACCCAGTTTCAGGCCTAAGTGTCAACGGCCCATTCACAAACCTCTTTTGGCCCTACAAAAAGACCCAGATCCTTATATAAGAGACAAATTCGTCGTAACGCATGTATGAGAAAAAAATCCTGTTCCTTTTGGTTCCCGACTATCGTACCTTTTCACCCAAAAAAGCTGACTTAAGCATCGGAGGAGTTCACCGGAGACCAACCTCCGGCGCGCCTTTGTTATTTTGTAGGTATCTACCAGCTGACAACCCGTCAACTTCATGGACCCAAGTAGTAATATCCGACCTCGACAGAATCAGGCCGAACCAGATGGCACCCACCGTGGGGCTCGACATTCGGGAACTACGTCCAGAAATACGCAGATCAGTCAGGCGGCAGCAACCAATCCTGATGTAGCCGCTGTCGCGGCGCTTGCGCTACAACGGATATGTTTGCACTTGCCTGCCGTGCTCACGTCAACACATCACGACCCCCATACCACATCTTCACACCCGCAGGACCAACCACTGCTTCAAAACCAAGATCAAGAAGCACAGAGCGTAGCCCTGGAGGACAATGCTGAAACTGACCCGTATCCCAACACTCAACATCCCCTAGGTGCAAATCCTCCTGCACCACAACAAATTTCCCTCACCCGAAAGCAGATCGAAGAAGCAGCTGACCTATTGATTCGCCAAATTCTGCAGCCTCAACCGGAACGACCGCAGACCCCCGCTCGGTAAATTGGTGTGGCGGCTGACCGCCACTCTGCTAAAGCACTGGAAAGGGTCGTGGACGATCGAATCAATCTGGCCATGAGCTCCCGTCCAAGCCGAACGTCCACACAATGTAGCTCTCCTTTCATCCCGGAGATCCTGGATAGCCTCCCTGCGGTCGGTACCAAAATCTCGACGCCAGAAAAGTACACTGGCAAGACTGATCCCCTAGATTATCTGCAGCACTTCCAGTCAATGATGAACCTGCATTGTGTTCCTGATGCCATTCAATGTAAGGCGTTCTGTACTGCCTTCCAAGAAGGAGCTCGACGATGGTTCAATAATCTACCCCCGGGTTGCATCGCCTGTTTTGAGGATTTCAAAATGTTGTTTCTCAACCAATTTGCTACTAGTAAACGGCCACAGAAAACTGCCCTGGAGGTGATGCAAAGTGATGCAATTGACCCAGGGAAGGAATGAGAGTTTGCGGGAGTTCATCACTCGGTTTAACAATGAAGCCATTGAAGTACCCGACCTCACCTGCTCATCCATGCTGGCCTCCCTTATGAGCGACACGAGGGATGAGGAGTTCAAGAAATCCTTGGCCCTCGACCAGCCACAATCTGTTCAAGAGATCAGAAGTCGGGCGGACAGGTACATCCAGCTCGAGGAAGTGTTGAGAAGCACCAAGCGTAGAACAGACGACCATGGATCGAGCTGCAGCACAGGTGATACGCAGAAGCGGCGGAAGGATCAGTCCGGCTGGAGAAGGCCGACCGATCGACAAACCAATCGATCGGGCCACAGACGAGCATCCTTCACCCCGCTCAATTAGCGATATGTGGAAGTATTGGCAGCTATGCGAGCGGATGGGGAGCCCCTTTGAGAGCCCAATAAGCTGACAGCTCCCCTCCATAAAAGAAAACCTAGTTTATATTACCGTTTCTCCCATGCTGCGCAGATTTTTGCAGCATGAGAGGAATGCCGATTGAGAACGTGATAGTAGAATCGATCGGTCCAACACCTGGCAAAGGCCTCGGCAACAACGGGGCAGAAACAATGGGGGGAGGCAGCATGGGCATGTGGACGACCAACCTGACACGAGAGCATGGTCCCAAGTGAGGGGCGATCGAACTGCCGAACAGTAGGATGATAGACCAGTTAGGGTCATCAATATGATCTTTGGGGGTAATACGGCAGGGGGATTGACCGCTAAGGGGAGGAAGAGATATGCCAGGTGGGTCGACGAAGACTCGTCGGCCAAGAAAGGGAAGCAGAATGATGGGCCAATATCATTTGACGAATCCGATCTGGACGGTGTTAGCTATCCTCATGATGACGCGCTAGTAGTCAATCTAAACATGGAGGGTAACAAGGTGAAGTGGGTAATGATAGAAACCGATAGCTCGATCGACCTATTGTATTATGATGCCTTCAAACAGATGGAAATCCAGAAAGATCGATTACTGTCCATAGACTGACCCATCAAAGGGGTAACTGGAGCATCGGCCTATCCGTTCGCCCGAGTTTTTCTAAAAGTCAAATTTGGACAAAAGTCATGCCAAATAGAAAGGGGCGTTGAATTCTTGGTAGTGAAATTTGGAGGAGCTTATAATGCAATAATTGGAAGATCCACTCAAAATGCCCTCAGAGCGGTCGTCTCGACCTACTACCAAGCAATGAAGTTCCCGACTTCCCATAGCATCGGTAAAGTCAGGGGACAGCAGCGAATTGCTAGGGCATGTTACTTGGCAGAAATAAGGACGCTTGATGGTTCGGTCTTCTTGAGCTCTCTTGATATGAGAGCAGATGAGGAAATTGAGAGGATGAACCCTGTCGAAGAAACACGGCAGGTCATGCTGGACCAGGAAGACAGATCCAAATTCACAAACTTGGGTTCCGAGCTCGAAGAAGACCTGGTTACAGAAATCACCAAGTGTTTGATAGAACACCGATCGGTCTTCGCCTAGGTGCCGAGCGATATGCCAAGAATTTCACCGATTGGTAGCTACGCACGCCCTCGATATTTGAACAGACTGCAAGCCAGTTAGACAAAAGAAGCGGTGGCAGAGCAAGGAGAGACAGGAGGTGATTGAGAACTAGATAAAAAAGCTGCTTGATGCTGGCTTCATTCGAGAAGTTAAATACCCTGAGTGGTTGGCAAACGTGGTACTCGTA
>JANZLC010000007.1:11905499-11920224 GCA_026413385.1 Erythroxylum gracilipes | reverse complement strand
AAAGGAAAGAAATTGCAAGAATTTCAATGATTGTGTTTAATGTGTTATTTGAGCAAGGTTAGTTTGAGCAAATTGGAATTGATGAATTTCAAATGGGAAATCGGTTTTGGTTTTGAATAAAGATGAATAAGAATATATAAAAAAATTGAAGCGACGTTAGTTAGTTATGGTTTTCTGTTAAGAGGTTGGGTTCCGGAAACGGGTCCCAACACGAAGCGCAAAAGGGAAAAGTTAATAACCAAGGGCCTCGAGAAGGGCAAGTTGCTAAACGCCATAAAGGCAAACGCAGGGGCAAGAAGGATAATTCCAAACTCATGTGCTTCAACTATAGAAAAAAGGGACACTTTGCTTAGGAGTGTACTGAGCCCCGTGAGGTTTGTTCTTACTTACCTCCTTTTGTACGTGCCTTTGTTTGCACACATGCATTTTTTTCTCATTCTCTCCTTGATTAAATTGTAGATCCAGGAGAGAATGATCTTCAGTCGTGCAGGATTTGTAGATTACTATCAATTATTGACAGGTAAACATTTTGTAACAATGGGAAATGGAGTGGAGGAGAGGGTTTTTAGTGTAGGTACTTACCAACTTACTTTGCACAGTGGATGCAAATTGCTATTACATAACGTGCTTCATGTACCCACTATTCGATGTAATCTGCTTTCAATATCGACATTAGTAAACTTAGGTTTTTCTTTTCTTGTTAGTAAGAATGGTGTGTCCATTTATCTTGATGATACCCTTTATGGTTACGGGCACTTGTGTAATAGTTTATTTATGATGAACTTAGAATATGTATTTGAATCTCATAAATATTTTGCTCATGTTGCTTCATCTTCTTTTATTGATATTGAATATGAGTTTGTTAAATGACATGCTCGATTAGGACATATTGGACAAAAATGAATGTCCAAATTGCCCAGAAGAGGGTTATTGGGCTCTCTCGCCAAAGTGAGTCTTCCTACTTATGAGCCTTGTCTCGTTGCGAAAGCTAGTACAAAGCCTTTTGGTAAGGCTAAGAGCATTTCGCATCCTCCAGAGTTGATCCACTATTATATTTGTGAACCTATGAATGTGAGAGCGCATAATGGCACGACTTAATTTATCACATTCATAGATGATTTATCATTATATGACTTAGTATTTATGTTGTCTCAAGCTCAAAAGCCTTGTATTGTTTCAAACGCTTTGTAGCTGAGATTGAGAATTAGAAAGAGAGGAGCATTAAGGCTCTTAGTACTGATAGAGGCCAAGAGTATCACTTTGATCAGTTTAGAGAATTTTGTGAGAATAAGGGAATACGCCGACAATTAATGATTCCTGGAACTCCACAATAAAATGAGGTTGCAAAGAGAAGGAATCGAACTCTGTTGGACATGGTTAGGTTGATGATGACTCAAGTCAACCTCCCGATTAAGTTTTGGGGGGATGCCTTTATGACTGTGGCATACACCCTTAACTGAGTGCCCACTAAGTTTGTCTCAACTACTCCATATGAGTTATGGAATGGAGATAACTCTAATTTGGAAGGCTTAAGGCCATAGGGATCTGCTAGTTATGTTCACCATTCTTCTTATAAGTTTGGGAAGTTAGGCCCTAGGGCTAATAAATGAGTGTTTATTAGATATTGTGAGCATTCTCAGGGCTATGTGATGTATGGTGAACATCATGGAGGGCTCATTGAGGTTGAGTCGTAAGATGTGGATTTTTTGGAGGATGATTTCCCTAGAATTGATGAGATCAAACAAAGTATTTAGCTCTATGAGTTATAGGAACATCAAGACGAAATGCCCCAAATAGATTTGGATTCACAATCCATTCCAATGACTGTTGAGGTGAGTGGGAGCATAGAACCTGAGTCTCAGTCTCCAGAATTGAGTAGAAGCCAATGTGGAAATGTTTCACGTAGACACTCTAAAATAGAAGGTGTATCCTTCTTGAGTATTTTTGTTGATGCTGATGAACCTTCTTTTTTTTAAGAAGCAATGAACTCACCAATTTTGAATATATGGATTGGAACAATGGAAGACGAGATGGAATCCATGGCTAAAAACCATGTGTGGGACTTAGTCGATCTACATGTTGGGAACAAAACCACTAGAAACAAGTGGGTCTTGAAGGTTAAACACAACGCAGATGGATCAATTGATAAGTATAATGTTTGATTAGTGGTGAAACATTACACCCAAAAGGAGGGTGTGGACTACGATGAGACATGTTCTCTTGTGGTGAGATTTGTCTCTATTAACCTTATCCTAGCTATTATTGCACATTTAGATTTGGATTTGTTCCAAATGGATGTTAAAATGACATTCCTCAATGGAGAAATAAATGAAGAGATCTATATGGATCAACACGCTGGGTGGGCAAAGGGACAGGAGCACAAATTGTGTCACTTGAGACTTTCCATTTATAGTGTGAAACAATCACTAGGCAATGGTACCTTATAATTCATCAAGTCGTTACATCGATGATTAAAGGGGACCATTTTGTAGACATAAAGAGACTAGAGAATATGTTTCTTATACTCTCTTTATATGTAAATGATATTTTGATAGCTAGGAATGATATGGAGATGATCATAGCCACTCAAAAGTGGTTGTCCTATACTTTTGAAATGTAGGACATGGGTGAAGTAGATTATGTTTTTGGGGTTAAGATCTCGAGGGATCGTTCTAAGAGATTTTTTAGTTTGTCTCAAGAAACCTATATTAATATGATCTTAGAACGTTTCCATATGCATAACTGTAAACCTGTTGACACTCCAATGGAGAAGGGCATATACCTAAGTATAGATCAATGTCCTAATACAGAGGAAGAAAAACAACAAATAACTAAGGTGCCATATGCAAGTGTTATCGATAATCTAATGTACGTTATGTTGTGTACTCTACCCGACATATGCTTTGCAGTTAGGATGGTTGGTAGATATCAAAGTAATCCTAGACTTACGCATTGGGCAACGGTCAAAAGGATACTTATATATCTAAGAGGAACCATTAACATAGCTTTGTGCTATCAAGGTGGGAGCCTCAAATTGGTTGGATATAGTGTGACGATGGATCTGTTGATAGAGACGAGCGAAAGTCCACATCAGGATATGCTTTCATTCTTGGAGGAGGAGCCATTTCTTGGTGCAACAAGAAACAACAGTGCATGTCATTGTCCATGATAGAGTTCGAGTATGTTGCATGTACCTCAGTAGTAAAAGAGGCAATATGATTGAGGAGATTTTTTAGGAGCCTCAACATTACCGAGTATCTTCGTGAGGCCACAGTTATCTATTGTGATAACACAGCTACAATTGCCTATGCAAAGGACCTGAAGTATCATGGAAAGACAAAGCAAATAAATAGTCGCTACCACTCCATCTATGATATCATTGCACAAAGACGTATGGTCTTAAAGCATGTCTCTATGAGAGATATAATAGCTGATCCTTTTACTAAACCCATTGCTAAAGATGCTTTTCACAAGCACATCAGGGTTTAGGTTTGTTGAGGATTTGATGTATTTATACATTTACTTATGCATTAATGAAATATGTTTTTCATTTTAATCTTGTGTGAATTTGCACAGTAAATTAAGGTTTAATTGAAAATGGCACATATCTAAAAATTGCCACAAGGCCTGATGTTGCTCTCTCACATGAGAACATTACCCCAATGCTATGATAACGAGTGGGATGAGACAAAGTATTGCAAGGTACAAAATGATAGGCATGTGGTGATTGAAGATTTTATATGTCGCTTTAGTTGAGTGCTAAGATGAAACTTGTTTAGTTGAACATGGAAAGTTTATCTATGTAGCCTGTATGAAGCCAAATTTGAATCTATGGTGGTTCAAGTCGGTCACTTTCTGGAGTTACCAGGTCGTGTTCAGTGTGGTGTTATTTAGAGCGTGACAAATCCTTAGTGGGAGCTCCACCATTGTATGCACTGCATGTGCTTGAGATGACCATAAGGGAGTGATGAATAAGTCCCTTCTTCATCACTGTGTGAGCCCTGTGGACATCTGGTCCACCTCTATACCCTTTGGAACTTTGACCTATGTCATGAAGTTGAGAATTGGTGTTGCTACTTTATCATATTATCCAAGGGCCAGGAATGATGCGGTCTAGCGGGGTATGACTAGGAAAGCAACCAAGACTTCATGGGTCGACATGAATGTCTAAGGAAAATCATTTTGATAGTAAACAAGCTATTCATGACTCATTGCCCAGGCGGTTATAAAGACATTAGTTGTCGATAGGCAAGAGTTGTCTATATGGTAACCATGAGTACAAATAAGTTGTATGATTTTGCATAGCCTTTTTTGAAAAAAGGGATCAAAGATGCAAAATTTAGTATGATTAGAAATGATTTGGGGTATAACGAGATCTTGAGCGACATTACATTAGTTTAATGGTTACTTAATGTAATGATCCTCACCGGTACCTTTCTCATATGGTCGCACACTCCACTTCCTGTATGCTAGTGAAAATGAATATTTAAGGTTGAGAAATAAAGTATGAGTTGCTATGAACAAATCATTTGTTGCTACGAATAGGCATGTGTTGTTCTTTCTCAAGCATGTGTTGCCAATGAGTACAAGTGCGAGATGTAGCAAAATAATATAATGTGTTCACATTAGCACAAGAAAATCAAAAGTGGATAAGTAAGCTTGGTCTTACAAGAAAGACAAAGCTAATAAATAAGTGGTTACTTGTGGGAATTTCTAACCCTTTTTATATTTCTCTGCCTAAGTTGCAAAAGAGAGAATTCATGCAAAAGCTTCTCCGTCCCACACTTAAAGCTCCCCCAAAAACATTGAGTTCTCACTCATATTCTTATCTCTTTGAGCCACCATTCATAAGGCTTGAGATTTGGGGTGTGAATTAGAGTAAGTAACTCTAGTAGCTACTCACAACATCGAGAAAGGGCAAATTTGAGCTACTTGGAGCCATTAGAGCATAAGTTGAACTTGTAAAGCAAGTACAAAAGAAAAAGACTTGTCAAGTTTGAGAGGTAAGGTCTAACCACACCTTCCAACATAAAGAATAAAATATTTTAGTATATGCTAAATAAGGAATAGACAATCTAATTATTTTCAAAACAACAAAAGCAAAAGATGGGATCTTGTATTCTTTTTATAAATGAAGCTTTGATATCACAAAGAGCATAAAGAAATTTTGAGAGAAAATATTTCTCAATTTTTTATAACCTTTACAAGGTATGTATAATTGTTTGGATTTATCAAATATAGAAACAAGATTAATTCATACTAATTATATACTAATTACTTATTAATTATCAGCATATCAATATCTTATAAATATGTTAAAATTGAGCAATCTAACTTCTATGATCAAGTATTGAACTCGATTAATTATAACTTTGATTGGAATTTAGATCACAGAACATTGTATAATCATTTGGATGTTTTTGTGAAATTGGAAAGGCATTTTGATAAATGCTATGATGGCAAATTAATAAGCATAAAAGTGAATGTTAGTTGCTCTTCTAGCCAACTTTCTATAGAAGATGAAGTCTCTCTCGCCGTAGTTTGAAGTCCAAATCTTCTAGCAACGAACTTGAACTATGGGTGAGAATATTAACAAATAAATTATTGTTATTTGTTAATATTCTCATAAAAATAAAAGGCTGACTAATGTATAAGATTCTTTGTTTTACGAGGGTCAGGCGAGAATCATTAATTGTACACAATCTTCAATTTGTATTTTACAAAGATACTATTTCTGTTCAAATTCATAACCTTCCAATCACAAAAAAGTAATCTTACCACTGCTCCAAATGTCACTCTTATAAAAACCAAATTTAAGCTATTCAAATACTTTGTGAGTTCAACAATTTTATTCTTACTCATGTAATATAAAATTAAATTAAATTAAAATTACAGAGCCACATTTAAATATTACTCAAAAAAATAATTAGGGATTTTGTGCTTCACAAATTATCTCACTACCAATTATTAAGAATAATATTGAAAAATCCACGGTTTCGGTAAACAAGTTACACTACAGCTACAAAATATCTATTTGTCCAATCCAACGGTTCAGATCTCTTCTTCCGGTTCATATAAACATGGTTATAAACCCTGCAGCCAAGTAGGGTTTTACTTCGTCTTTGTCGCGGAGAGTGTAACGGGAGATACCATAAGAGCTCAAAGGTTCTTTCTAAAACCCTAATTTCTCTTATCTTTGTTTCTACACCTTCTACACCTTTTTGATTTCACTTCCTTTCCTTCGATTGGATTGGGTTCCAGGTAGGGTTCGGTTGATGTTAGTGTGATTGTGTAAATATTTCTCCTAACTTCTGGTTTAATATTTATTACGGAATCAATCGATTGATTGGTTTGTTTTTACCTCTTATATCTCTAATTTATGTAATCTTTTTCCATTTCCTTCCATATCTCTTACCTGTGCGGCTGTTTTCGATTTATGGGTTATTTATTAGTTATAGCTGCGTTTGTTGATTAGTTAGTCTCTGGTGGAGTTAGAATGTTTTATTGATTAATACGGTCTTACGGTGAAAAGGGCGAAAGTTGCGGTATCTAAGTTGTTATTGATCGTAAAGGTGTATTGATGGTTGTTGACTTAGGATGCAGGGAATTAGAAAGGAAGTTTTTTTTTTTTTTTACGGATATTATATGTCCTCTTGGATGCTAGGTAGTCCATAATGTGAGTATATCTGTTTTATCGTGTAGTTTTGTGGCATACCCTGAGTTTGTTCTTCAAAAGAGTCAAAAGAAAATGTGGGTGTGGTGCATGATTTAATTTTGCTTGTTTCATTTTTATTCCTTACGTTGTTGTTTTGACTGACTTTTTGTATTGTTTGATGCTTGAAGGGTCTTTGCAATGGCTTTTCTTAGTAAAGTTGGGAATATCCTTAAGCAGGCATCTAGCAAGCACATTAATACTGAATTTGCTTCGTCTAGGCCATCTATCTTCCAAGTAATCCGATGCATGTCATCTTCAAAGCTTTTTGTTGGAGGTGAGCCTCATCAACAACACCCTTACCATGAATGAGGGAGGGAAAAAGAGGAAAAAAAGGTTATAGTTGCCTCCCTTTTTATCAGTTTGATGTTTAGTAATTTGGTGTTGCAGGCATTTCATATGGCACCGATGATACTAGCCTTAGAGATGCTTTTAGCAAGTATGGTGAGGTAATTGAAGGTAAGTGAAATGTTAAACCTTCTCTTTCTTTTATGTAGAGAATACTGCATCTTTTGCAATATTTTAGACTCAGTTCTTTCAGTGTGATGTTTTGATCAAATGGTGATTGACATTATATGGGTTGTAGCAAGAGTTATTCTGGATCGTGAAACTGGTAGGTCCAGAGGATTTGGTTTTATCACTTACACCTCCAGTGAGGAAGCCTCAAGTGCCATTCAGGCCTTGGATGGTCAGGTAATTTTACTTATGTATTAGGTCATATCTAATATTGATGACAACAGAAAAGTTAGGAGAAGAAATATAAGTGATTCAAATATTAATATTTTATTGAGAACAGTCTCAGCTGTTTGTAACTGAAATTTGGGATGCCTCTTGAAATACGAAGTCTTTGATACCCACAGTCTAGGAGCAATACTGAGATATATTAACTAATATCCACATTTCATCCCCTGTTTCAAGGATCATTTGCTCCAACATTCCTTTTAATTGAGATCATACTTGAACCACGTTTTCCAACATTTACATTTCTATTTTAGATGTGTTACAGTGGCATTGTTTTTGAAAACTGCCAAAATTGGACACTGGAACAACATAGTATTATGAATTGTTGATGTTGTATAGGCTTTAGAGATGAGTACCTTTTTGTATTGAAACTTATGGTAGCACTAGCACCCATATTTCTTTAATATGTTGACCTGTATTTAGTTTTGATAGTCTTCTATTTCTTTGTGATTCTTTTATGATGTAGTTTTTCGTAAACATAGCATGTTTATGTGCATATACCTGTTTATCTACTGGATTGTGAAAAGTTAAACTTGCAATAGCTAATGCTGTAGCATCATCATCCCTTGTCAGTTTTCTTTTTTACCTTTCGAGGTAGCTTTAAAATTTGTGGTTCATGTTAGCAGCTTTCTTTTTGACAGCATTTTCTTCTATTTCTTCTTTCAACTAGGATCTACATGGTCGTCGTATAAGGGTGAATTATGCAACCGATAGACCTCGTAGTAACTTTGGGGGTGGTGGCTACAGTGGAGGTGGTGGATATGGTGGTGGTGGTGGTGGTGGCTATGGGGGAAACACTGGTTATGGGGGAGGAGGGTTTGGAAATTATGGTGGGCCTGGTGGTAATTTTGGAGGCAGCGGAAGTTATGATAATGCTGGTGGTGATAACTACAGAAGTGGGGGGAACTTTGGCAGTTATGGTAATAATCCAGGACAAAATGTTGATTATTCTGGTGCTGGCAGTACCGGAGCTTTTGACAGTTCAGCGGGAAATTTCGGAGTTGCTGGCGGCGGCGGCGGCGGCGGCAGTGATAATTATGCTAGTGGTGGATTTGGAGGTGGATTTGATGGAAACTCTGGGTTGGGATTGGGTGGTGATGAAAGCAGCAAAACAGGTGAAGCAGCTGAAGGTTTCAACGAAGATGACTCATTGGAAGCAGACTTCAAAGATGAACCATTGGAAGCAAATTACAGGGATGAGGATGATGACAGAGACGATTTTGCCAAAAGGGCATGAGGAGTGCTGGAAGCAGTTGATATATCTTCAACTCATTATTAAAAAAGTAGACTGTTTATGTGTTTAGATTTTCTCCGCGCTCTTCTTATTTGTTCAAAGAACTTGAATGTTATGTATGTTGGATTTTACTATGTGAACTCTACCTTTTTGTTCTTGCCTTGACAAAAAACAATTAAAGTTCAGAAAATAATTGTAGTTGAAAAGTACTGTTTTCTGCAGCATCATTCATTTCTTCATTTTCAAGTTTTCTTACCAAAAGAATTTACACAAAGTTAGGGATTTATTTTTGTCCAGAGCAGCATGGTGGCCATCAACGTTTCTACAACAATAGTTCCTTACCAGGTTTTTCTTGATAGCTGAACATAGTGCTTACAGGCCTAGCTTGTTACTTGCTTTAGAATGGGTCATCAAGTCTTAGTCCGTTGCATCCCAAGTCCCAACTGCTTTAAAGAGCATGTCAGTTCATATCTGATTGCAATCTGACATAGGCCGAACGTTGTTGATTGTTTGATAAAAATGAGGAATGAACTCTGTTCTTCCACAGTAGCACCAAGTCACAAGCATGGCTTCGTGTATTTGATACTCTCGACAATTTATCCTAGTCTTTGCATTTTCACCGCACTCGTAGAGGGGGACATGAAACCTTGATGGAAGTTAATTCTAATTTCAGTACATCCTTACATTCCCAGTGTCAAAAGCGTGGAGCGTTCATATCCTATCCTACGGCACATATCATTAATTCTCAATGCCCGACGAGGAACAAAAATAGTACTCGAGCCATGCTTCTCCCCATTTAACATAAACCGGGTCGCATTGTGTTATGCAGGAAATCACGCGAGATAATAAAGAATGTAGAATAAATAATCAAAGAGGATTAAACGTAATGTACTGCTGTCATGAATTGTTCTGCTATAATTTTAGACTACAATACAAAACTATCCTTTTGTGATATCTACTTTTCATTCTCATCCAAGGTAAACAACAGTCGTTGTGCAAGGAATCATTTGCCCCATGAATCTGATGATTGTTTCCATAATCCACTGATACTGAACCTCTTCATCCGACTCGTTCCATCTTTCTGAGCTCTTCACAAGCCTCAAATGTGAGCATCTAGAGCTTCATCTGGTAAGTTCATAACCAGAGAATCTCATAAATTTCCCATCTCCTTTAGCAACCGAGCTTTCATCGTCAGACGAAAATCCCATCTTACTGCTTGACAACTTCCTCCATGTCTTCCTATGATCTGATTCCTCAATTTGCACCTTCCTCTGGCCACTTTCTAGAGCTGACTCAAGCTCCTTCACACGCTCTTCAAGTCTGGCCTGAATCACTTCATCCAGACGCAAGCTAAGTTCTCTAGGTGAAACTGCATAATTACCAGAGTGAGTTGTTGAGCTACCGGTTGCATCTTGATCTAATGATTCATCCTGGTCTACATCTTGTGCTTTGAACTTAGCCCCCAGCTCACCTTGAGCAAAATCGGCCACAAAATCTGGGTCAAGCTGTTAAAGATTTCATGTCCATTAATACTTGACAAGCAGAACTCAAATGAAGTTATTTTCCTAACTAAACAAAAATTACATGTGATAGCACACTTTTCCAATAGAAATAGGAGCCTCAGTTACCTCATGGATTTTTCAAACTATGCCACTGTCCGCCATATAATCTTTTTTCTTTATCATAAAATACATCCAAGAAAGACTATCATCATGAGAAGGAACTGCCTATTATGAAACATGATTTGTATGAATACGAATTGAAGCAATGGCTTGAACTGGCATGCATTCCTAAATACAAGTGTATAATTATGTTTCACATATTTATACATGCATCCCCAGACAGAAGGTATGCAAAAATCAGAATGAAATTACAAGGTCCAAGAGGTTTTGTAAAATGACAAAATCCAACCACTGCAAATCCAAACAAAAGAAATTCCGGCCAGCTATATATCTGAAAATGTAGAAGCGTTCACTGAACAGAAAGTTGGCAAAACAGTAGCAGCACAGGCAAACACAACATTGCACAACAAATTAAAACTTTCATGTGAAGCTGATGTTTCATCCTATCACGAATTATATAACACAATGGTACCAAAGGGGAAAAAGAGCTTCCTTCAACAAGGTCAGACAATCTTCTCTCCAAACTAGATGCATTCATATTTAGACCCAACCTCTCCAGTTCAGCCTCAAGCTCAGCTTCAATTTTACTCATAGATTTAGAACCCTCACCCACTTTCTCATAGTAGGATTCCTTATCATTGTTCTTGGTTAAATTGTCTACATTTACTACAGCGAAATGTTCACATGGTGCATTATTGTGAAAAGAAATCTCACTGGTGTCATTTGATTTATGATTCTCGTTAACAAGCTCTCTCACCGTTAATGCATCTCTCATCTCAATTTCCTCTTGTAAATCTTGAACCAAATTCTCAGTTTGCTTCAGCAATTCCTTTAATTTGCCTACTTCTCTTCTGTTAACAATGAATGGAGAGATCATCCCAATAGATACTCCAAGACAATAAAATCGTTCCATCAAGTGACCCTGATGAATATCAAAGCAAACAAAAATGGAGTTCATGATTTATAGAAAAATAGATGATTTCAGAATCAACTAAGGAATAACAAGTGACATCTTGCTTTGACGATGACAGTTCAGAATATAGTTTACACTTTTCACTGTATTATTTTGGACCATTCATATGTTAATATGGTAAAAACAATAACATGTACAGTGAAATAAAGGAAAGCTTCAAAAGTCATACATCAATATCATAAACCTAAAAAAAAAATGAATATCAGCAATTGTTCTAGTGTCAATTTGTTGAGAATGAGTTATGACCATAGTCAATATTAAATTCTGAATACCTAATTCCAATGATTCTATTGTAGAAACTAGATCTCCATAATGCACCATTGCATAAATTGGTAAGAATGATCTGACAAATTGGGAATTATGCAACTGTTGTAGTCCCAGTGATTCACAACACATTTCCCTTTGCAAAAATTCCTATTGGAAAGTTCTGGGCCTCAGAGGTTAATAATATATTTACCATCAAGAGCATATTATGGACACTAAACCTTGAAACATGCCAACAATAATCAGCAACAAAATAATAATAATGCCTTGAAACTATCATCAAAGTTGCCGGTTAGCTGGATGGAGCTTTACCAAGTAAATGATGGACATACCAGTTTGCAAATTTGTATCACTTTCCCTGCCAAATTTTTGGGAATTGTTCAGCTCTTCCTTGCATATTTCCCCAGTATTCAGTCTCGTCAATGGGGAACCCACCGCACATTTTCTGCCTCAACTGACTGAGTACCACCAGTTCCTGTCTGCGCATGGAAAGAATCAATTTTGGTTCTGCTAATTACATCTCTAAGCAGTGGCCACACAGTTTAGATGAAGATGGTAGGGACCTAAGCAAATCCTCTTCCATTTTTATCTGTTGTTTGTCTATCTGAGACATAAGGCAACTTTCAAGTGAATTCCGTGGTTTAAGAAGTTGCTGATATGAACATTTCACTCTGCAAGAGCTTCTGTTTCTCCACACATGAGAAGAATCTACTTCATCTTTGAAAAAACTGCCAGGCTTTTCTAGTATATCACCAGTCAACCCATTTCTGCTCTCCAAACTCATGAAAGAAAGAATATGGTAGTCATCATTGGTTTCTAACTTTTCTAGGTGCTCATCATAGCCACTTGTAGAGACAACTCTTTCTGAAACACTATCTATTTCATTAAAATCCAAAAAAAATTCATCTGAAATCTTTCCTCCATTTTTGGAAGTGCTTTTCTTTCCCCTTTCTAATCTCTGGGGTGGATAGCTTGGAGCTTCCAGATTTTCACATTTGGAGGCACCAAGAGCTAACCATGATAAACCAACTTTACCTCTTGATATATTGTGGCAGCATTTAGCCACGTATCCAGCAGCAGCAGCTGCTCCAACAACCCACAGGTCCATCTCTGCTCTATTTCCCACTAAAATGAGAAAAGAACAGAATCTAAATAGCCAAATTCCACCACACTAATTTTTCTCGTCCTTATGTTTTCCATTGCAAAGATTTACAAGGCAATAAATTCCATTCATTCAGACTATTTACTTACTCCTGAAATCAAGTATTCAAATCTCGTCCATTCTCTGATCCTATGTGGGACAGAAATCATATCTAATTTCATAAAATTGAAGAATCATAACTTAAAGCAAATACGTTTCCACGACCAAGCTCTCTAAAACCAATACGCCATATCCACACTGAAGAATGGAAAACCCTAAAAATCTCAACAGCAATGATCAATTGCTGTAAACAATGCAGCAAACAATGACACCTGCAATTCAAACAAACAAAACCGTATATAATAAGCAAAAATCAGAAGAAGATTGACCTACTTAAGATCACATAAGCAGAAATCTAACTGCATCCAAACTGCAAGCTACGTAGGCCAGAAAATAGAAAATGCAGGATCGCTGGAGAAAAGGATGCATTTCTCAGTAAAAGCTTCTCTCTTTATCGGAAAACAGGAAGAAATCCAATAGCTTATCAGAAACCCAAGCATTTGACGACAACCTCAGAATAGCATATCCCACAAGGGAAACGATCCCATTTAACCAGAAACACCAAAGGCGACGCATTAAAAGCAGAACAGATTCAGCCAAAACATAAGATAAACAAAAGGTGGTTCGCTGTTGTTGATACTAAAGGAAAAAAAGAAGCTTTCCTTTTTGGAGTCTCTGGTCCTCTGGAGCAAAAGCAAGGTCTTGCCGTACGCGAGTTCCAAAGACGATGCCTTGTTATGGTTGGTACTTGGTAGGAGATCAATATCTTTGTGTTTATGCTTTCAAGGATTACTGGGAGGGATAATACCTGTTCAAATGTGAACCACACAAATACAAGTTACACTTTAGTGCTTTATTACCATACCCTATTCCTAAATTTAATAATTTTTCAATTCAATATTGTGGTGAAAATAAGTAAAATGCTAATATGTGTATGTGTTCTTTTGGTTTGAATTTCAGGGACTGAGGTGGTCCAGTATCCATTAAAGGTCCTTCAAAAAGCTTTCAATGAATTCAAATCTTCTAAATTTGGCCATTTGTTAAATAATTTATTTAAAATATATAATTAATATAAATTCTTCATCATAAAAGATTCGGTAATTACTCTACGCACCGGATTAAAATAAATACTATATGTGTGCTTTATTCATTTAATTAAAAGGTGTATGTTTTTTGAAAATTGAATAAAGATTATTGTTAACTGTAGCAATGCTAATTCAATATTACAAGTTCATAAAATATAAGATGTTACAAAAACATATGAAATATAACAACAAGAGTTACAAATTCCATCTAATTTTCATTCCTGTAGATAGTGCATGTTGATCAAATTTAGCTATCATAATGACTCTAATCCAATTGATGATATCTTCAACTAAATAGTGCCTGCTTACTACCTTACTCCTATAGATCCTCTTATTTCTTTCTTTCCATAAGGAGTGAATAGTTGTAGTAAAAGATGTTTTATACATAGCTCTATCCAGCACCTTTACGAGTGATCTAATTAAGAGGAGATAGCTAATCATAAAAAGAACTATAATCAGTTAGTAAATTTAAAATTCTACTTCAAATAGCTTTTGAGTATCTACATTGAAAGAATAAGTATTCCCTATCTTTTTTAGCTTCTTTGCATAGCACATAGATTGAGTCATAAGAGTCAAACCATTTGTTCTTAGTACGAATCCTATACTTAATAATCAACCAAGTAAATATCGAGGCCTTTTGATTTAGTGAGTGCTTCCATAAAGGGTTGAACAAGGATGCATTCTCTCCCTCAACCAGCAATGCCTTATAGTATGATTTGTTGGTAAAAACTCCAGAAGAATAAGGTTTCCAAGAAATTGAGTCCTGTTGATGCTTGTGAGTGATCTGGGGGAGATATTCCACTAGTAAGTTGAACCTGTTAGAGTAGTGCCCTAAAGGCAATCCCCTTTAGCGCATTTTGTTCATAGTCATGTACAGACTTTATGAATAAATA
>JANZLC010000007.1:11878753-11905399 GCA_026413385.1 Erythroxylum gracilipes | reverse complement strand
TTCAACCAATCAATTTAATTCTTCAAATATTTCATGACATACATTCACATCATTTAATCCTATCTTTCAAGTATTCTATATTGCATCTCGCAATTATTCGAAGTCAAATCATCCAAATTCATCAAAATTCCAATCTTAATCTCCATAAGCACATTCTTGTAGTCAATCATATTCTTGACACCTAAATCAAACAATTCAATCTTACCAAACATATAGCCCAAGTAAGATCATAATACTGGGCTCTGATACCACTCATCATACTCAAATTTTGTAAGAGGTTGGACATCCAATAATGGGTTCCAACAAATGGGCCTAGAATTGAAGTGCATAAACTTGCCTCTAAGAGCTTCTGAGCCTAAGAAGAGGAGTCAAACCTAAATATAAAGAAGTTTTCCTCTATAATCAACACTTATTACAAGCCAAATGCTTTCTAATACGTCCTAATCTAGATATTGAAACTTAGAAAAGAGGACCTTCTTTTTAGGAAAAAAATATAATATTATGGCATCCCACTTCTGTGCCCCTTCTTGATGAATATGTGTCAGTGGAGTTACTATTAGTTTTGTCATCAGGGGAAGAAAGAGGGAAAAAGTAGATGTTAATAGTTAGGGAAGGGTCGGCTCTGAGCTATGACCAATTTTTTTTAGCAGTAGGGTTAGATGAGGCAGTCTTCACATTAAAAAGTAAAGTCTAACCCTATTTTTTCAATAAGAGGAGTGGTTTAAGGTGGGGCCTCATTATGAACTTTAGCATTAATCTCTAGTAAAGGAGAACCTACAAGCAGGGTTTTCAAACCCGGACCGGACCGGCCGGCCCGACCGGTCATGTTGGAAAATTTTTTATTTTTTATTTTTTATTATTTTTTATTTTTTTGGTATTTTTTGGATATTTTTAATATTATATATAATTAAATATAATTATTGCATAATTATGACTTCACACCGATTCGACCGGTAGTTGAACCGGTCAAACCGGTGACTAATAAAGCCTCCGATTCGATGACCGATCCGGGTTTCAGAACATTGCCTACAAGGGTAGTAAGAGAAAAAGTTTTGGAAATTAAACAAAGGGAAGGGAGACTCAAGGTTAAGGCGAGAAGTGTAAGGGGTGAAAAATTTCTTGGATCCATATCTAGGGAAGGCATATTCCATAAAGGAAAGGAAAGGTGAAACCAGAAAAGTGATAGAATTGGGGGTTTAAACAAAAAAGGGGAGGAAAGGAATAGGAGGAAAAGGAAATAAGAAGGATCAAGAGGCCACAACTCAAGCTGTAACTAGTTGTCGAACTAATCATAAGGAGAAATCTAGAACTAGCCAAATCGAAGGAAGGGTGGGCGAAGGACAAGGGTAAGAGGCATGAATAAAGATATGGAGAAGACTAGAACTCTGTAACACAGAGTTGATCATAACAGGAGTCAAACATGGCTTGCATGGAATAAAGTTGTGTTTAGAGAAAAGCTCCACTTCTCTCACTATAATACTTTAACAATTGGCCATAATTTTATATCTTTTAACTTCTAAATTTATATAATAATTTAATTCTTGTATTGTGTTTAAAAATTTCGTAACTTGTGACATATATATGTATATATAGGTAATAAATTAAATAAAGTATTTAATGTAAGGTGCATATCTATTATTGGTAGAAATGGCAAAAAACACGAGCATGATTCGGCTTGAAGTCAACAGACCCGTTTTGATTTGATAGGGCTTGGGTTGGATTTGATTTTTTGGTTAAAAAATTTTGAGCATCAGGTCGGACTCTAGCTTGAGAGTCTGAGTCCAAGTCTGTTCTAAAACTTGATCCAACGTATGATTTTAATATGAAACATATTCATTTGACACTAGGTAAAACAATGTTGTTTTAGAGGTTGGATTATCTTCTGTATTCCAAACTTCTTGTTGTAAGATGAGTAATAGTTTTCTAAAAGACAAAGGTGTTTTGGGTTAAGAGTTACCTATGCTCTTTTAAGGATTGTTGTGGGCGTGCCATCCCTGCCAACGCCCTCTCAGCTGCAACACTGAAGGCTGATGAAGCACTTGAGATGGCAATCTTACATATCCTTGGCGATAAGATTCTTAAGTCCCCATTGAGGCACCTCTTGATGTAAGGTTCTAGGAAAAGTGTGCACAATGCATGATGCTGTTTGACTAGCAGTGTCAAGTCAGTAATATTTGCTGCTGCACAAATTATAGCCTGGTCTACTTGTTTTATCAGGGTTAAATAGTTGAATGAGTTAAATATATGTTCTAATACTTGGTTATCTTTCATTAGCCTGAATGATGGTTTGATGGTAAAGTGGTTATGCTCTAAGTTATTATGTGCTATATGCTTTGTGTGCTTAGCATTATCTAGTCTGGGGCTTCAATGGGGACATCCTCTAATTTGATTCTGCAACGAATTCTTTCCACTTTGGACCGACGTGCATCACGCACATGCTCTCTGCCTTTGGAGACTCTGGAACTTATGCCTTCTCTTATGTTCACCAGGTGAACGCCAGTTCCCAGTAGAGTGTTGGATTACTTAAACGCTTATGTTCACCGGGTGAACGCCAGTTGCTGCCAATGAGAGTTGACGAAATTATATTGGTTCTCCAAGAACTTGCCCGTGTAAGAGTCCATCCAGAAACAACATCTACTCTTCCTCTACATCCTAATCTCAGAAGTGGTGTACCAGTTCGAGAAAATTAAGAGAAGCGTCCACATCTGCTTGTTCTGTTTCCCTCTTTTTGCAAGCTAATATCAACGAGAACTGTTATACTTTGGGGCTAGAATCTTAATGGTGCATTTATCGATCTGCATTAGCTGAACTCTTGTTCTACATCTTTTTTGAGACATATTTTATCATTCTGACTGAAAGCGATGACATAAAAAAGTATATCCAGGACTCTAAACAAGTGAAACAGTACAAAGATGAGCTGATCTCTTGCCTGACAGGCGTGTTAGAAATTTTTGTAATTTTTCATAAAGTTGGATAATATTTAATTACATTTTTAGTTTTTAAATAATTTATCAGTTAATTTACATAATTTAATCCGGATAAAGATGTTAAAGTGGACCAATAAATGATCTAAATCAATGGGTCAAAGTCCGAGTGAAAAATATATCTCAATTAATATAGACCGGATCTATATTGGGCCTGTGATGGGGAAACTCGATATGGAAGCTATATATATAAAAGTTAAGGTCTCTTGTAGTTGTACATTATCAATCATAAACATAAAGATTCTTTGACTCGTTAAGAGAGCTTACGTTTTGAGAAAACTGTAGAAAGACGTTGACCGCATTCTAGAAAGTAGTTTTCGTGAAGGCAATGGTGGATTCCCGCTCATTTCGGCTTTGGAAAGCTTATTTGAAGTTTTGGAGCCAAAATCAAGTATTTTCTGTATTTCATCGTTTCTTGCCCTTTTACATTCGATCCAAGATACGTAACTACCATTACATGTTACACGTGGTATCAGAGTCATGAGGTGATCGAGTGGTTAAAAATGAAGATCTTTCGGTTTTTCTCTCCATAAGGTTTTCGGAGAATAAAATTTTGTTTCTCAGTTTTTTCTTGCTTTTTTTTTGCATGAAAGTAGTCTAAATGTACTTAGTCTTGAGAAACGGGGTGAAAACGAGCCCGAGAGCGCGAAAAACCAACCCAAAACTTACCTAAAATCACCATTTTTCGACGAGGACAACAGAGACTAAGACGATGGGTGCATGTGCGTGTGTGCCACACGCACCCGACGTGTGAATAGTACCACCGACGGGGAGGCAAGTCTGGCGCGTGCACTGCACGTGATCAACACGTGGGTAGACAATGTCGCGCCATATGTTGCGTGTGCAACGCACACACCAGTCGATAATAGCGTGTGAGTGCACACCGGACATTGTTGAAGAGCGTTGCTGATACACGCGCCGCACCACTCCACTCACAGCTGACATTAGCGGATGACGTCAGTGCTACAGTGCGTTGACGCATTACTAATATTAGCAGCTACCGTAATTTCAAAAACAAAAACAAAAATTTCAAATTTCTCGTAAGGGTGTCCTGGGGTATTTTGAGTCAGTTTCTAGATCTGAAAATTTTATAACAATTTTTTTCATTTTTCTGGACTACAATGTCTATGATGATGGTGGGCCCTTTGTCCCTTCAGATGATAGCAAGGCGAATACTACAGTTATTATGTACCCGTTACTCTTACAGTTAGATCTGGTGGATCTAGGTCTCTGTACCGCGCCTGTAGAGGAACAAAGATCTATACCTGTACACACAGTAGTTCCTAGGGATGCAAGATCTAATGCAGTTTGGTAAATCCACCAAAGTGAGACAACCTACTATCCCATTTGATTACGTAGTCCATCAGGTGTATAAGACTATGATATTATACATGTTTTGAATCTAGTTAGTTTTGTTTCTGGGCCCAATGCGGATGTATGGTGGGATGCAATGAATGACGAGATGTAATCCATGAAGTATAGTAAGGTTTGAGAGCCAGTTGATTTACATCGGAACTGCAAACTCGTGAGTTGTAAATGAAGATTAGACCTAAAGGATTTTGGGATAAAATTCAGCGATTTATGGGCTCGCTCAATTACCTAATGGTTCACTTAGGGAGAAAGGTTGACTTTATGTTACATTTTCTCTCGTATCCTCGTAGGATACATTTTGAGTGATTAAGGCAATTGTCGCTCATGATGATATAAAGTTACATCAGATAACCGTCAAAATTGTTTTCTTGAGTAAAGACCTATATGAAGAGGTCTATATGGTATAATTTGAAGGATTTTAGGATCCAAATGGAACTGAAATGGTTTGCGCGTTAGGCAGATCAATATATAGTTTACATCAAACCTTTTGAAAGTGATACCTTAGAGTTGATGAGGTTATGACCTCTTTCGGCTTCATGGAAAATAAAGTTAAAAGATACTTGTACTACAAAGATAGGAGGAGCAAAATTATCTTCATATTACTACATGTGGTTGATATATTGCTCATGTCAAATTACTTGACCATGTTGTATAAGGTTAGCAACTTTTGGTCAAGAACTTTGACATGAAGGACCTTAATGTAGCATCTTTTGTCCTAAATATTCAGATTCATCAGTATAGATCTTAACACTCATCAGGCCTCTCATAAAGAACATACATTGAGTATATGTTACAAAGGTTTAATACGATTAATTGTAAACCTCTCGTAACACCTATCTCTCATAATGAGAGATAATCTTTGGCACGATATTCAAAGAATAAAGTAAAGAGAAAGGTTATAAGGAATGCTTCGTATATTAGTACAGTTAATAGCATGATGTAGGCTTGGCTATGTACTAGGCAGGACATTGCATTTACTGTTTGAATGTTTGGTCAATATCTAGTTAATCCAGGTGTAGACCATTGAATGCAGTCTAGCGAGTATTGAGATACTTAAAGGAACTAAGGATTATATGTCGATATATAGCACAGTTAACAGACTAAACCTCATAAGGCATTCAGATTCAGATTTTAGTCATGTGTCCGGATGATCGAAAGTCCACTTAAGGTTACATGTTTTAATTTTGCAGATAATACAATATCGTGGAAGAGTGTCAAGTAGACACGGGTGACTTCCTCGATCATGCATGCAAAGTGTATGCTATAGGGCTGCTTCACAAACGGTTTAGTTCAAAAAATTGATTTCTGAGATGTTTGTGGTTGATTCAGTGGCTAAACCCATTGGGTTGTACTGTGGTAATCTTCTTATTATGCTGTTGAATAGCAACAAAGAATATAGGTTTTAGCATTTAAAGGTCAATTATTTGGCCATAAAGGCGTTGATACAAAAAGGTGACATTAAAATTTAGAGCATTTAAGGGCTGAGGAAATGATAATCGACCCTTTAACTAAAGGACTTCACCCACTTATGTTTGTGATACAAGTATACAGTATGGGTGTTTTGACATCCTTAGGCACTATCAGTTAGGGGATTGTTATGTTTACTTTATATACATTTATACATTTGATGTATTATGACGGTATGATGGTTCATCAATAAAGATGATCATCGTTTATCCTCGGTAATACGCGTTATCGTATATTGTCATAATACATATAAATGCTTAAGATTTGTGTTGATCTTAAGTATTTAAAGGTTATTGGGCATATATACATATTGACCTTGAGCCTATGTCATTTAGTCGTATACAGTTTTATATGGATATACATGAAGTTTGACATGACATAGGAAGATATAAGTTTTTGTTAATCTCATAAAGGTTCTCCAATGCAATTTAGCATTCAGTTGGAGAACATAAAGATTTTCTCTTATGCAGTTTTGCATTTGGTGAGAGGAAACAATTTTTCTCTAATGTTTTTTAGCATTTGGTGAGAGAAAAAAAGGATTTCTCTAATGTAGTTTAACATATGCGGTTTAGCATAAAGTTGGAGAAATTGAGACCTACAAACGAAGATGATATAATTTAGATCATAAAGGTATCATCCTAGTTTGCCACATTTCATTTTCTCATTCATGTTAGTGAGGTATTAGATACACGTGATTGTATTGGATCTGTGTCGCACATGACACATGCATTTGATACTTTTCATTATCGAAAGTCTTGCAGGACAGAATGATGGACTTCCATTATCTTTGGACCAAATATTTTGTTTTTAAAACTTAGTCGACTAATACAGTAGCATGGCTTAATCGAGTTTTTAAAGTGAAGTCAACATTGCAATTAAGTATTGTCTAAAGGGGGAGATTGTTAGACTTTTTTTTTGTAATTTTCCATAAAGTTGGACAATATTTAATTGCAATTTTCAGTTTTTAAATAATTTATTAGTTAAGTTACGTAATTTGATCTGGATAAAGATAATAAAGTGACCCAATAAACGATCTAAATCAATTAGTCAAAGTTTAGGTAGAAAATAGATCCCAATTAGTGTGGATCGGACCTATATCAGGCCTATGATGGGAAAGTCCGATATGAAAGCTATATATATAAAGGTTAAGGTCTCCTGCAGTTGCTCATAGATTAATCGTAAGCATAAGGATTCTCTGACCCATTAAGAGAGTTTACGTTTTGAGAAAACTGTAGAAAGACGTTGACCGCGTTTCAGAAAGCAGTTCTCATGAAGGTGACGGTAGATTTTCACTCGTTTCGGCTGCAAGAAGCTCGTTTGAAGTTGTGGAACCGAAATCAGGTATTTTCTACATTTTTTTGTTTCTTGCCCTTACACGTTTGATCCGGGATATGTAACTAAGGTATCGTTACGTGTTACAAGGTGCGTCCAAATAGACATACAAAGGCTATCTCAACCATGATTTGGGTCGTTCTTTTATGATCTTTGAATAAGCAGAGAGCCAAGAGTGAGGAAATTGGTGCAAGCTTTATTCCAACTTATCACGACAGAACTGGGACTCCAAAAAGTAGTCATTACAAGCTAAAGATATGCAGGTACGAGGAAGATGGTATGGTGTTGGTCATGAGTGCTTGTTTATAGATGATAAAAGCATAGCCTAGATGAGGGATTTTTTTCGTCCTCCAGCGTGCATTATAGGGTGATAAAAGCATAGCCTAGGTGAGACGAGAGCTTTTAATGAAATCGATGTTTTTACTTGTTTCTTCTGCAATATGAAGTCTTCTTTTTCTTACCTTGGAACATTTACTGCATCGGGTTATGTTCTAACAATTTTTGCAATCTAAACGTATTATAATTTGTAAACTGTTATTTATTTATTATTTTGTCTTTAAGAAAGTGATGTCCTATAATATAGAAGGCGCTTCTGTGACATTCCAATCATAAAAGAGTAATTTAACTAGTTGCTCTAAGGCTCACTCTCATTATTTTGTATCTAAAAATTATTTAAATTGTGATTAATATCTTGTATAGGAACTTTTGTTAGTATAATTTAATGATAGTCATATAATTTTACTTTTTATGTACAATGCTTGATATTTTGAATTAATAATATTTTCTACAATTTAATTTTATAATAATAAATAAATAATTCACAATAAAAACATGTCGATATATTATATAAAAAAACATATTATTCAATATTATGAATTTAAAATGTAACAAATAACATTTTATGATATTATTAAAAGCATAGTAAATAACAACATTTGACTATGTCATGAAAAATATTGCTAAAAGTATTTGACTACATTATAAGAAAAATAGCTAATAATATAAAAAACGTAGCTAATAGTATATAGCTACGGAGATAAAAACACGGCAAAAATCATTGGTTACGTTTTATTTCGTTGTCTTGTCCGTCATTTGGCGGTAAATTTTTTCCTACTAAGATTCTATTTTTTGCTACATTTTTTAAATGTTTTAGCTATGAAAATTTTTTGTAGCTAATACTTTTCGTCTGCAATTTAAGAGAAACTTTACAAATAACTATAGGTGACGTTTTTTAGATAATTAGCTACGTTTGTTGTCATAGCCAATTGTCTACTTTTGTTATAGTAAAAATATTTGTTCAAATCTCCTTCTCATCTATCGTATGGAAGAGGTGAAAGAAAACGCTTATGAAATGGAGTAGGATCCAAGTTACTTTTTACCATGAAATGAAGAAAGCGATACTTTGGCTTTCATGTAACAACTAACGTATCACCTTCACTAAAGAAACGCTTCAAAGGTATCTTGTTCTTGGCTAGCTTTCTATCAAACGACACCATTTGTATCCTCACTAACTTGCGTGACTTCATTTGAGCAATATTACCTAACCAATTCAATACATAGACCAAACTTCACTGTGATTTTGACCATGTCATAAAATCGTACCTGTGCTTCACAGTGTGAGGATACTTTGATATTATCTATATCATAGAAATAAATAACCTAGGTTAACATTTAACAGACCAAAAATTAGATATTGAATTACATATTTAATTTAAATATAATGTAAGCTATTATGTTTTTTTTCTTAAAGTTATGTTAATGGCAATGGGCCGGCCCTACTATTTTTTAAATAATTTTTTAAAATAAAATTTTTTATTAGATTTAGGTTTGAGTTACTCAAGTGCAGGCCTTTTCAAGACCCAACTATTCTAAGTAAAACGATATCGTTTTGATTAGAATATTTAAATCATAAGTCGGACTGACCCATACGCCGATCTATTGAAAACACTTAAATTTAAATCTATGGGTCACCGATCACCATCCTTTAAGTTTATAAGAAAGTGAGAAGGTGAGAGGAGGGCTTAAACAAAATAAAGATTAGATCGCTTATAATTCATTCAACATTTGCTCTAAAGATTTACAGGTAAACAAGTCTTTGATCCCATTTAAGCATTATTTTGTCATTATGTCAATAATTAGAAACAAGAAACAAGAAACTATAATAATATCTCATAAAAATCTCAATAATCTTTGGCTTAAGTTGTAGCCAATGGTTTGGAGGAATAGGGTAATACAGCAAAGCTAGTGAAGGTACTGAATGGCTTGTTGTCACGCATTGCCACTCCTTCCAAACTTGAGACACATTATTGGTAATAGCACATAATAGTGAAATGCAAAAGAGCCAAAACCTTGATTAAGATATAAACTTGGCCTGAAGTTTATGTCGTCATACTCTCATATGGATACTCATTTCAGTATTTTTAATATATAAGGATTGCGGTCCGTGAACCATCAGAGTGTTGTTTGTTTTTCTCCAAGTGAAAGTGAATATTAATCAATTCCATAGTCAAAAAGTTGTTTCTACGGAGAGATTAACCAAAAAAGATCATGCGTACACGGTGAGAGAACCCCTCAAGAGTGCTGCTTCACTTAAATTGTTAAAACTGTCTATTTCCGAAGGAGCCTTGAACATGCAGTACACTTCGAACGACTTCATTTATAAGAACAAATCACTTGTTCTTGTTACTTTGTTCGTATCTTGTTCCGTAAGCATCTATCTATCTAATAGATGAGACCTATAAAAAATAAATGAATGAATGTTCATGAAATAGGGTAGAAAGATAATAACAGGATTAAGTGATCTGAGCCCACATTTATCAGATGCAAAAAAAAGTCAAACGTATCTCAATTGTGAGATCTCACATCGGTTGGAGGGGAGAACAAAGTACGCTTTATAAGGGTACGGATGCCTCTTTCCTACAAAAATATTTTCTCGGGTGCAAAAAGAGTAAAACTGTGAAGACTTTGGCTCGATGGGTAACCCAAAGCAACAATATCTGTGGGCGGGTAATCTAGGTTGTTACAAATGATATTAGAACCGGTTCCCAACCTGTTGTGCCAGCAAGGACGTTGAGCCCTAAGGGGAGGTGGATTGTGAGATTCCACATCCGTTAAGAGGAGAACGAAATATGCCTTATAAGAGTATAGATACCTCTTCCCTATAGATGCGTTTTTCGATGCGAGAAGAGCAAAACAATGAGGGCTTTGAACCGATGGCCAACTTATAGCAGATAATATCTTTGGACAGGTGGTATAGGCTATTACAAATGGTATCAGAGCCGATTCCCGACCCTTTGTGCCAACGAGAATACTGGGCCCTAAGGGGGGTGGATTGTGAGATTTCACATCAGTTGGAGAGGAGAACGAAGTACGTCTTATAAAGGTGTGGATACCTCTTCCCTACAGACATGTTTTTCCGGGTACAGGAAGACTAAAACCGTGAGGGTTTTAACCTGATGGGCAACCCAAAGTGGACAATATCTATGAGCGGATGGTTTGGGCTATTACATCAGTGCACAAGGTTTTCTGCTTTGCGAGAGTTATCTATGTACGCAACCTTCCTTTTGTAATTTCTACAAAATGTTGTTTTCATGATTAAAACATGTAATCTTATGGTCACAAAGGAATAACTTTATTCTAATACTCGACTTTAAATTGTGCCTAATTCTGTAAAATAGCCTTTTCTACTTATATGACTACAGATCAATGCCAAAACCATGCTGATGCTGTCCAAGATTACTCGTTAAGTTTTTTGTCTTCATCATATTTTACTCTTAATAAGTCCTCAACTAGTTTTTGTATAGGTTGCTTAGTAACTATCTTAAGGCTATGTTTAATTGGAGGTAAGGTTTTTAATGTAATGTAATTGAATGATTTATAATAGAATGTAATGTAAATGAATATAATATTAAAAGTTGTTGTTTGGGAGGGATGAAATAGTTCATAATGTAATATAGTGAAATGTTATTTAGAAGAAGGGTTTATAATGTAATTTAGTGAAAAGTTTCTTATTTTTATTGCTTAGGATGGAATGAGGTGTAATATGAAACCCTCTTTTTTTTTTTATCTCATTCCATTATAAACCCTCCTCTCAAACGATGAAATAATATTACATTTCATTTAATTCCATTAATAAACTTCTGACCAAACATAGCCTAAAGGTAATGCATGAATTGATGAACTTTAAACAACTGTTCAAAGTACTTGGCTCAAATAACCGAGGGTAGAGGAAGATATTGGTGTAACTTTTGCATATTATGTTTTGTTATTAGACCTCCTCTCACGTGTTAAATTTTGTAAGATTGGGCCTAAATAAATTGAATAGTTACAAGCCTAAATAAGATTTCATCCTAAAACGAATTGATGATAGGAGGAGTAACTTACTAGGTTTATATGCATGTTTAAGGTTATATATTATTTCCATGTAGGACAAACTCCCACTTATATTTCAACATGCCCCTCTCACGTGTCGGCTAATTTAAGACTCAACACATGACACAATTTATTGTGTCAAGGTGGTGACGACTAACCTGAGAGTAACCTACTTTGATACTATTAGGAATCCCACATCGGACAAATATGAGAGCATTCAACAATTTATAATAGTGTGGAAACCTCCCCCTCTTGGGCTAGCTTTTGGGGGTAAGTTAGGCATTTCTAGCATGGTATCAAAGCCTGCTTGTCTCGATAGTTTGGGGTGGTGCCCAGTTATGTCCCTTTACCCAATATACCCATCAGATGTTCATCCTACTCTAGGCTGGGGAGTGTGTTAGGAATCCCACATCGGATAAGTATGAGAGCATTCAACAATTTATAATAGTGTGCAAACCTTCCCCTCTTGAGCTAGCTTTTAGTGGTAAGTTAGGCCTTTCTAACATGGTCTCCGAGCCTGCTTGTCTCGATGGTTTAGGGCAGTGCCTGGTTATGTCCCTTTGCCCAATATGTCCATCAGATGTCCAGCCATGCTCTGGGCTGAGGGGCGTGTGTCAGGAATCTCACATCGGACAAGTATGAGAGCATTCAACAATTTATAATAGTATGCAAACATCCCCTCTTAAACTAGCTTTTGAGAACGAGTTAAGCCTTTCTAACAAATACCATGTTAAATTTTGTAAGATTGGGCCTAAATAAATTGAACAGATACAAAGCTCAAATGAGGTTCATCCCTAAAATTAATTGGTGACAGGAGGAGTAACTTAATAGGCTTATATGCATATTCTAAGGTTACATAAACTCAATAGGCTTATATGCATATTCTAAGGTTACATATTCTTTCCACGTGTCCAAACTCTCACTTATATTTCAAGATTGTGTACCAACAACTCTATGTTGTTGTTTTTCTATTTTCGCAAGTTCTCCTCTGCTTCCTACCTTCTCCTTTATTATATCTTCTTTCTGCCTAATCTCTCCCGTCTCCAACAAAACCACTTTCTTGTTTAGCTCTACTATCCGTCTCTTTCACACCAAACCAATTATGCACGTATTAGCATTAGTCTTCAACAATGTTTAGTCTCTTGTTACCCACACTCAAACCACCCAAATCCTGGAAGTATCTCTTCAACTTCCTATAATAAAGAAAACATTAACTACTTCTCTTTCACCATACACAATCACTGGCTCTCGTAATCTGTCTGCAACTAAGATATAGCTACTGCATTTTCATAGTGTTAACCCTTTTGGATTATATCAGGACTTGAACAAGGAAAAGGGCTAGTTTTCCTGGGAAAAGCTCAGGAAAACTTTCTAATGGAAGAAACTCATGCAGAAAACCAAACAGCCCATGAATACTCTCTTTCATCATCTTCCTCCGATGCTTCATTGTCATCTTCTCCTCCAAGTAATGGCAGAACCATGCCTGACCCATTTTCATTGCTGACGAGACTAATGCAAGACATGAACCATCATTACTCATCGGAGAAAATGGAGGCATCAGAAGCAGTAGGTTCTACAATGGAGTGGCTGAGATTCATCAACATTGACTGGAAAGAAGTAGAAAAGCGATTTGACCGACTAGCTTCTACCGGAAACTCCCCTGAGCCAGTCTTAAGATCGTCATCAGATTTTGGTTTCTGTGTTGGTGAGAGTTTTCATTCATAGATTTTTTAAGAGAAAAAGATAATTTACTGGAATAGGACAAGTGCCCATATCATTAAATTCTCAAGTTCCTAAGAACATGATTTTAGCAAGAACTATTTGTCATTATTTAGACAAAACCTGTGATGAATCCCAGGTGTAACGTAGCCAACATACCCGCATGGCATGACACGCCTCAGTTTAGGAAGTGCACATGGCAGAAGTTCATGTTTTCTCCCTTTTATTAGTCGGCAGTAATGTATAGATTCTATGTTCTTGTCTTCTCGAGTCATTTAGTTTGGTTTCCTTTTTCAGGTTTGCAACAATCACCAGAGTTTGCTAATGAACTTTTGAGGGCTCTTAGAGGAAGAAGACAGGATCACAGACTTGAAATCTCAAAAAGGGAATTGCATGCCAACTGGGATCGCATGACCCAACCTTGCTTTAGTTCAAGATTAAAAATTTTCTTCGACATGTAATAATCTTAGCAGAAGCTTACTTGTGGGAGAACAATTCAATTGTTGTTTTCAGACGACAAATTCATTCTCCTCTTGCTTTTTCTTGTACCTTTTTATTTTACAGATGTGACAGAGATATGGATGGAAGAATTAACGTAATGGATTTAAAACAGGTGATGATGTTACGTCAGTAATCCAATGATTTGAACCATTCGTATAAAGATTGTTAACAGAGGTTGTTAACAGAGGCTGACATCTGTAATATGTTTGCCTATTTACAGGCAATTTTGCTTACGGCTTCAACCAATAAATTGTCCCTGTCGCACGAGGAAGCACAGGAATATGCTGGTTTAGTCATGGAAACTCTTGATAATGAAGACAGGCGCTATATTCAGGTGTAGGGGAAAATGCTTCTGTCTCTTTTCGTTTCTCTTCTTTTAATTTTGCAACTTGAAATCTATTTCTCAAAACGCTTACGTTCTCACATAGTGGAAATAACTCAAGTCTCTGGATGATGGTGCAGCTACACCAACTTGAAGTCCTCCTCAAAATAAGCCACCCAAGAGTCTCATTTTCATCTACATATCAAAGCAATGACACATACCAAGAGCCCATGTCCAAGGCTGAAACTTTATTCAGATCTTACTGGAGAAGGGCATGGATACTTATGCTGTGGTTGGTGGTTTGTGTTTCAATTTTCACTTGGAAGTTCATCCAATACCGTCACAGAACAGCTTTTGAAGTGATGGGATATTGCCTCTGCACAGCCAAGGGAGCAGCAGAGACGTTGAAACTCAACATGGCTCTGATTCTCCTACCTGTTTGTCGAAACACCATCACATTATTACGTAGGAATCAAAGCATCAATTCCATAGTTCCATTTAATGATAACATCAACTTCCACAAGGTATGAAAAATAAACATCAGGTAGCCGTCATAAGAAGCCAATTGTTTTCACGGGCAGTTTATACTTTTCCAGTTTTGGTTGATGTAGGTGATTGCAGGAGGAATAGTGGTAGGTGTGATCCTACATGGGGGAACCCATCTTGCTTGTGATTTCCCAAGAATCAGTGGCTCTGATCGTTCCCTTTTCCGACAAACCATAGCTGCTCGGTTCGGGTACCATCAACCATCATATATGCAAATATTAACAACAACAGAAGCTGCAACTGGGATTGCTATGGTAGTTCTAATGAGCATCGTCTTTGTGTTAGCGACAAGGTGGCCTCGCCGACAGTCGCCATTGTTACCGAGGTCCATTAGGCGTTTAACAGGGTACAATACCTTTTGGTACTCACACCACCTACTTATCCTTGTATATGCGTTGCTCATGGTTCACTCCATGTTCCTCTTTCTGACCAGCAAAGTAACTGACAAAACGGTAAGCTTTTTCTTTCGAAGAAATGGGCTTGTAAGTCTTGGAATACCACATTGATCTACCAACTCTTCATGCAGACATGGATGTACATTGCCATTCCTGTTTCGTTATATGTTGGAGAAAGGATCTTCCGAGCTATCAGATCGGAGTTTTATGAAGTTGAAATTTTGAAAGTAAATCATCTGAAACTAATTTAGTTGTACAAATGGAATAAACACATGTTAACATCAAGAGCAATTTCTCCTTTCCTTTTCTGCAGGCAAGCATTTATCAGGGTAAAGTGCTATCCCTGCAGTTTCAGAAACCAGCAGGTTTCAGTTACCGGAGTGGAATGTACATTTTCGTACAATGTCCTCAGATTTCTCCATTTCAGTGGTACCCTAACGACCCATATGCTTTTCTTCAACACGTCTTGCTCAATTTCTGTGTTGTCATTTTTTGAAGGTGGAAATGGAGTTTTCATGTTCTGTTCACCAAAGCAACATAGCCATAGTTCAGAAGAGAATTGTGTGTCCTTTTTAGTGCTCATTCACTAACCATAGTACCCCTTTCACATTTTCAGGCACCCATTTTCATTGACTTCAGGGCCTAGGGATGATCACCTGAGTGTTCACATTAGAGCTCTTGGAGACTGGAGTTACCAATTATATAGTCTATTACAGGAGGTAAAAGAACATAAAATAGAAACTAAGCACAGGATTAGAGCAATTAACCAACTTAATACGCTCAAAACTCATTCAAGAGTCATCTGGGTGTGCAGGCAACACTGTTTGGAATCAAGGACTATCCAAGGATACAGATTGATGGACCGTATGGCGCTGCATCTCAAGACCATGTCAAATATGACATCGTTGTGCTTGTTGGACTTGGCATAGGAGCCACACCTTTCATCAGTGTCCTTAGAGACATTGCTAATGGTATCCAAAAGCACCGTATGGAAACTGTATGATGCTTTGACTGGGCTCTCAGTTTAGCTCTCTTCAACATTAACAAATTGCTTCTGTTATCAAGTCATATTCAATGTTTAGGTGAACTTCATGTAGGTTGGTGAGCAAGAATGTAGCTTGTCAAGGGTTCCTCTAAAGGCCTACTTCTATTGGGTGACAAGAGAACAAAGCTCCTTTGATTGGTTCAGAAACATATTGACGGAAATTTCAGCATCCAACCAAAAGCAGGTAGCTTGATCGTCACAGGACATTTCCATTCGTATCAAAGGTCCATTCCTTGGAAAACTATTTTACGTGTTCTTGTTATGTCTCATTGTTCTTACTGTTTTGCTGATCTTCTAGCCCGCCATTGAAGCCCACAACTTCTTAACTAGTGCACATGTAGAAGGGGATGCAAGATCAGCTTTGATAAGAGCAATACAGGCATTGTATCATGCCAAAAATGGCATAGACATTGTCTCTAGGACTGAGGTAAATAGCAGTGCATGACTTAACAGTTTTTACCAATCAAGTTCTAAGAAAATCTAAGGACGTATCATTTTCCCTCAGCTGACTTGTGCTCAAGTTACAACATTCAGAAACTTGCTTACTTTATAATGTAGAAGGTTAACAGCTTAACAAAGTAACACATCTATTTTTCAGGCACGCACACATTTTGGTCGTCCGAATTGGTTCACCATCTTCTCAAAATTAGCCGCAAACCACAGTGGAGAAAGAATTGGTAAGAAGCAAGCACCTCCATCTCTTGCAATTAGCATGTTTAGGAACGCATAGGTCTCTGTTTAGCCAATGAGAAGTGAAATATGGGAATTGTGGTACATACTTCACCCTGACATGAAAGCTTGAAAACATAGGTAGAGGTAGGCCAACAACTTTGTCATGTAGATATAGGTTCCCTTGTAGGTTTGTTGACAGAGCTGGCCAACAAATCAAAGCACCAGCCCTCTCTAACACGACAGCAGCCATTGTTCTTTCCTGGATGACAGTTGTTCTAACTCTAAGTGCTTTGGTCCAATTTCCTAGGTTGCAAGTATCTCGACAGGATATATCTAGAAGATTTGAAAAGTTCCGTTGTAACACAATTTTTTTGGTTTTGGTACAGGAGTCTTCTATTGTGGCCCATCAGCACTAGCAAGGGAGTTGCAGAGTTTGTGCACCGAACTCTCCTTCAAGACGACTACTAGATTTGTATTTCACAAAGAAAACTACTAAATTCAAACTGTAACATGTCACCACTTCCAGGTCAGAAAAAGAGCGCTAGCACATAGTGTCCAATATGTATTAGTAATCTACGTCACCTCAATTTTCTTTTATTTTCATAGCTTTAGGGTTTATAACAGCATATTAAACAATATACAAAGCATTTAAAAAAAAGCTTTTTTTGTAAGAGCTTTATATTGTTTGTCAACATAAAAATAAAAAATATTTTTAATTTTAACTATATTTTATTTTATAATAAAAATTATTTATACATATAAATATTTTTTAAAGTATGTTAAACAATATACAAAGTACAATATATTAATTGTTATATAATTTTAAACCATATGAAACATAAATGAAAATATATCTAACCAAATCTTTTATATAGATTATAACGTAAGAAAAAATAATATCAAAAATAAATATTAAATCATATATAAAAATCAAATAATATTATATAACTCCCAAAATAAATGTGAAGATAAATTTGTGAGCATTGTGAAAATTATGTATAAAATATAAGGACAAAAAAGACTAAAACATAAATTTATTAATTGATCAAAAAAAGAACTTTTTTTAGAAACTCCAAATTTGAGCTTATTAAAAAGTTGTATTTTAATTGCAAAAAAAAACAAGTACTTTTTTATTTTACAGTTAAATATATATTTTTTAAAATGACATTTGTGGTAAAAAAAAAAACGTACATATCATTAACCTTCTAAAAATTCATCAAATCATCAAACACAGGCACTTAGGCACTTAATCATCTTCGGAACCTTGGCCGGCAAGATCAACTGCCGTACATTTTCCCCTGGCAATAAACAGGCGGAGAACATCACTACTAAACAAGAGAATCAAAAAGGTAAAACAAAAGAAGAAGTTTGATGGAATTTTAAAGAAAGCTTTGAGCTACTTCTTGGTCACTTTCATTATGCATAATCCAGGCTTGAGTGGAAGCTAGAAACACTGTCTTTCCACTCCTAGATATCTTAACACACCTAGCTGAAAAACATAACTAGAAAAGAATTGTCAAGTACTGCAAGATTTACATTAATTTTGAAATTTCCCGAGAAATTTAACATCCGATGTTAAGGCACAAAAGTTGAAAATAAATAAAGCAAGAATCATCTGACAGCCAACCATCTTCACATGATTTTTCGAAAGACAGAGTATAATGCTGAGTTGATTTATCGAGCAACGCTGAACAAAATACATCGTCAATAAGTAGCACCAAAAATTTCCAAAATAACGTTTTGTATGATCTTGTTTCCTTAATATCAGGGAGAAGCAAGCTTTCCCCATTTAACTCTTTATTGCTGCTGCTCCTGATATAATCTCGATCAGTTCAGTTGTGATAGATGCTTGACGAGTTCTGTTAAACAAAATACATATCACCGAAATCAATAACAAGTGCAACAAAATTAAAGAAAATACACTATTGCATGCCACTAATTGACCCGCAGTCCAAAATGTACGGTAGACCAAACTTATTGTGACAGAACATGAAGCAAAAGAAAATCTTTTTTCCGAATGCAAAAATGATAAGAACGGGGAGTGCAAATGGGGGGAGAGAGAGAGAGAGAGAGACTTGTTGTAAGTGAGCGTCAATCGATCAAGCATATCGCCAGCATTTCTGCTTGAGCTATCCATGGCAGACATCCTAGCCCCTTGCTCACTGCAAGAATTCTCCATAACTGCATTGAACATGACCTGGATAGAATATCAAACATTGTTATCATGCTGATTACTTTAAAAATGCAGCAAAGTCCCCAGTACAGCTTAGAGAAAGGATTTAGTTGAGGCTTACACAAGAAAATTGGAACTCGGTAAGATTCTGAAGTATTTCGCCCTTTGTTTCACCACCTTCAATCTCATAGGAGTCAAGTTCACCAAGCTTTCCACCAGATTCAGATTCTTTCTCCACAACCTACATCAATATTAGCGAAAACACAACATGAATACAACTAATGAAATTAATTACTTCCAACTTATTTGATGCTAGATTATAATCACCTCGGGAGATAATACGGTTGCAATGGTGGGAAGAAATGAAACCACCGACTGAAACTTGTTGAAGACAATCCTTAGAGCATCATACTCCACATTCTTTAAGATGTCATCCGCAAGGACAGCAACCTAAAAGCATGGTTTGAAGCACACAGAGGTGAGAATGTTCACTGACTACCTTTGAATTGCGTTGTATCTTCAAAGCCTGCATCTCCCACGCAACTTTAAGAAATTTTAAGTGCCATGATAAGATGACAACATAAAGAATCCTTGGCAAGCAGAAACCAAAAATATCTTTTTTTAAGAGTATTCTTCAGAATAACTTGGAACTATAGAGTTTTGTATTCACATGTATTATTTTCCTATTTAAGAATTCGAAACAGTTGAAAATGATTACTTTCCAATTTTCCATAATTAAGCATTAAACACATGCTTTTCAAATGTGCTTCGCAATATGTTAAATTGTCTCCCTTATTTTTCACCCTAGTAAACAGTAAGTTTTTACATGTAATTTTCACACAATTTATGATTCATCTGATTTGGAATTTTTTTTTTCATAGAGATTAAAAAATGATTGTCATTAATTTATGCATTTATTTTTGCATCATGATATATACAAACACAGGAGCATATAAGGTATGCTTATTGTTTTACATATTATCTGTAGGCTGTAGTACAAATAATTCTAGAATATGTAATTTTCAACTGCTTTACAATGAAAACTAGTTTTTCAGGCTGTAGTACAAATAATTCTAGAACATGTGAATTATGTTGCTAAAATGAAAAACTAGTTTTCATGGTAAAGCAGTTGAAAATTACATTCTCTTTTCCTACTTTTTCTGCAGAAAAGGAGAATTGGAAGCAAATACCAAGGAAACTAAGGATTGGAAACTCAAACTTTTTTTTTTCAAAAAAAAAGTCCACAAGTAACGAGCGAAGGATGTCTTTGCCTCGCTAACCTAAACTTGTGATGCACAATTAAGCGCACAATACGAATCGTGATTCAACAGATCCTTTTTTTGTTTAACACAAATCCAAACAAGTCAACAGACTTACCTGGGTATAATTAAGAGGATTCTTCTGCAACTCGGTGATTATTATCTCAATATCCTTCTTTGAGTCACGGACCAATTGAGCCTTTGCTTTCTCTCCCAATATGACATATTTTGTTTCTTTTTCAGGACCTGCAGCACAATAAGCTAATCAAAACACATAAATCTTAGTGCATAAATTCTAAGAATCGAGCTCAAAATAATGCCTACCTGAAACCAACTTGTTCAAGCCCCTGCTTATCTTGACTGCAGTAGAGTTAATTCCACCACATAGACCTTTGTCCGAAGAAATAGTAACAATGACATTCTTCTTCACATCAACGCCTAATCAATATAACAAAGGCGATTACAAATAAATATAAGAGTAAAACAAAATCAATTGAGCGCATAATTGTGAGTGAATAAAAAGAATTTAGTAGTCAGTAGAACCATTAGCAAGTGAACAAACATCATAAGCATTTGAAAACATAAGTTATCTAATATCCTTACCCTTTATCAAAGCCAAACTTTAACCATATACTTGTTTTGATATATGGTCAATGGAGGGCTATACTTTGAATCAAGTCACATAAGCTATTCTAATAGAAAATTAAACAACCCAATATTCACATGGCTAATAAGAACCATAAAGATCCAATTTATCTTAAATTACAAATCATGAAAAGAGTGAACAGATATAGAAGATCAGTGATACAATTTCACTTTCACACTAAAAACTACCTATACAATGTGTTACTGTTGATTAACCAACCAGAACAATTATATACATACATATGAACAGTACAAGGCACCAATGACGTGCCAAAATATAATCTACAACAATGAAGTTCTTGATGGATTAGAAAGGAAAAGATGGTGTACTATGTAAAGTTTGCTAATTTTAACATGAACACCTCAAAACTTAACCAGTGACCTGACCAGGTTATATTTTTACATACTTGGAGAGTCGCCAAGAAGTGCAGTAAATGGCTGCCAAAGGCCACGGGAATTTTCAGCTTTGGTCTGAATTGCTCGTAATTTAGAGGCTGCAACCATCTTCATTGCCTTGGTAATTTTCTGAATGTTCTTGACACTCTTCATGCGATTTCGGACTGCATAAGATAAATCAATCATAAACTATCCATATTCACAGAGATTTATTAGGATTATGCAAAAGACTGCAAGTCTTTCTAAAAACAAAGGAATTAGGCGATAGAAAGGAAGCCATTAATACCAACTTGAGTAGAGATATAGCGCACCCCAACAGAGGCCTGTTCCCTATACACCACAAACCACTTTTGAGAATTAAAAGTGTCGAAGAATACACAAAGTTACGTGATAGAAAGAGCTTGGAAATGATAGCGCGGCATGAGCCTAAAAACAATCGTGATGTGGCTAGGTTCACTCAATTTGTAACAGTACACATGTTTCAAGATTATGGCGTGTAGTTTGCAGTAATAGCATGCCAAGAGTGGTTTCAGCTGAACTCGTCAACAGTTTTTATATAACATTCCATTTCAAAGGCTAATACTCGTAAAAACAGTACTGGATACCGCTGACTAAAGACAATAATTTTACAAAGGAAACACCAATTGAATGTCAAAAGCTAACTCCCATGAACATAATTTTTCAATCAATCTCGAAATTATCGAAAAAGAAAACCCGAATCCACCAATCCATCATCTGGAACCAGTAAAACTTACTTCAAACTCCATTCTCAAAACACGACAATCAACATTCAACTTCAAGATTCTTCTTTTTCCCCGTATTCCAAACAAACAGATACAGAGAAGCACATAATCACATAAAAATCGCAACACACAACACCAACCAACAACGTTCGGCCAACCACATACGGAGGAACAAACATTAAAAAATAGAAATGAAAAACAAATGGACACAAATCCCAATCCATATTTCATCAGAACCCAGAGAAATGTAGAAATTGGGAAGGAATGGAATCGTACTCGGGGATGAGATAAGATCGGGGACTGGGAGCAGCGGCCATTGGATGGCTATTTGATAGAGGCACGGCAGCAAATCGTCGGACTTCGCGTCGGAGGGCAGCCATCGCCATCGATGAAGAAGATGATGACAAAAACCCCTGAAAGATGGGTTAGGGAATAGGGATAGTGTTCGATTCAGGTTTTTCCGTTCAGTTGATTGCAGTTGGCATGACGATGGATGTTTCAGCGGCGTCGTTTTGACAGTGTTTGTTGTATCAAACAAGTTTGTAAAATTAATAAATGTCAAAACTCAAAATTATAAATTTAACCTTGACGCTTTTACAGTTTTACATGAATTTAAATTACAGTTTAATATTTTAGAATATTTAAATTAAGCTTTAACATTTTATAAACATTCAAATAAGTTCTTTTCACACAAAAAATGTAATAAATATATGATTCTTTCAATAATAAATATATGATTCTTTCAATCTTTTGCCATATCATTGATAATATAGTATTTTTAATATATTTATGCATGTCGTTTCGTAAAACTTATTTTTTATTATAAAATATTTAAAATTAATTAACTTTAATTTAGTTTAAATAAAATTAATTATCGTTAAATCTTCTTCACCTAATTCTCACATATTCGAATTTAACCTTAAAATTTTTATATAAATAAAAATCAGACTTTAATATTTTGAAATATTTAAATTAAACCTTAAAATTTTATAAATATTCAATTAAAATTTTTCTCAAAAAAAATGTAAGAAATACATGATTATGCCAATCATATGTCATATTGTGGGTGGGGGTGGCAACGGATCAAGTTAAGCTCAAGCTTGGGCAATTTTATGTTTAAGGCCAGACTCGGCCTAAATTCCAATTAGGTATGAAGCTCCCAGCCTAAGCCAGAGTTTGATCAGGCTTAGACGACCTAAAGCCCATTAAGCCTTGATTACGTTCAATTAAATAATTTTAATTTTTAAAAATAAAAAATGACGTTATTTTCTTTTAAATTTTTAAGCTTGAGGTCAGGCTGGGCTAAACAACTCAAGCTCGAGTTCCCAAAGCCTAATCAATTCGGGCAATATAATTGCATATTCAAAACCATGCCCTCTAATCTTCACTAAGTTAATCCTTGTCTGTTTAGAACACTTCCCCTTCCATAAATAACTAAATGAGAAGTTCAAAATGCTTAAGTTTATTTCTATTATCTACACCAATTCCCTTATTCAAATAAAGACAATCTTAGTCAGTAATAAACTTCCAAAACTATTGTCTATGGTACTAGTATTTAACATCAAAAAGATGAATATGCAATATCGCATTCTAGGTTTAGTTAGTTCTTGATCCATTTAACTATGCGCATATTCTTGGATGAAACGAAACATCCAAAGTTGTCAATAATTAGTTATTTAATTCCTTTTCATAAGTCTGAATCATAGTGTTTAGGTATCACCATAGTATATTATATGTTTTAAGAACTTTTTCTATTGTTATCACCACATTAATATGTTTTGTTGAAAACTAATGCTACAGTTATTTATAATGTGGATATTAGTAAATTTTGAAATTCATCATAGTAGGGTGTTGGAAAGAAATGACAACAACAAACATGTTAGGACAAGATCAAAAGGAAGAAGGATACAGGTGTTGATAAACTTAGCATGCTAGTTTTAAAAGGAGTGTCAAAAGATGAAGGATATATAGTAGTCTCTATGTTTTACAAATTTCTTAAAGATTCAATGAGATGTGTAAAAGGGTTAATCTTACACCATGATAAGTACATGTTGTCAATACCTAACCGCACGCAAGAATTGAACTACCATAATGTTAAAATCTATTATAAGCCGATGAGAATCCAATAATAGACAGTGAAGGATATGATTCTGATATCGATAATGAATGTGAAACTAATACACAGTAGAATGTGAGTATGAAATAAAAAGAGTTGTGTAAAATTTAGGTGGAACAATATGATGAAGATTTCATTGTTATGCCAATGAGTAAATATGGAGATGGTTTAGTTGAAAATATGATATATGTAACTAATGATGAAGAATACGTTACAGCAAGAGCAACTAATAAAAAATGTGCCAAGAAGGTAAATAGTGGGTTTGAATATGACAATAACATGGATAGGGTTGGAAGTAATGGATAAGATTATAATAAAAAGGTTATTTATTCAAAAAAATTCATAAATACAAGAAGAAAGTTCACATAATTGGTGTAGTAAATATGAGGATAGTGACGCTGAAGTTTAATCACTAGTTTATAGTGATGATAGATGATATAAGGCATCTATCATGAGGAAGAAATGTATTATGTTTAATCAAATAGTGGATATGAATGATTTTCAGTTTGAAATTGGCATGAAGTTTAAAGATAAGATGTATTGCAGTGAAACAATCATAAATTATGCAATTACAAATAGATATGATGTTTTAATAAAGTATATATTATGGCAATTAAGGTTGTTTGTAAGCCACAATGTTCATTTAGGGTATATGCTAATCGGATTGGAAATGAAAAAATATTTGCTATTAAGATATCATAACAGGAAAGTGTAAAGAAACAAGCAAGCTAGTAAGAAATTGATAGCAAATGAATTTTGACACAAGTATAGGAGGAATTTGAATTAGCCAATTAATGAGAGAATGGATGATTTCTAGAGAAATTGTGGCTTACAGATGATTAAATCCCAATGTTATGGGGCTAAATAGGAAGCTATTGTGATGCTATGAGGATCTATAGAATGTTAGGAAGCTATTGTGATGTTACGAGAATCTACAAAATGCTATTATGTAGAGTTATTATCTTATTGACAAGAGTTACAATGGACCAAAAAAAAGATGAGAAATTCATTATTCAAACTAAACTTGATGAAAACTCCGAATAGTCAATCTTTAAGAGGATTTATATAGGATTTAGTGAATTAAAGTATGGTTCTTTTAGTGACTATAGAAAAATAGTTAGACTAGATGGATTTTTTTGAAGATATTCCTTAGGGATACTTTATTAGTTGCAGTTGGTCTTGATGGAAATAATTAGACGTTCCCTATATCTTTGGTTGTGGTTGAGGGAGAAAATTACCAATCCTAGTATTGGATTTGGATATTCTAGATAAACATCTAAAAATAAGTGGAAATGTATAGACTTTTGTAAGAAATCAACAGAAAGTAATCTTTAAGTATTCATAAATGCAATGTTCATTTCTTTATGTGCTTTGAATTCTTTAACTTACAACTCTTCTTTTTGGGTTATTATGGTTTAATGGATGCATTAAAGAATCTTTTCCTAGAAGCTTAGGGTAGAAAATTGTCTGACATGTCTATATAAATTGGTTTAGACTTTATAAAGGTCACACATATAAGAGTTTATTTTGGCAAATGGTAAGTTGCACAACAAAAATGGAATTTGATGAGATAAAGGAACAAATGAAGAGTATAACAAAGAAGTCCTATGATGATTTCAAAGTAAGGAAACTAGAGACTTTTGTGGAGACATTTTTTAGTACAAGACCAAAGTGTAAAATAGTTCACAATAACATATCAAAGGTATCTAATGGATTCATTTGTGAAACTCATAAAAGAAGCTTCATCAATATATTTGAGGATATTCAAGTTACATTAATGACTTGAATTAATGAAAAAAAGGATATAATGCTCAAATCCATTGATAATATATGTTCCAAAGTGAGGAAAAAGAAAGACGTTGTATAATAGCAAGTAAGGCACTATATCACCAAGATTAATGAAAGTTTAAAAGTTCGAAGTCACGCATTTTGTAAACAAGTTAATTATTCATTTACAAGCACCAACTTGTTGATGTGGACTTTGGGATTTAACAAGAATCATGTGTATTCATGCAATGGCTATATATCATATCACAGGAAGGATATCAATGTTTATATGAGCCAACATTAAAAGTATGAATGTTATTTAAAGAGTTATTAGTATGTTATGAAACCCATTAGGGTCCAAAACTTTGGTTGAAGACTGAAAACCTGCATCCTATATTACCTCTTTTGATTAAGAAGATGCCTAGAAGGCCCAAAAAAGCTAGACAAAGGGATAAAAATGAAGAACAATATCATTAATAAATTGAGCAAGTAAGAGTAGTTATGAGATGCCATCATTATTGTAAAGTTAGTTACAATAATAGAATAAAGATCAACCTTTAAGGCATCCTGAAATTATTAAGGCAATTATAATTTTTTTCTACCATCGTCTCAAGTATGACTTACATATTAAATTGTTCATTACAAAGTCTATATGTTTAATGCTATGAAAAAGAGGAGGGTCACAAAAAAGTTATGTCCTACATCTAATAGTGGCAGTTTTTCTGTAACACCTAAATACCCCCTGGGAGGATATGTGGATGTCACCCAAGACAGTACAATCAAATCAGACTAGTTCACACACAACATCTCAAACAGTGCTTA
>JANZLC010000007.1:11858632-11869790 GCA_026413385.1 Erythroxylum gracilipes | reverse complement strand
TTAATTTTTATGTTATTAGCTTAAATTAGAAGTTATTACGAGTATTATTATTTAACTAATTTGGTCTTCGTGGGATCAATATTTTTACTACTTGACGATAGAAACGTGCACTTGCGTTTACCACCAACACTACTTTTTATCTCCTAAGACAAAACAAACATTAATTTTAACATTTAAGCATAAAATAAATTCAAAACAAACGAGATAATATCAAATAATTAATCAAGATGAGATCTTATCAATAGCCTCCATCAAATATCCTTATTTTCAAGAAGCAAATAGTACTTAAAATTAGAGAAACTAACAGTTGCCTTACTTACCTTTCTCCTCGAATATGATGAATAAAGAACATGTATTACTCACTAGGAGTTGTTGCATTGAAGACAAGTAGGTTGTTGATAAGTGCAAAATATTATATCTTTTATTCTTCTAAACTTAGTCCATTTAGTTATTTTTATTAGACATTTGGGTACAATTATTTATATTTTATTAATTAAGACCTAAAATTATTTATTCTTAATTTTACTATAAAAAAGGCCTAAGTTGAACTAATTTCTATTATAGGCTTCATGGACAGATAAACGACAATGCACACCCAAAAATGCACAGTAGTAGAAATAAGCAACAGCTAGAAAATGAAGCAAAATGGCAAGGAAGCAAGAGCAAAACGTAGAGTGTAAGGAGAATAAGCAGGAACTGAACAAAAGAGGAATAAAACGAAAGTAGAGAAAAAGACAAAATGCAAGAGAACTCAGTTGGTGCGCGTCTCTACAGTTAGCCTATTATGTAGCTCGAAATGTCGATGACAAGAATCTAAACTTAGATAATTGAACTTATAGGGCTTAATGCATGCTTGATCACTTATTAATATGCATGTTTAATTCTCTTTGTGTTCTATTTTTAGTGTTAACAATTTCTGTTTCTATTAATTAGTTCTATTTGGGTATGATTAAGGAGTTATGTAGATGCTATAATACAATTAGAAAACCTCCTGAAGTTAGTTTCCTGAGTTGGAATTTTATAAAAATGCAAATTGAATATGAAATTGTTATTGCTATACTGTTTACGCAATATAATTTGAAAGTTGAAGGTTTGTTGCTATTTTCCTGTCTACTTAGGATGATTTTGACATACTTTTAAGTCTAGTATGCCTGGAAATTCAAGTAAAAGATGATGAGATTAAATTGAACCTGAAAAAAGCACTCAAGAATGTTCAAAGAAGCTTAATTTGCATTGTTTGCATCTTGTTTTTGAACTGTGCATTTAGTTTTGATTTTGTGGTATTCCAACATGATTTTAGCTTGTTTTACGTGCCAAAGACATGATAAATGAAAACTCACGTGTTGGGCAGTTAAAGGGATTTAAGTAGAATACATTGTTTGAAGTTTAATGAGGTGAAACTAACGAGTTACATGTTTTAGTATGCAAGTTCTAGATCTTATTTATTAGGTTTCATGGTCATAATTTTCTAGTTTAAGGGGCTGAAATTTGGTAAATAACATGAGTACAAGTTTGTGCATAAGTTTGAGCTGATTTCGACATCAAGTTATAAATGTTTTCACCTTGTGTTTTGTGAGTTGAATTTTTCTAAACAAATTTTAGTTTGTTTAGAATTACAATCACATACACTTACTTATTAATAATCTTTATTAGTAAAAACATTCATTTACATTTAAAATGAAATTTTAATAAATAACGCTCCTGGTAGGATCAACTCTTATTTTACCCTTATACTAAAAGAGAAAGAAGCTAAGATAGGGATTTTTTTTTCTTATTTTGTATTTTCAAATATTACTTTGATAATGTGGAAATCATATTTCACGTGTCATCCAGGTGGCAAATATATTAACTGACATATCTAGTCATGTTAGCACCATTTACAGAAAGTCTAGTGGGTCATTTTTACAAAAATTAAAAATTTAAGTATTTTGTTATTATTTTTAAAGTTCATATTAAAATTGTAAAATTCAGAAAATTTTGAAAATTTTTACCCTATTAAATAAAATAATAAAATTAGTTTTCATCTTTTTTTTAGTCGTTCCACTATTCTTTAAGAACATATCGGGTAAATTATAGGGTATAATAGTAATATCCCAATTATGTATTTAAAGTAAATCACTTAATCAACTAACAACTCAAAAGCTGACGGAAATCTTAATTTAATTAGTATTATTATATCCATTATATTTTTTCCTTTTATCTCATCTACTAAAATTTGAATTCATCAAACTTTAAATTGACCTAATCTAGTTTTACAATATTGATATAGTGGTAATTGATAAATCTATATTAAAAGAGGGTTGCTTATGCTTAAAATTTTTGTAATTTAGTTTTTTATTTTAATTATTATATATTGAATATTATCACATATTCCTCTATGTAATATTGATTAATTATTATACAATTTTCTTTTATTATATTTCATTAATTTTTATTTATTCATAATCTTAAAATGATGTCGTATTAAAAGTTAAAATTTAATTTATATTATTAAAAATAAAAATAAAATAAAATAATAGAATATGACCGAAATATTTTAGTCCCTTTTTTTTTGTTTCTTTTTATGTACCAAAGCCCTAAACCCTTTCAGTGGCGGGTCTGTATTGCTTCTCAGAGACGAACGGCAATGGCGACAGAGAGCTTCAACTCCAATCAACTCAACTCCCGTTTCTTCGGTCAGTTTCTTCTTTCCCATCCGTTTGACTTTCAGCCAAAAGCAAAAGCAATAGCGGAATTGTGAATCTTTGGATGCAATTCTAAAGCTTGAGACATTTTGAGAGACCAAGCAATAAGATTTCCCTTCATTTTCTTGACAACCGAAAAGAGGACCTTTAGCATCATTTCTAATTGTTTCAACAGTTTTTTTAGTTGCGTTTTTTTCTTGAGCATTAGTAGTTAGCTAACAAGTTTGCTCAAGATTAGACCTGATTTTGGTCCCAAGCCTGCGCTTTTGTTGACTACTTATGTGTTGATTATGTTGCTGTTTGAAGTGATTCTACTCTATTGCTTAATAGTCCTTTTACTTGCTGCTTAATCTTTTCTCAATCGATTCAATGTTGTGATTCAAGTATGGAGAGAATTTGTATGGGGTGCTATTGCTGGGGGTTTTGGTGAAGGAATGATGCACCCTGTTGATACGGTGAAGACCCGTATTCAAAGCCAAGCTGTTATTTGCAGAAGTCAGGTGCGAATTATTAGCCATTAGTATTAGAAGGTTACCTCGTTTGCTTTTCTGCTACAAGATTGTCTTTTCTCGCCTGGGTATTTCTGTCATTAAGAATGTCGCCTTGGTGTTATTAAGAATGTGTCCTGTTTGGAAAAGATTCCTACTTAACGTTGTTACTTCTCCGTTTCCAAACTTCCATAACTGCCAGAGCCAGACAAGCATATTGCAGATGATTCGGACGGTTTTTGTTGCTGATGGTGTGAAAGGTAGACGATCAAAATTTTATCTTTTAGGCTAATACAGTGGTTCATCATATCCTAACAAGTTAAGTTTTTGTGTATGATAATGCATTGGTCTATATAAGAAGTATACGTACTCTATGCATGTCCTGTGTGGATGCTTTTTAATCATTATCAACATATTCTGCACTTGTCATTTGCAATGATAATTTAACAGTCTGGAAGTATTTTGTTAGACCCAGGATACTTAGAATAATATTTACAGATATAGTAAATATATAAATATATATATATATGAGGAGCTAACCGAATTCTGTTAGGAGTAACAGAATTCGGTGTATAAATAAGCAGTAGATGGGAAGAGCAAGGTATTGAATATACTGATTGTGTGAGTGTTTGAGCCTAAGGCTGGAGGTCCTGGTCCTCGAAACCAGTTATCGTGTATTCCTTACAGAAATCTATAGCAAATACATATATTTTTCCTTATTTGTTTCTGGGATTCTAACATATTTGTCCCTTGACTCTGGAGACTTCTTCTTTCCAATGCAAGAAACAATATTTGGAAACTTCTCTCTTATGTTTTTAATGTATAATATCTGCTGAATCGTAGATTTTCCCTAGACTGATCATTTTCTAGGCTTTTACAGAGGAATTACTCCTGGGATTACTGGTTCTCTTGCAACTGGGGCCACATATTTTGGTTTTATAGAGTCTACCAAAAGGTGGATTGAAGAATCAAATCCTAGTCTTGCAGGTCACTGGGCCCATTTTATTGCTGGAGCTTTTGGTAAGAGATTCTGTTTCTTCTTTATTTTGGTGGCAACATCATCTTTACTATTTTGAAAGGCTGCTTATATGATTAAGGAATTCAGAGGTATAAGTGCTTCTGAGGTTTGATCTGCATATATATAGAATTCAACTTTGAAGATTGAATTGCCACATACAAGCCCTTTTATAACCATGCTCGTATTCTTGAGGACAAACCATCCATATCCACTAGACATGGAGATGTTTAGTTTTATGCTTTTATAGTATGAAATTTCTAACAGTTAAAATAACCAAATTCAGTAATAATGGACTCATCGGCAATTGGGTTTCTTTGAAGGTTTCCTGTCATGTTTTGCTCTGTGTTTCAGGAGATACGCTTGGTTCTGTGGTGTATGTTCCATGTGAAGTAATGAAGCAACGCATGCAGGTGCAAGGCACAAGAGCAGCTTGGACTTCAGTTGTGAAGAAGAATGCTTCATTTAAATCTGGTGAGGGAATGTATGACTATTACACAGGCATGTTCCAAGCTGGTAATTCAATTTTGAAGGAGCAGGGAATGAGGGGATTGTATGCTGGGTAAATGTCAACAACAAACTCGTCAACCTTTGAATGATTTCTCTTCTCTCTCTCTCTCTCTCTCTCTTCATGCATGTCTGTATTTTTATATTGGTTGTTTTGTCCTTTTGCTTGGGTTGCATTGAAATCTTTTGATTTTAAATTTGATTCAAAAGGTAAGTTGGATTTTCAAATAGGAAGAATTAACAAGAGGATTTTGTTGATGCATTTTATTTGTGAAAGGTTGATTTAATTAAAAGTCCAATGTAAAGTTTGATGCACATTAAACTTTGTTGCATCACTTCTTCAAAATGATTGACTTGTATGTGAATGTTTTCAAGGAAAGTAGTATCGAAGCTTATCTTGATTTCATAATGTCTAGTATAAAATGCATCAATTCCAATCTCGTGATGTGAGACTAGTTTGGGTGCTACTGTAGTCTTTAAATAGCAAAAATCCTTATTTTTTAGTATTTAATCATTCTGATTTAATAAACTTGTGAACACTGTTAGAAGGTAGTCTTGAAAACATCATATGCAAGGCCTTTGTATTGATAGCTGTTAATCTTTTTCTTGGTTGCTTTGACAGATACTGGTCCACACTTGCAAGAGATGTGCCATTTGCTGGTCTTATGGTAAACTGTTGTATTCTAAGTACTTAGTCTTAGCTTTATTTTATCAACAAGTTGCAGGGTCAATTTTTTTGGGTTTCGATCATTACCAGATGAGATCAGTTTCATTTTATTTTTTTTGTTTTCCATTTGTAGGTTATGTTTTACGAAGCACTTAAAGATTTGGCTTACTATGGTAGGCAAAAATGGAGCCCCAATTTAGAGAGCCTTATAAACAACTCAGTGGAAGGGCTTGTCCTGGGAGGATTGGCTGGTGGTATGTTGCTGTGCCTTTTTCCCCATCTCGAGTGTGGGTGTTTGGGAACCAAAAGAATTGTTTCATTCTGGTTGAAGCTATTTTATAGTATGATCTAAAAGTAATCAGTCAAATAGATTTAGAGTAGTTTTCCTTCTGCAACAAACTGAACACTGCATACAGCTGAAGCAGTTCTATTGGTTTCCAAGCACCTCCTTTGTTAGGACCAATGTGATCGAGGGTAATTCAGGAAGGGGGGAGAATAACAGAGACGTAAATAAGCCTAGGACATGGAGAGTATACTCGAGGAGAAAGAAAGAGGGGGCAAAGAGAAGTGCGTTAGTTAGTTAGTTAGTAGCTGAGTTGGCACAAGGGCTGGGTTGTAACAGAATGGCCTCAGTAGGTAGTTTTGAGGCAAAGAGGGAGAGGGGAGAAGGGATTGGAAAGTAAGAAGAGAGATATTGTAGACAGAAAGAATTTCCTTCTTTCTGAGGAGCATTTCAGCTTTTGAAGGGGTGTCCTGTGGAGTAACCCTTATAATAGTAGTAGAGGGCCTTTTATCTGTTCAATAACATACACTTTCTGTAGTTTATAAAGCTAGAGTTCTATCATCCTTCTTATCTGTGGTACTAAAGTTTGTGATGCAATTTAATCGTTAACCTTGCATTTACAGTGCTTTATGGTTCATGAACCACATGCAGGTTTCAGTGCATATCTCACAACTCCTTTGGATGTCATCAAAACAAGATTGCAAGTCCAAGGATCAACTATAAGGTACTACTTGTTATTCTTAGGTTTACTTAGAGCACAATTATAAGACTATCAACGCTGCATGTTAAATGTGCTTCAGTTTCTTTCTTCTTTCTTTCGTCAGATTTTTGTATGAAGTTGGTCATTTAGTTGAGATCGGTTTGATATTTGATGTAAAAGTTCATCCTACTGAATACAAATGTTAATTAACCTAATTCTTTCTCTCTCTGTCCCTAGGCCCCACTTGTATTAATAAAAAGAAAAACAGTTTAACTGTATTGGCTATGGATGTCTCTACTGCTTAGTTTCTTAAACCATGAATTGTAGTGATTTTAGATGTCAAATTATTGGTCAGCATGAGGAACGGTTTAATTCTAGTAAAATTAACTCTATCATGATGAGAAGTAGAGAAGGAGAAAAGAAAAGCTAACTGAAGCAAATGAAATGACCATTTTTCTGAGTTTTGGTGTTAAAAATAAAAATAAATAATGCATTACAATTGGGTTCTCATTCACTTGTCATTAATCAATTTACAGTCCAAAGATGTGCAGTTAATGTTGATTATATCTCATAGATTATCATTGTGACTTAGGTACAATGGTTGGTTGGACGCACTTCTCAGAATTTGGAGTGGTGAAGGTGTGAAAGGAATGTTCAAGGGAAGCATCCCCAGGATAACATGGTATATCCCAGCCTCTGCCCTTACCTTCATGGCTGTGGAATTCCTGAGAGATAAATTCAACGAAAATGTAGATGATGATAATTTGCAAGAAGTTGCTAACTTGTCAATAGAGAAATCTTTGCCAGAGGTAGCTCAAAACTGAATCTGACCTATATAACTGTATAGTAGCAATGGATCACTAGTAATTGAAAAGTTGCATTATTCATGACAGGCAGAAATTTTGTCATGTCTTTAAGCTGGTTAGAGACTTAGTAACTATGCTTCATAACAAGATTGAGTGAACGGTAAGATTTGCATAGAACATAGCTGATTGAAATTTGGAATGTTAATTCTTGTTGAGCCTGAGTCTCTTGCAAGTCTTGTATAGTGAACTTTTCTGATAAAACCAACTGTTTAGCATAATGGTCTTGTTTGCAACTTGGCTCTTTTGCATTTAAGGTAATTCTTTAACATTTACCTTTAACTGTTTATAACATTCAAGTAATAATTCTCTCTCTTTTTTTTTTTTGGGTAAAAGTTCTAAATTATAGGTTATAAGTTGAATTAAACGAGGGTTACTTTTCAATGCTTAAACGGATACAATGTTAGGTCTTCCTTTTGTTTGTTTGTTATTTTACAAAACATCACAGAAGAAACTAAAACATCTTGACTTAATTTACTTCCTAAAACATCTGAGCCTCGTTTACAAAACACAAAAAGGGAAAAAATGAATGGAATTCCTTTCTCCATTATCTTCTCGAACCATAATTTTAGACAAAATTTTGGAGTTGTCCGACTCCAAATGCTTTGAAAACATGTTAATATTATTAAACTTGTGATGTACTAGTAAACAAATGTTAGAAATCAATTCTTTAAGTAACTCATATATTAAAAGCAATTAAGGAATTTAATAATTTAATAAATGGGTTTTTTGGACTTTTAGTCCTTTATGATGGAGAGTTTAATTTTTTTAAAAAAAATTTAGTGGAGAGTTTTAAAATTGATTAATGGTTGTTAGTTTATTAAGCTAATTAAAGTTATGTTTCTATCTAGTAATAAGTTTTTGTTTTCTCAACAAACATCATCGCGTAAGAAAATGAGATAGAAAGTTAAAAGAAAGAAATAAATCAATAGAAAGTTAAAAGAAAGAAATAAATCGAATAAGGAGATTATTGAGAAATGTTTTCACATCCTTGAGTTATGGATAAAGGTTGGTATTCAAAAACTCTATCTTATTATTAGAATAAAATTATGAATATGATTAAATATTTGTGAGTTCTCTGAAATTTTAGGTCTTGTTATGTTTATGAAAATTATGTTTATAAATGGTATCAGAGCTTTACAAGATATTCATAGTTCTCCTTTAATGTAAATTTCTCATGATTAAACTCTATGAATCCTAATATGAAATCTTAGAAAAACCTAATTTTCGTTTTTCATGGATTTAATGATTTTGAAGGTTGATTTAATATCTAATGTATGGGATAAAAAAACGAAAATTCTTGGGAAAAATTTCCAACGAATAAAGTCCTAGCGCTAGGCGCAACATCAAGTGTTGGATATGATTTTCAGCGTTGGCTACCAACCAACCATTATTTTTAATTTTTTAATTCCAATATTATGATTAAAGCTTAATTACCTATAATTTGATGCTAATGAATTGTAATTATATGGGTAAATTGAAACTTATTGCTATAGAATATTTTTAAAATCAACCAAACGTGGTTTGTCAATTTTTATAATTAATGAGAGTGAATGTATATAATGCATATCGCAATTAGTTGTATTTAGATATCCAAAACATAATAATTATTTCTAATTGATATACGTGTGATTACCAAATTATGTACATATTAGCATTATTATGTGTTGTATGGTATATTAATGGATTGTCCAAAAGTAAACATTAGTATGCAATTTATGAAAATCATTACATGTTGTATAGTGTGTTAATGGATTGCCCAAAAGCGAACATTAATATAGAATTTATGAAGTTTTTCTAAATCTATATAGCTTATTGTTGTATGACTCAAAGCATTAATGATAAGTTTTAATTTCCTGTTGCAGCTATTGCTATGCATATGAATCTATTATATGTTGCGATGTTTAATGAATTGAACTTCTCTAAATGGAGTGAACAAATCTAGTTCTATCTTGGAGTTATAGACTTAGATTTGACACTTAAAACACCAAATGCTTTGAATGTTTTGAGCACTGACGAGGAGAAAATTCATTTTAACAATTGGAAAAGATCAAATAGATTGAGTCTGATGTATATGAAGATGATAATTGCCAACAATATTAAGTCAGCTCTTCCTAAAACTAAAAGTACTAAAGAATTACTTAAATTTGTGAAAGCACACTTTTAGATTGTTGACAAGTATCTTTTTGGGACTTTTATAAGTACATTAACCACCATGAAGTTTGATGGATTACGCACTATACATGAATGTGTTATTGAAATGACAAACATTACAGCAAGACTTAAGTCTTTGGGAATGGAAGTGGATGAAAGCTTCGTTGTGCATATAACATCCCGTTCTCATACTAAGGGGGTAGAACCCTAGATTTGTGTAATTGAGAAAACCGGAATAAGAGATTTGAAAATGCTCATGCATATTGTTAGCATACACACATGTGAATTTGAATTTTTGCATACATTAAAATGACTGTACATGCATTCATTGACATTCCTGGTATAATATAATTGTAATGTGATATTATTGAGAATTGAGATTTAGTTGTGTTAAAAATTAAGTTGGGGTGTATTTTTACTGATTTAAATTTTTTTGTGAAATTTAGGAAATTTCTGAAAATTTTAAGGTATATTGGACTAGAAAAAATGGCAAGTGGTAGAATAATTGATAAATAGTGGTAGAAATAAATGTCAGATGGCAGTAGAAATTTTAATATATGACATTAAGATTTAATGTCAAGTGTCAATAAAAATTTGGGAGAAAATTGGAGACAAATGGACTAATAGATTAAAAGACCAAGAAGGAACCATGAGAAAGTGACATGTTTTTAAATCACAATATTCATTAAGTGAAAGACCCATCTTTGGTCTTTCACTTGCTATTGTCTCTTATTTTTGTTAGCTTCATTTCTTCATCTTCTTCATTTACTTTCTTCTTCACTCACAACATCCCACCCTTACCATCTCATGTTGATGTTTGTTCAACTCTTTCACTTTGCTTCTTTAAGATTCATTGTCTCCTTCTTCTTATTGCTAAAAGACCCAACATATTCCACCTTAAAAAGGTGAAGATCGTGTATGTTGAAGGAGCTAGGGTTCCACGGTGATTTGAAGGAGCATTAAAGCTAAGCAAGTAAGTATAAGCATTAACGCTTCTTGATTTGTTGAATGAAGCATATTTAGTGATTGTTAGAAGTGAAAATGAAGTTGAATATGTGTAGGAAGTTGTTGATGAATGATATAGGCAATTGTTCTCTTTTTGGGATTAATGATCAAAGATAGATCATGAATTAGTTTGTGAATGATATTGAGTTGGCATGAAGTTGAAATTAAGTAGAAAAGATGGTTTATGTTCAAGATGGGTTATATGTGAAAGGTGAGAGGTTAAAATATGAAAAAAAAAGAAAACGAATCAAGTTTTTCCGGAAGTTCGCCACGGCCAACTCTGTGGTTTGTCGCGGCCAATATTGAAAAAAATCAAAGTTCGCCATAGCGAAGTTTTTCCTACACAACTTAAACATGCTTTGGTATTTTGGGCGTAACTTTTTCTCTAGTCATCCAAATAGAGTGATTTTTAATTTGGAGTAAACTAGAGGCATAGGGCTACAAATTTTCTGAAGAAATCAAGTCTAAATTCAGTCTTAAAGTTTTCAATGGAAGTTGAGCACAAAATGTTGTTTTGGTGTAAGAATAGTCCAAAAATGTTTGGAGTATAACTTTCAGATTACTTAACCAAATTGAATGATTTTGGTGTCATTAGAAACTTAAGACAATGAGTAATATTTTTCTAGAAGAAAGTGTTATCAAATTACTTCATTTATCTGATCAAAATTATCGTGGAAAATTTACCCAAAGGTTTGGAATTTTGGAGGTGATATTGGAAAGAATGAGAGTTTGGATATTGTATGATTATATAATGTTAGAATAACATTAGTGAATGAATTGTTGGTATTAAAG
>JANZLC010000007.1:11846985-11858532 GCA_026413385.1 Erythroxylum gracilipes | reverse complement strand
CCCACCCCCCCCCCCCCCCCCCTCCCACTCTTACCCTTTATACGTTCTACGACCCATTCATGTATAACAAATTGTTACATGAATGTTTTAGAAAGAAAAGGAAATAGGAATAAATACGTGAAAGAAGACAAAGGAAGATTCACATTACTTGCATTGATTTTGCCTTAGTACCAATTTGTTCCAACATCTATTTAACCGTGATATAATGTTTAAGATGACGACACGTGTTGTCATCCTGTACATGTTGTTATAACCTATACTACGAGCATCTTATTCTATTAATTTATGTGATAGCTAGTACACAGGCCATCTTGTCTTCCAGCTTTCTGCTCGTACTACGCCTTCTTGTCTTGTGACTTTCTTTCTGCATGGTACTTTTCATTAATTACTATTTTATTATTTAATACAATAGCCAGTCAACTTTCTTTCTGGATGGTGTTGTTCATTAATTACTATTTTATTAGTTAATACAAGTGTTTTGAAATTCAGACTGGACATTGAACCAGAGATCTTATTAGTCGCCGGTTTGATCGGTTCGATTGATTCAACCATCGGTCGAAACAGTGTGATATCTTAATTATGCAATAATTATATTGAATTATATATAATATTAAAAATATTAAAAATACAAAAATATACCAAAAATAAAAATAAAAAATGTATTGAACCAGTGATTGGACGGGTTGGACAGGACCAATTTGACCAATCAATTGACCGATTTTGATCGGTTCTCACTGGTTCAATTGAGAATCGGTGTTTAAGAGTGAACCGAACCGGATAGCCAACCGATTATCGATCGAACCGGTCGAACCGACCAGTCCAGTCTGGTTTTCAAAACACTGGTTAATACAATAGCTAGTATTGTGGCCATTTTGTCTTCTAGCTTCTGTCTATATGGCATTCTTCATTAATTATTTAATTATCGTAAACACCAATGCTTATGATTACCTAGTCCGTTAACAAATAGAGTGAGGGGAAGGAGATTCTTGAAATAATTTTCACTTCATTTGTGTGGAAGAAAATTGGGAAGATGAAAAGAAATGCAGTTATTGCACAACTAGTGTTTATGGTCTCAGTACCATTCTCTTTTTTTAAAAACATTCTGTTACAATTATACCTGAAGTTGCCCAGATTTATGAAATTGTCCAAAAATATAAGCTTCTTAATGGTTCATTTATACTTGTGCTTTCGTTATTATAACCTAATCATCATTAAGATCCCATCGAAGAAATCATATTGAGTTTTGGACATGGAAGTATGTTGAAGGATAGACAAAGAAAGAGTTGGTACCGGTGTTTGAAAGAAAAAAAACTAGGTTCTCTCTCTTTCTCTCAATATCTATGTGTCAGTTTCAAGCAGTATTGGTGGAAAGGAAACGTAGTTGTTGGTGATTAAAGTAGTAGGTTTGAAATTCGAATCAAAGGGCCAACTTATGCATCCCATTTTAATGGACAAGATTCAAAAGCTAAAAGATGAAATCATTCAAGGTTTATTAATATCTGCTAACTTTGCAAGCCTAAAGCATAAGTTTGATATGTTGAAGGATTTCTGTAAAGCCAATAGCATCTCAGAGAAGAGCGATAAAGGAGAAGCATTGAAGCACGAAATTAATAAGAAAACGAAAGAAGTCAAAGACCAACCTGATCATGTGAAGGAGAATTTGGAAGCACTAAAGGCTGAAGTTGAAAATTTAAGGGTTTCTAATGATGGAGATTTAGATCAAGAGGCAAAGAAGATCATTAGATTTGGAAAAACATGATCCAGCTACTAAATTAGAGGGAACAAAAGCAGGGAAGACACCTAGTTTGGCAACAAAAAATAAAATCGAGGCTTTGGAAAAACAAATAAAGCAGAGGCTTTCATCTGCTATGAACTCCTTGAAGTTGAAGACAAAGCACGAGCAGTTGAAGTCAGAGATTGCAGAAGCTATAGAAGATCTGGATAAAAGTTTGGAAATGGAAAAGCAACGGAAGTCACTTTGAAGGTGAATGGAAGTTGAATTTAGGAAGAAGAGGGGCAACCGTTTAAATGGAAGTGACGCAGAATCAAAACGCTACGTTTCGTCCCAGAATGCGACGTTTTATAGATAATGAGAACCCCACCTTTATTATATTTTAATTTTAGTTATGTATATTTTAATTTTACAAATTATAAACAATATTAGAAAACAAAATTGTGCTTCATTCGAATATCTAAATTATTACTAAACCTCACACCTTTTAAAATGATTTTTGCTATAGTATGGATAAATATGCTCACCTTTTCTAGATTAAGTGAAAAAATCAATTAATAAAATAATGAGCAAAAGAAATAAATATTTTTTTAGTTTAATAAAATTTTGAAAAATATTTTAATTTTTAAAATTATGGAAAACTTCCTTTTAATTTTTAGTTGTACGGAAAACTCCTTCTTTCAAACTTCAATTAAAAAAATAACGATACAATATACACAACATGAAAATAACACTTATACCAATCACATGCTGCTGCTTATACTATGATTTAACCCATTTTTTAAATTTAAACTATACTAACTAAATATAACTTAAATTAATAATTTCTTATAATTATTTCAAATTATTAATTTAAGTTGAAATTAATTAATTTAAATGGAATTTAAGTACTTAATTAAGTTAATATATTAATAATATTTTAGTAGTCTCGATCTACTTTTTAATGGAAATCTATGGTAATGAATTTTTATATAACTGAAAAATAGAAGTAATTTTTTCAAAAATTTTATAAATTAATCTTTTAAAATTTTATTAAAAATCTAAACGCTAAAATACATTTTACAAGATGTCAGTTATAAAGTTTATATCATAGGAATCAATTGTTTATAAATAAAATTTGCAAGTTAATTATGTATTATAAAATTTATATATTGAGGATCATATTTATAAATTGATTTTTTTAGTTTAAAATATTTTATATTACTTTTAATAAGATTTTCATTGATTTATTGATGAAATAAATCATAAATCAATTACATTATTATAAATAGTAATCATAAAACAAATAAAACTTTAATTGCATCTTAGTGTTATATATATTTTTTGAATATTTAATAATTTTATATCATAAAGGTACGAATTAATTTGAACGGGACCTTGTTGTTATATAAAAGTTAGATACATTGATAAACTCTTGTTTAGGCCCGAGTTGAACCACCACCAGACTGACGCCCCAATGGCGGCAGGGAAGCGATGCCACTACGAGGTGCTGGGCCTCTCCCGCGACTGCTCAGCCGACGAAATCCGTTCGGCTTACAAGAAGCTTGCTTTGCAGCGCCACCCTGACAAGCTCATACAGTCCGGATTGAGCCAAACGGAAGCCACGGCGCAGTTCCAAGAGCTTTCTCACGCATACGAAGTTCTCTCCGATCCTAAGGAACGCGCTTGGTACGATTCTCACCGCTCCCAAATTCTCTTTTCCGATCCTGACTCCGGCAATTCTGTCCCTGACTCGGTCATCCCTAATCTGTTCTCTTTCTTTTCTAATACGGTCTACTCTGGCTATGCGGACTCTGGGAAGGGATTTTATAAGGTTTATTCTGATGTTTTTGATAAGATCTATTCGAATGAGGTTAACTTTTGTAGGAAATTAGGATTAGGGCTAGAGGATTTGAGGGAGGCTCCGGTTATGGGGAATTTGCAGAGCCCGTACGAGCAAGTTACGGCCTTCTATAATTATTGGTTGGGGTTTAGTACTGTTATGGATTTTTGTTGGGTTGATCAATATGATGTTATGGCTGGGCCTAATCGGAAGTCTAGGAGAGTGATGGAGGAGGAGAATAAGAAGCTGAGGAAGAAAGCGAAGAGGGAATATAATGAGACAGTCAGGGGCCTGGCAGAATTTGTGAAGAAAAGGGACAAAAGGGTGATTGATATGATGGTTAAGAAGAACGCAGAAATGGAGAAGAGGAAGGAGGAGGAGAGGGAGAGGAAGCAGAAGTTGCAGAAGGAGAGGATGGAGAGGGCAAAAAATTACAAGGAACCGGAGTGGGCACGAGTGAATGAAGAGGAAGTTGAGGAACTGGAGGCAGTCGAGGAGGAGAATGGGGAAAAGAAGGAAGAGTTTTATTGTGTGGTGTGTGGGAAGAAGTTCAAGAGTGAGAAGCAATGGAAGAATCACGAGCAGTCTAAGAAGCATAAGGAGAAGTTGGTGCAGTTGAGGAAGTCGTTTGTGGAGGAAGAAGTATTGAATGAGGAAGATTTGGAGGAGGAAGAGTTGAAGAATGGGGACATAGACCGTGGGTTGGATGAGATGGAGGGGAGATTTAAAGAAGGTTTTAGGATTGGAGGGGAAGGGAATGGCATTGGAGTTGATAATCTGAGTGATGACGAAGATATATTTTTGGATGTGGAAGATGTGAATGAGGTGGAACGGTTTGCAGAAGATGGGAAATTGGATAGGGATGATGGTGGAGATGATGGGCAAGGTACTCTACTTGAAGATATGGTATCGGGGCACAAGAATAGGAAAAATCAGCATTCAAGGATTGACAGTGAGGAGTTATCGATGCAAGTTAATGAAGATGAAAATGAAGTGCTTGAAGCTATGGAATATGACAACAGGAAGGGTAGGAGGAGGAAAGCGAAGAAAGCGAAGGGTAAGAATTGTGCTGTAGAAGCTGTCAAAGGAAATATAGATGAAGATAAGAACCAGGAAGAAGACACTAAGGAGCATACTGATGAGCAAATAGAGGAGTTATCTTCTCATTCATTGGTGGAGAATGGATGTGATAACGAAATTGATATTCATTTGGGGAAGAATCAGAAGATTTCAAGTGATTCTCCTGACAGGAAACGAGTCTCAAAGAAGGAAACAAATACCAGGTCAAAGAAATCTTCCAAAGCAAAGAAGGGAAAGGTATGAACTTCATACCTCAGCTTTGTGTTTGCCCATAATTCTCGCTGATCTTTGCTACTGCTGCTTGAGAGATACTTTATGATGTACTTACTGAAAGGGTGCTGTAAATAGTTGTTGTGACAACTTCTTGACTAGGAATTATAATGCCGGACTAGTTGTGGATGTATTTTGGTCTAAACTCAACTCTCAATTTGATATATTGCAGTTTAGCATTTTCACAAGTTCATACATGTTTATGTATAAAGAAATTCATAGGGGAACATTGTAGTGTTATTTATATGTCTCTATGAAGTTTGCATGAATCTGCCATATATGGTTAAACTTTGAAAACTTAGGATGCAGTGTCTTGTACCAAAATGCTTCTTCCACTTAATGCAAAAACAAATTTGAAATCTGCCTCCATGTAACATAGCACTGTGAGGAGTTTATCGTGTTTGCTCTAGACCTATGTTACTTGACATGTATGTACATGTAACTGCCAAACTACTCTACCTGTCCTATATTCCTCCTCTCCATTTAGGAAGTAAATCATCTAGCATGTAATCCAGATATTCTTACAAATCATGTACTACTTGAAGTTTTGTAGTTTTCTGGTTTAACATATGTTAACTTGATGAATTTTGTTGAATTGCTTCTACTGAAGGCATGAGAGACTGATTGTAGGATAGTTCCTTGATTTGAAAATTTCTGGACTTAAAATTCTAATGCTCAAGTCTGCATCAGCTTAACCCATGAGTTGCCTAATTGTATGTGTTGTATTCTTTAACAGGCTGCCAACTTGTGTGACACATGCGGTGAGGAATTTGAATCAAGGTATGTTCTGATAATTCTAATCTCCCCATTTGGTTTTGAGCTTCTTGCAGTGTTGGCTTTTTGGTTCTTTTGTCATATTGGTTTCATTTTCGCAGTTCCCTATATTTCAGAGTTGTTAATTACATCTCGTTGTAATGCCAGGAATAAACTACACAGGCATTTGGGTGAAACTGGTCATGCCACACTGAAGTACCGGTGAAAAACTCTCTGCTTCTGTGCCGCTAACTTATTTTTAGGAAAGAATCAATTGATAGTATATTTGTCGATTAACTCGGACCCAAAGTGCATGAAATCAGCTTTGTTTTCCAATCAAGATCTACATATAGCTGCTTAAAGTCTCTTCCGTGTCTGCACAAGGGATTTACCTCTCTAATGGAGAGTGCGTGCTTATGAGAATTCAAGGACCTATTTCCTGCACTGAGGATGTAAAATCAGCTGAAATCTGGTGCAAATTTCAACTGTATATTGGAATATCGAGCAGTAATGATTCCATCTGTTCGAGTTGTTTACAAATTTTGCTGAAATGAAATTACAAGAGTTTTGGTTTTGAAGCTTGGAGTATTGCTTTACTTTTGTGCAAGGAATGTTAGCAGATTTCCCATGGCCCAAATGTTCCACTTTGAAATGTGTTTTTGTTTAATGCCATTTGCTGGAAGCGCCAAACTTGTATGAACATCCTTTCCTGACGTGAAATTCCATGTTTGGTTACATACGAAGTATTCACGGTTCAGTTTAACTGCCACTTGTTGGACACGCAAAGAGATCTCGAAATATGTTTCAGCCGCTGAAATCTCAGCTAGTCCAACCTAATTCGTCTGGTATATGAACCAAAACCCGGTCTCTACAAAAGTTCAATACTGTCAAAGGACAAACTAATGCGATCCAGCAAAGTATAAAGCTGCGTAATACTGTCTTTATCATATTGCTATGTTGAATATTATACATGACCACACAATCGCGTTCAATGTAGTGTACTACCAATAAAAGCAACAATCCCCACCAAGCTAGGCTAGGATCCTTTTTACAGCGAGGGCAAATGCTTGTTCTCGAAGCAAGAATCGGATTACGTAAGAGGGCAGATGCTTGTTCTCGAAGCAAGAATCGGATTACGTATTCACAACGAAGATAAAAAAGAACACATGGTTGTTGTCACAGAGGCTTTGAAGAAGCTTTGGCGATGTAAGCTTCGGCTTCCTGTTCTGAGAGCTGTCGTCCTTCTACTAGGCCTTTTTTTAAGGTGTTGGCATACTCCTTAGATGGAGCACAAAGCGGAACCTCTCCATGTTTGAACTTTTCAATATCAGAGAGTGAGCACCTGGACAATCATGAAGAATTGCGTGTCAGGACATTGCCAATTGCCGAATAAATAGTTGAGTAAACATGAAAAGAAGAGGCTTTTGTCCTTACGTCATAGTCAAGATTGGAATATCTTTTTCCTTTCCCAGGTAAACTACGTTATGGTACCAACCCCTCTGCATAGAAACAAAACAGGCATAAGAAAATGCGAGCTATAATGGTTGAAGACTGAACATGCGCACTTTCATCAGTAAAAGAAAACCAAGCAAAACAAATTTGGCATACCTTCAAAAGGTCCAAAGAAATGGTTCTCTCATTTTCAATAGTCTTTAAAGCAGCCAAGTCAAAAGCTGGAATCTTCATCTCCTTACTTGCGATATTTTCTTGAAGTAAAACATCATTGAACTGCTCCAGTCTGTTGTGGGAAATTGAAAAAAGAAAACTACGAATATGAAACTCAAGATGAATAGGGCTACATTGTGTTTTCTTCTGGTTTCATTACCCAACAAATAACTTGATAGCTGAATACTGTCTTTAAAACATTTTGTGCAACAAATTGTCGCCAGAAGGCAAGCAATTTATGTGCAGACAAGAAAAAATTGAAGTTAAAAGTGAAAACAGATCCCTGAAGAAGAACATACGTAATTCTGTACAGACACATGTAGGTTGTGTCATCAACATCACTTTCAGGATGAAGGAAAGCAACCCCTCCTGCTCCCCATGTTTTTGTAGAATCACGACCAAAGAATAATCTGTGGGGAAATGCTTTCCAAATAGTCTCCCTTGGTGAATTTCTATCCATTGATCCGGCACACGGCTTTCTCATACCATCCACCTAAGTTATAAAATATACTATATTATAAAAGGAAATATTCAGGAAAGGAATCATTGTCTATTTCTACATCTCAGTCCCTGCAGAGTATGAGGCAAAGCTGGGCACAACTAGCAATTTGACAAGGCATGCTAAGCTGAAAAATTTTCAGCACAAGATGTTCATATATTGAGATCACATACAAGACTTATCAGACAAGTTGAGATGCTCCAAGCTTAAGATGGCGTGAGTTACTTCCAAAAGTCATGTTTCGTTTTGACAGCAGGGGATATGTGTGACAAGATGTGTTACCTGGCCCCCTTTGATATAGCAGAGGAATCTTGGTATCCACATGTTTGAACCAAAAGTAGCATACCATATTTCAAACTTGGAAAGCTCTGTCCTCCAGGCTGTTGAAGATGTGGACCCTGTTGACAGTCAACATCGAACCGACAATTTAGAAGTGGGTAAGATGGTTCAATTAGGCATTTAAATACTGAAAAGTTAACAAAACTCCTTGAATTAGGTTTATCTCCTACACCCTTAATAGACAAATGGGATTACACAAGGTTCTGTAATTTTTAAGTGTTTTTTTAATCTTTATTTTATTATTTATTAGCATTTGTATTATTATTGTTATTTATTTATATTTTATCTGCATTTATATTATATTATTATTTTTCTTTTTAAATTTCTTTATTCTTATTTAATTCTATTAATTTTTTAATACAATTATTGTTTATATTTTTTACTGTTGTATTTTAAACAATTATCAAAACATTTTTTGAGTCTATTATAAATTTCCCTCAAAAACAAATCCGAGACTGACTTTAGAATAGGAATGTCTACGCCGGATCTACTTCCGACACTAAGTTATAGGAACACTTAAACTACCGATCACCGAAGAGACTGCAGATCTATTGTCAACTCATATGAAGAAATTCCACTGAGGAACACTGGAGGTCTCCGTCCCATCAACTATCACATTACCATCTCTCTCATTTGCTCACTACAACACTACCTAAAACAATACTGAGTTGGACTTCAGTTTGTGGTACAGGAAACAGAACAAAATTAAGGACTTTGAAATTTCAGGAGTTCTATTATTTTTCTTTACCTCGAGTGTCTTCAAGTTTAAGCTTCAGAAGTGGTTCCATAACCTCCTGAACAGCTGCCGAAAGGTTTTCTGACACAATATTGTGTGCTTTGTCCTCGCCTTCAGAATCGGAACTTGAAATCAGCAGTTGCTGGAACAAAATTTCCATCTTAGCATGGTGAATTCAAGGAGTGTACGTACAACAAATAATTGAAGCCTCCGAAAACCCTTTCTCCATTTGAACTACAAATAATGGGTTAATTCATGCCATTAAGTTATTAGCAGTTCCAACTTTGTTACAACTTCTCCTGGTAAAGATTAATCATGATACTCTTTTCTAGGTCGTAGAAGACTAATAAACATGAATAAGGAAGTAGTTATACTCTTTTATTGGTAAAAGAAAACTAAATTTTCATGTTTACGTGCAATCAACTCATCAAGATATTTTAACATGATGCAAAAATAATAGATGTCATTGCAACCATGGGCATAAAGATTTAGTTCTTTTTATTAGAAATTCAATATGTGCAGAAGTAGAATGGCACCAAAGAAATAATTGTTGCTGTCTTATTTACCGGAGGTAAGGCTTTTTGCGTGGTTAATTTTGATGGTAATTCATCTGCAAGTATTGGCCAGTAAGCACTTAATTCCTTGCGAACCTGGAGAACAGATTCCATTAACTTGTTGAGAAAGCAAATTATTATACTTCTTAAACAATACTAGACACAAGCCGAGAGATCCAGCCCCTAGCTAAGTTATTAAAACCATGTCTGTTTACCGCTTGTATCACACGCCACGAGGATTCAAATGGATATGCTTCTGAACATCCGGAAATAGGCTTATCCTCGAGTAATACTTTCATGCATCCAAGGAATGAATTTGCTATGGAGTCAAGATTGTACCCTCCTTCCAATGCTAAAACAATCTTTCCTTGAGCAAAGTCCATTAACTGCAAAAGGCAAAACTGATATAAGAAGCCCAATTACAGATAGACATTCTTCAATAATACTCCACAATTAAAGTATCGCAAGGCACTAAACAAATCAGTAAACAAAAGCCTACAATACGAATAATTTGGAGAACAAATAGTGCTATAAAAGATATTGCAACCTGAGCACCAAATTATGCCAATCGTTCAAGTAAGATCTCAGATCCATATGCCTCAATCAAAATTGCCACTAATAGTCCATAGCCAAGATAACATCTCATAAGATAGTACAAGCACATAAGCAAACAATAAATCAAATGCTAACCTTTTTCAGCATCATGGAGTACCCATATGGTGTGACACGACAACCACCAAGAGGATCACCAACAGCTGTTCCATCATAACAGTGCTATGCTTAGTAAGAATAACTATATTCAATCAATTGATTCAGAACAAGTATCAAGATATGATAAGTGGTAATTTCAAAAAAAAAAAAAGATATGATAAGTGGATCTCTACAGTGAACTAAACAAGATAACAATAACCAGACCTGCATCAAATCCCGCTGAAACAATAATCATGTCTGGTTCAAATTCCTTAGCAACTGGGATCAAAATGTGGTCCCAAACAGCAAAATAATCAGCATCACCACATCTACCATTCTCCCAAGGCACGTTGATGTTAAATCCTGCACCTGGTCCTTCTCCAACCATGGTGTAAAAGCCATCATCACTACCTGGGTAAAAATTCCCAAACTCATGCCTGCATAGATTTCCAACTCATGCAATCACCGTCAGTTGATATCTGCATATCTAATTCTATTATACAAAACAATTAAGCAAAGGATTTTGATCACAAAACATCCCGCTTCTTGTTAGAAGTGCCTAACTCACCCCCAAAAACTAGCTCAAGTGGAGGAGGTTTGCAAACTATTATAAATTCTTTAATGCCTTCATAGTTGTCCGATGTGGGATTCCTGACACACCCCCCTCAGTCCAGAGCAGGACTGGACATCTGATGGACATATTGGACAAAGGGATATAACCGGGTACCGCCCCAAATCATCGAGACAAACTGGCTTTGATACCATGTTAGAAAGTGCCTAACTCACTCCCAAAAGCTAGCTCAAGAGGGGGAGGTTTACACACTATTATAAACTCTTGAATTCCTCCATAGTTGCCCGATGTGGGATTCCTGACACATTCAAGAGTTTATAATAGTGTGCAAACCTCCCTCTCTTGAGCTAGCTTTTGGGGGTGAGTTAGGTACTTTCTAACATGGTATCAGAGCTAATTTGTCTCGATGGTTTGGGGCAGTGCCCGGTTATGTCCCTTTGCCCAATATGTCCATCAGATGTCCAGTCCTGCTCTAAATTGAGGGGGGTGTGTCAAGAATCCCACATCGAACAAGTATAAGAGCATTCAACAATTTATAGTAGTGTGCAAACCTCCCCCTCTTGAGCTAGCTTTTGGGGGTGAGTTAGGCCATCTAACAACCTTGGTGATAGGTAGAGAAAGAAGAACAAGAAAAGGCCATGGGGGAGGTGGTATGTCGTGAGGCCAAGAGTAGTGTAAGGTGCGTCGGACTACTTTACGATGATCACATGTGCAAACATCAAACTCCGGATGGTGATCCTCACCCCGAGAACCCCAATTGCATCAAAGTCATCTGGAACAAACTCCTCTCCAACAACATACCTCAAAGGTTGGTTACCAGTCTTCTTCTTCTGTTT
>JANZLC010000007.1:11812251-11823901 GCA_026413385.1 Erythroxylum gracilipes | reverse complement strand
TTAATTGTCATTATTATTTATTATTAAGATTTTTGAAAGCATGGTTGATGTAAACAGTAAACTAGTAAAGTATACAATACAACTGTATAATATATCAATATGGACTATTTTGCAAATTTTAAAAATTTTAGGAACTATTTCATGAATTTAAAAAATTTCTCGAAACCGGGTACCGGTATAGTTCCGTTCCAAAACTCAATCCGGTACCAAACCCGGTACGATATTCATAACATTGGTTGAATGTACTCAAAGTCTTGCAATTCCACTTCAGTGGTTAATTTTCAAAAAAAGATTCCACTTCAGCCATTTACCTTAACTGCATAATGTTGCAGAAGAAAAGAGAAAGGTAGGTTAAAGGTTTTTTTTTTTTGGGTTATTTGAAAATTTTAATATTATTTTATTGAAATAAGATGTAAATTTTGTATGACATATAACATCTTACACATACTAAAATGCAACTATATAGCTTGTCATATCGTCACGATAATAAAAAGACTAATTTACGAAAAATTAAAAAATTTATTACTACATTTTAAGCTTCTAGCTATAATTATAAAATTTTGAAAGTTTTAAATTTTTTATCATTAACACTATTTTCTAAAGCAAACTTCCCAGATTTCTATACAACTTTACCATGTCTGGTCCGATGAGATTTATGTCGAACATTATAGTTTATACTCTAGTCCATTGGATCTACTCGAACATGAAAGCGCTCTTCACCTCAGTTTACAATTTTTGTTTCAAACTAGCTGGTAACCACAACGTAGAGCTAGTTACCACAAAGGGATTAATGTATTAATTGGAACGTTCGAGTATCTTCCAAACTATTTACAGTTTAAATACAATAGGAAGGAAAGAAAAAGAATTAGAAATAGACATCTTTTTCGCCTAGAGAGGACGTTCCCAAGCCCGACTTAATGTATTAATCCCATTCAACGTCAAAGAATCCAGCATCTTTCATCTCAGAATAATAAGCATTTTCCAATAGAAAATCTTCCTCCTATGAAGATGTCAAATGAATATTACATAATTAAGGTCATCAAGATCTCCACAGGAAATATGGTAGCAGAATCAAGAACCACAAGAGCAAGAAGAAATTCACCTGGAAAAGATCTGTTAGGAATGCCACGTACAGGATGGGAAGATAGAAACAGTGATAGCAGATAACTGTGAAAATGTACAACCTGCAGCAGACAAAAAAGACCAGAATTTGGAAAGGCTCTTTGAAAGGATGGAAGTTTATGTATAGTTTTTTTTAAAAAATAAACAGTTTTTTCACAAGTACCAAATGCCGATGCTGGCGCCAATTCCGGCAAACCCACAAGCAAACAATGCCGCAGCATTTAAGATGAACATAACAGTAACATAGTTGTAAAATGCTGGCCTAACTGTAAAAGGGGGAAGATGTCAAGTTCAATCTGATAAAGAAGATGTAACAACATAGTTATTGTACTCACGAGGTAAATTCTCTCTCCATTTTGAGAAATGCACAAATAATATATATCCATAAAGACCAGCCAGCAATAATTTGTGTATGATCCAAAAGCCCCACTTCATTCTTTGTGTTGCATCAACACCATCAATAAAGAGTGGCACCCCAAACCCAAAAACATAAACAGCCTGAGAAAGAATAGCTAAAAGTGGTGAAATGGATCTACACTATAAGTTAAGTTTGATACAGACAACATCGAAATAAATGATTGACACATGATAGATGATGCAAAACAACTATTTACCCACAAGGATAAAGCCTGTCAAATTAAACAGTTAAAATGCTACAGAAAATATAGGAATTGTTTAGAAAAAAATCTTACGTATGAAACTAGTGAATCTTAAAAGTTGAGAACGTATATAATATATAGAAAAAAAAAATAACTGCTCAAGTTTCATGGAAACACTAAATCAATCAGTTGAAAAGGATAAAAAGCCTTAGTTGGCGTATGAAATTTCTCACACAGTAAACGAACTGATATAGCCTCCCACACCCTACCAAAAGCATTTATGAACCTAGAGGCAGAAAGTACCTTCAGTTTTCCTTTCAACTTAATAGCCTAAATACTCTATTACCATTTTACCACCTTGATTAATAGTAGTAAATCTCATAGCAGAGAATTAAAAAACAAGAAACTCAAAGGTAATAGTGAAGAAATAATGTTATTCACCATTAGATGTTTCAATTATAAGAGTGAAATTGGGTCTGGTACCATGTAGAAGTAGAGGTAAAGAAGAAAGAAAGGGAAAAGAATGTACACAAGTTTTAGGTGGTTCGTCAGTGAACTTATGTCTACGGACACAGACTACAATAGAGAAGAGCACCCAAGTGTTTTACTCATAAAGTTTAGCCCATTTATTTATTAGTAATGTTATAATATCTATAATAAAGTAATACAATATTACTACAAAATATCTAAACTATTCTATTATATGATACAAAAAAAATTTCTTATATCGAATATATAATAATGCTAAATTCATCTACAAAAGAATACACAAGAAAAACTGTTATAGAGTAACAGAGCTCCTACTATGCCCTTTCATAACCCCTCAATTTTTCCGGATCAAGTTTAACATATTAGAGACATGCCTAAAGATCTGTCAACATAAAAATTCTTCTTAATGGTATAACTCCCCATAAGTATTCAACTCACTTGGTTCCGAGCGTATGAATTCTTGATGTAACAAAAGACTCATCAAAAGAGATAAATAAAACCACAATGTTCACATGCCCTTATACTTTTGATCCAACAAAACATAGTCCAGATTTTCATTCATCAATTATTATGCAGTCCCATTAATGCCTTCTGTTTTTCTCTCTCCGTGAATCCATACTTATTGAGTCTTACCACTAGATAACTAACAAATTCAAGTATCAAGGCCAGCACTCTAACTAATCTAGCCTTTACTGTTAAATCCAAAAGACAATCATTGACCCTGCACAAGCATGCATTACAAATTCACCTTAAAGTATATGGCAGAAACTTGAATGTCAATCTGTAGCATCATTATCACTCTTTTCAAATTGAAGAAACACATCCAAAAACAGGAAATTCTAATCAATATCTCCATTCTACTACCATTCCTGGTATATAAAATTATAAATCCATCATCATGGAAAATTCTCAATGATTTCAGGTTGATATGTGTGTATAATTCCAGTTGGGAGACAACTTAAGCCCATATTCAAGACCGACATCTTCCATCAAAATGTTTCAAGTTTCCATCAACCAATTCAAAAAATTGTACTAGCAAATACTTTTTTTTCCTGAGTGAGTTATCAATCTGCAGTTTGCATGTTAGGCTTGTTTATAGATTCTATTGTCATAACATCTTTCTCATACTTTTTATATAGCCTTGTACATGATATCTTTATAAACCTACAATATGAAACAAATACCAAAACTGAATTTGCTAGAGGTGCAAAACTGGTAATTCTGAATTCAGTTTGCCTGGTACTACATGAATTGACTGCATCAAGCTGGCTGCACTACCCTGTTATTTCCTTAACACAAAGAAATTGACATTGTAATAAGTATGCAAGAAAAAGGAACTCTTACCAATGCAAGAAAAAGGGAACTCTTACCATAAGTTGAACCTTTACACCATAAAAAGGACCAACAAACACAATAAACCTGAAACTTTCAGCATTTCTCTCACTGACTAACTTTGGAATTCTCAAAACATAACGACCTAGTAATGCTTATTGTCCAGAAGTGCATTCTGCATATTGTAAAAAATCAGTTTTAGGCAATTAAAAACAAAAGCACGCAATACCTTGAAAAGAATATCCAAAACAACAACGACTCCTGAAACAACGAAAGTGCGAGCTAAGGCTTCCAATCGACTAGCATAATTATCTTGCAGTAAAAATGCCAGTATGCTGATTTCCATGAACACCATGCTAGATGCAGTGAACAATGACAACAAATTCCAAGCAATCTCCTTCCCAGGAGTGCATTGCCAAGCCTGTTTGTCAAACAAAAGAACGGGCAAGAAATATATCAATTGGAAAAACAAAAATTCAGCGGAGAACATTCTCCAAGGCCAAGAGGACAGTTTCTCCACAAACTCGTCCAGAAATTAACTCTACAAACTCAATTCACACAGAAATCACAAGTAAATGACCTGAAGAGAGCACCAAGCGAGATTGAGAAAACTAGCGAGCCAGAGAAGAGCATAATAAGAAATCATAATAAATGACCTTCCACTCCAAAGCTTCCTCACATTCCTCTTTGCGTTGATCGCTAAGTACAACAAGAACAGAACTGCCGCCGCCACGAGCACGATCTCGTACCACACCAGGTGGCATTTCTCGCCGCCGCCACCTCGGGACAACGGCGACGAACTCTGTCCGTTTCCGCCGGGAAGAGCCGAGACTTTTGGTGGGAGGGAAGAATAAGAGACGTTAGGAATCGATGTCAGTAAATTCATCTCGAGAGGCGAGGAGATCAATAAGCTATAAGGTAACCGTCGCTTGGACGGCCGTAATTGCACCGTAAGGAGGTGAACATTGGGGAGTGTATGTGTGCTCGATGTTCTACTAGTGTTACCCGCCGAAGAAGAAGAGATGATGAACCAGAACAGAAGTCAATTTTCGTTGGATCGACGGAGATTAGGTGGTTATGCAGAAGTCAATTTTCGTTGGATCGACGGAGATTAGGTAGTCATGTAGAAGTAGCTTCACGGCCCGTTCGCACTTTCACTTTCACTCGACATACACGTTTTCTTCTTCTTTTTTTTTTTTTTCTTTTTCTGAAAGGAATGGAAATTATAAGACTATACGAGACATGTACGAAATGTTTAGGATCAGAATTTCGTCATGGAAATTAAAGTAGGTAGCTGTTAGACCCCAAGTTGTTATAGCAGGATCGTGTAAGTATTGACTAGTATTCGACGTGACGGAACAAGGCAAAGACTTGTGAGGAGGCAAGGACGAAAAGAGGCAATGTTAAGTGTTGGCATTTATTGGTACATATTGGCGAAAATCTTCAACGAAATGCTAGATTCGAACGTGAGACCAAAAGAAGGCTTGAGGTGGATATCAGGTAGAAGATTAGTTGGATCACACGCATGACGGAAATATGGGAGAATTCTAAGGTGACTTAGCAAGTAGATCAAGCATGGTGTGAGTTTTGGGAGAGTTTTGAACCTTATACAAGTTAACTTAGCTAAGGTTAAGTTATTGATAGACTAAGGACTTAGTGTGTGCTCAAGTGGACGGACCATAGCTAATGGAGTTGGCATGGGTAAGCATTGGACGGACCAGTATGCTATTGACTTAGATGACTCATCATTAACGAATAGAGATGAGGAGATTTTGGATGATGTGGAGAATAAGATCACAGTGTATAAACATCATCTCTAAGAGATAAAAATCATGTGGAAGGATCATCTAAAGATAGAGGAGATCTTCGTAGATATGAATAATCATTTATAGATAGTGTAATATTTTATCTTGTTATTGAGATGTAGCTTAATTCTATTAGATAGAGTCCTAATTGGATAAGATATCATCTATTGGCTAGTATGATGTAATCTAATAAATATAAGATAGGATAGAGATGTCAAAAAGGGCCTGGCCTAGCCCGATTTTGGTCTGGGTTGACCGGCCACGGGGGGCCCATGGGTCGACCCGGCCTGGCCCATGGCCCGACCGTTTCTTCCAAAACGACGTAGTTTTGGAAGCTTTTCTTAAAAAAAAAAGGCGGGCCGGGTTAGTCAGGCTGCCACCTGCCGACCCACCCTGGCCCGCTTGGTCATGGGCCACCATAGCCCGGGGTCAGGTCGGGTAGAGCCAAGGGCGGCCCGGACCCGACCCGACCCATTGACATCTCTAAGATAGGATAAGATTGTGATCTTAACTAGTAGAGTTTTATTATGATTGTAACTTAATCATCTAGAGATGCCTATAAATAGCTCATTTGAGCCTTGCTCTTCTCAATAATAAGTGGGAAGTGAGTGTGGGAGACACTTAGAGATTGAAAGAGTATTCCTTTATATACTTTGAAGGAAGTAATAAAGGTTGACATTTAAGCTGTATCTCTTTCTCGTGTTCTTTTGTTGCCGTGATTATTTAATTCTTTCGTAGTTTTCTTGCAAGGGTGTGAGAGTAAAATACTGCGAGGGTTGTGAGGAGTTCGAGAACAAGTAGGTCGGTCGACGATCAAGAGACAAGACTAAATCTTGCTTTAACGGAGCTAAGTGAGATTATCGTACAAAGGGATTGGTGTATCTTGTGGGAAAAGTTCGGGCTTGAAGGAAAACCTATGTAACAATAGCTATAGTTTTGCATTTTGAATAGCTGAGCTCCTAGACTATTGGTACGTGTGGTGAATTTGGTTTTAATATGATACTATATCAATATCAGTTAATATTGTGTACCGTTTCGAACAATTTTTTAAATTTGTAAATAGTCTTTGAATTTTTTTAAAATTATAAAATATTTCTCCTATATATTGTACTATATAATTTATAATTTTACATCAACCTATATCCAAAAATTATAATAATAGACATTTGAAATAACGTCAATCTATTTATTCCTATTAATATTACTTTTCAAATTTACATACAAATAATAACCACAACTAATATAACAAAGATTATACAAATATAAAATTAAAAACAATACAAAGTACTTAAAATATTAAAACTTCATTATATAATAAATAAATATCAAAACATCAAATAAAAATAATAATAAATATTCATAACTCTCTAAGTATTACGATTTACAACAAGAGTTTGTGTCGAAGAAACAACCAATTAGAAGTGAAACCTGATACAAAAACATTTGTAGTTATATTTCATATATAAAATTTAACATATACATTAATATAAGTAAAATTAAAATAAGAGGAGAAATGAAAACCTGAAACTTCATTCAATCGAATATCGGCTCAAATAACATTGATCTCAATTCTCATTTGGTATAAAATCTTTATCAATGAGACAAGCCTCATCATTACTATTATTCAAATTCATTGCAACAAATGAGATTTCAATACTTTCTCATCCAAAATTATCTTCAAGTCACTTTCATCTATCAAACTCAATCTACCAAAAGATCGATATGATCAAGGTAAATTAGATTTACAGAACTACTTATTCTATTAAGATTCCTAATAAATAAATAAATTAAAAAATTAAAAAATTATATTCAACTTAACAATAGCAACGTACCTTTCCTGAAGCTTTTAGTTGTATAGGACAAAGAACAAGTTGTTCAATCTTTTGTATTTCAATATATTTATTTTCTTATGATGGATGAATTCAAATGTGATTCAATTTCTTTCACACCCTATTACACTCACATATTGACTTAGAAACACCACCCTCAAATTGGGCCAACCAGGCAAATGTAAGACAACATCAGACTTTCATATTCTGTTTGAAAAGCATATCAAACTTTGATAAAAATCAATAAGCCATTTTCCAAACAAAAACTTTTGTACTTTAAGCTGTTGGGGAAGTCCATATAGCTTTCCAAAGGCTTATAAGAGCATCATCTTTGGAAGTGTCTAAAGGTCTCCTTTTTAGTAAAAAATTAATTGTTGCTCATACAAAAAAGATATCTGAATTGGTAGCACTCTAAATAAGGGAGTCATTGATGTTATTATCTAGTAAATTGGCATAAGATTGAATTTCAAGTATTTTTATTAAGCCAAAGAGTTAGTGAGTTAAGACCTTTCTACAATTATTGTATTCAAAATTGAGACATATTGGTCAATCAACGATACCTCTCCGAGTGTTAAGATTAAAGTTATGGAATAATTAGGTAGATATAGTAAGATCATAACTTAATTAATATTGAAAAAATAGGATATAAAATATTATTGTGGGTAAAAAGAGGAGTTGCAATACAAACACTCACTAACTATAAATAACAAATATTAATTTGTAAATTAGAACTAATAATATTAGAATCCTTATAAGCTTTATTTTTGGATGTTTGAATATATTTCTTCATACATGAAACAAGAAAATGGATGGGTATATATAGGTTAAGAAAGCTAATTATAGCTATACATTTGAATTTATTATAATTATCACACATTTTATAATTCTTTTGTACCACAAATTTTATATCTTTATCTAGATATTTTATCTAAATTCTTCCAACTTGAATAATATCTAGATATTGTGTGTAATATCTAGACTCTTCTAACAGTTTCTCACATAAAGATTTGATTAAAAACTAATCAATTTTCTTACAACTCATCATTTTCATGTTGCTTACAATTCCATTAGGCTACAAGAGGATTGATAATAAATAAGCTTCTAATTATTGTCTGTTGTTATCATAAAATCTGCTATATTACTTTCTGTATGAAAAATTTTCTATATTCATAATTCCTTCTTCCACTTTATCATGAATGAAGTGAAATTGAATTTGTATGTGCTTGTTTTTTTATGTTGAAATGTTGTATTTCTTATTCCCAAGTTCTAACTCCAATTTTAAATATATCATTTCTTTACTAGCTTGTGCAAATGCTACATATTCTGCTTGTGCTATTGGTGTAACCACAATTGACTGTCTTTAGAACCTAACTCATTGCCCTACGAGTAAGTGTGAACACATAACTTGTAGTAGATTTACTTTTATTAAGATCACCTTCATAATTAGAGTGAAAGTATCTTTTGATAATAATCTAATCCTCCATATCGTAATGCAACATCATAGCCCCTTTAACGTATATTAATATCCTCTTTACAACATTCTAATACTCTCTAACATGAGTTTTCATGTAATAACTAGACTTTCCTACTTCATATGCAATGCATGGTCTCGTACAAATCATAACAAAGATTAAACTATTTATTGTAGATTCATATAGTAATCCAGACATCTCCGTCCTCTTGTCTTAGTTGTTAGGCTCATATTAGACGATAACTTGAAATTTAACAAAAAGACGGGAAAATATTGGCTTATATTTTTTTAATATTAAAATGTTGTAAAACCTTCTTTTGGTAATTCTTCTAAGAAAGCCAAATCTTTTCAGTTATTTCTATCTTAGTAAATTTGCATCCATAGAATCTTATTTGAAAGTTCCAAATCCTTCATTGTAAAATTTCTAGCTAATTGTGCCTTAATTGTTTAATATGATCTTTGTTAAGACTTAAAACCAACACATCCTCTATATAAAATAGCAAGACAATAAATTCATTATCACTAAACTTCTTTAAATATGCACAAGGGTATGTATTAAGTCTATTAAATCCAAGGTTCACGATAAAGGAATCAAATCTTTTCTACTAACACCTAGATGTTATTTAGTCCCGATAGAGGTTTGTTTAACGTATAAACAAACTTCTCTTTTTGTTTTTCTTTAAAACCTTCTCATATAACACATAAATTTCTTCTTTAAAATCCTTTTAAAGAAAAGTACTATTCACATTTAGCTATTCTATATGTAAGTTAAACACATCATATATTGACAGAATGACTCTAAATGTAATAAGTCGAACTATAAGAGAAAATCATTCATTAAAGTCAACTCCTTCTTTTTGAGTTTGTCATTTCACTGCTAATTTTGCATAATATCGCTCCATTTGATCATCATTTCTCTTGATTTTAAGACATGTTTATTACCAATTATCTTCCTTCCTTATGGTAATACTAAAAGTTACCAAGTTTTATTTTTATGAATAATTTCAATTTTTTACTCATTGTTGCCATCCACAAAGAGGTATCTAGATTACTAAGTTAATTTTGGAGAGTAATGGCTCCCTATCCCTTTTTAAACGTTAGTATATTATATTATATTGCCATCCATCACATAATCTGAGTACCACTGGTCTTTTGTGTGATCAAATAATTGAACTTTTGTAGTTCCAAACTCAATCTGAACAACTTGCCATGGTATTGCTTTAAAATAAGTTTCAAATTTCTTTTTCACATGTATAGTTGTCTTTAAACTTCTTTGTAAAGTTTTAATGTCTTCTTTTATCTTTAGTAATTTCTCTTCTTCAAAGATAATGTCCCTACTGATAATAATCCTATGGGCAGTAAGATTCCATAAATGATACCCCTTTCCTCTGTCAACATATCCTAAAAATAACTATTTTCTGAATTTTGGATCTAACTTTGTGATTTGTTTATCATTGTACAACAGGAACATAGGACTTTCATATATATGAAGGATAGAATAATCCACTGACTTTTCATTCCACATCACTATTGACTTCTTTAACTTAGTTGTTGTTGATGGAACCTAGTTCACCATATAATAGGAGATATTGATAACTTGTTATCCAAAAGCCTTATCTAGAGCTACAGCTCTCAACATTGCTCTTTTTCTTTCTAATAAAGTTTTATTTATTTACTCTGTCACTCTATTTTATTAAGGCGTGTATACAACAATGAATTTATCATTTAATGCCTTTTAATTTATAAAATGTCTCAAATTCATTGTTAGTATATTTTACTCCATTATTTGTCCTTAAACACTTGATCTTCCTACCAAAATCAAGTTTACTATGAGCTTTAAGAATTTGAAGATTGAGAACACAAATATTTTCCTCTTAATAAGGTACACTTAACTCCTTTTGGAATAATCATAAGTGAAAAAGACAAAGTATTTTTCTCCTTCTAGGGATGTAACTAGTGTGTGCCAATACATTAGAGAGAACCAATTTAATAACAACCTTGCTTCTTGAATTTAATATGTTAAATTTTATATCATTTTGTTTACTCATAACATAATGCCCACAAAAGGGTAGTGATACCTCTATGAGTCTATGGAGTAGATCTTTATTCCTTGTTTAGATATATGTATAAGTTTTTTATGCTATAATATTACAGATCTTTCACTTAGACTGCTTAAAGTGACTAATATTTCTCCTTCTAGCAAAGTTTCTTCCTTTTAACTTATACAAGTTAGCACTAATCTTTTCTTGCTTTATAATTATAACTACAGATCAAATTTTCTACAAAATCTTGTTAACAATTTCTAATTTGCACCAAGATTATCTAGTCACCCTAAAGAAAATGAATTCTTCTTTGAACCTTCCAAATATCGTTCCTCTTAAAAAGTACAAATTTTACCACCATATATCTTCAACTTGATGATTCCAATACCAATAACCTTTAAAGGATAATTATCATAATTATACATAAATCTTCCTATAATAGGTTTATAATGATATACTCTTCTAAAGATCATATGAAAAGTAGCTCCTAAGTCAAAGAACCATACATCAAGTAGTAACTTCCTTCTTTCACTTGTTACGACTTCACAAAATAAATCATTGCCATCATTTGAAGCACATACAAAATTTTCTTGAAGACTATAATTTTTATGTAAATGCTAAAAATCCATTTCAAGTGGCCTTTCTTGTTATAGCTTGAGCATTTCAAATTCTTCTTACTTATTAATTTTGATCTACCATGATTTTGGCTCCCACTTGGGCCAGTATTGTTGGGCCCCAATTCCTTTTTCTTCGTAAATGAGCTTGTTTAAATTATTTTGAGGTTTAGTTTGATAATTTTCTTTTGGTTGGAATAATTTGAGGTTTTTAATGTTTAGTTAATGGTTATTAAATGGAGGGATTAAATTAAATTAGAGTTTTATATGTTGTTAGAATTAAAAAGAATAAGATGGTGTAAGGGCAAATTAGGAAGTTTACTTATGTTTTTAAGGCTTAAGGCTTT
>JANZLC010000007.1:11777332-11791765 GCA_026413385.1 Erythroxylum gracilipes | reverse complement strand
TGATGTGAGCAGGAGTAAGGATCACCATGGAGATGGCATACGTGACGGGGGTGAGCTTGTCATTCTAGTTGAACCTATGTCCAGAGCTAGGACTGAGAAACTCAAGGAAGCTCTCTATGCGCATGTGGGCCAATTTGTGAAGAGGATGGAGTGCACCAAGCCTATTGGAGGAGAGTTATCTGAATCATAGCCCAAATTGATTCATTTATCTCAAATTCTTGGATTAGACTCACTTAGGATTTGAAGATCATGGTATTGGGCTGCGTATCATCAATTAAGCCCAAGAGGAGAGACGCGCCTATGATCAGACTTAGGAGCGCGTTGGACCAGGCTTAAGCGTGTTTTTATTATTCTATTTTAGACTTGTTTTAAGTTATATTTATTTTGGGCTTCCATGTTTTATTTAAGCCCAAGTCTTTAATTATTTGGCCTAGGTATAAATACTTATGTTTTAGGGTTTTTGAAGAACTTTTAGATCAGGATTGCTTGAGTGTCATCGGCTTCAATAGGGAGAAACATTATTCTCTTGTTCTTGTTACTTTTCGAACCATCTTTCACTTATCAATTGCTTTCCCAATTGTGGCGTGTCAATTGTTCGTTTCTTTTAGTTTTATTTTGATCATCGGGATTGCTTGGAACAAGTTTCTAAGAGGTGTCGTAGAAATCATACCTTGCGTATCCTTATTTTCTTGATTGTTGAACTCGAAATTTCCATCCTTCTTAATTCCTCAAGGTCGAAAACACACCAAACAAAAACACCCATCGAAAACATCATCAAATCGACGTCAATCCTTTCGTAGTTTGCGTTCGCAAGTTTTTAAATTTCATACTAAATGCAAGAAGGTAAGGCTAATCAATTTATATTTTGCGGATGATCCATTGCTTTTCTCTAAGGCACATGGCTAGTCTATTGAACTACTCATGTCAACCTTGTCTTTATTCAAGGATCTCTCAAGCTTGGAGATTAACTTTACTAAAAGTCAGTATATTTTAGCACAGGGGCTAACAGTATGGAAAGAAAAATCTCCTTAATAACAAGAATGAATAGAAAGCCAGCTCCACTGTCGTATTTGGACCTTCCCATCACCACTAAAAGGATTCAATTTTCGAAATGCTTACCCTTGATTGATAAGATACAAAAAAAGATTGGGAATGTGGTCTAATCAGGTGCTCTCTTTTAGAAGGAGATTGCAACTTATCAAATCAATGTTGAATTCCCTACATATATACTGGTCCTCCAACATTTCTCTAGCTAAAGGGGTTATCAAAACCATTGAGAAGCTCTTCTGAAGATTCCTATGGGGAAACCTTAATTCAGACACTCATTTTGATAAGGTTAAATGGCAAGAAGTTTGCAAAAGGAAAGAAGAAGGGAGACTAGGTTTGATTCCAATAGCCTCCTTTAATAGAGCTGCATTAATCAAGAATCTTTGTAATATCCTTCTGGAAAAGAAATCCCTTTGGAATTGGTGGTTCTATAGCTATATTCTAAAAGGTGCTAGTATTTAGTCTATTTCAATAAAACCTTCCTTGTCCTGACCCTTGACCCAACTATTGAAACTTAGACCTATGCTTGAACCTTTGGTCTCTTGTAAGATTGGGAATGGTGATAAGACTTACTTATGGTTTGAAAATTGGACAGGTAAAGGATCCCTAACCAGATATCCCCAGGCTCTTCAACTCTAGAATGATTTCCCTATTAATGCGAAGGTAAAATCCATCTTAATAAGAGGACAATGGAACATACCTACGGAGCTACAGTGACTGACACCTAACTATCAACCAAATCTAGATAGAGAGGACACTTTCCAATGTCTCAACCTGCCTCCAAACACTTTCAACATTGCAAGATTTAGGAAGTGGCAGAACCAGAACAATACAGAGCATATTTGGTTTCCCATAGTGTGGCACAAGCCTCTCATGTCGAGCTACTCTATTCTCCTATGGCTTACGACACTAAACAAGTTGAGTACTACATGCAAAATGCACTTCATCTCTACCAACAAAGTTTGTGATATATGTCAGATAAAGCTAGAATTAAGGGATCACTTATTCTTCAAATGTCCCTTCTCACAGTTTATATGGAAGTGGATTAAGGATTTGAATTTTATTTCTAATGCAGGTCCAACTTTCACAGGAGCTGTTGATTGGCTTCTGAAGCTAAGCCATACTCCTAAATGTAATGAGTACATATATAACATCTCTTTCGCCTACTCCAAGATTTGGCAAGAGAGGAACAATAGAAGATTTCAGAACAAGACTTGTACAAAAAGGGAGGTTCTCATCTCTCTGATTGGTGGAATCAGAGAGAATATTCTCTATTCTACTAGGTTAGAAAGCATATGCCCTAATCTAGCCTCATCATGGAGAATCAACTTTTAAAACAAAAAAGAAGCAAATTAAAGATGGAAGGATGACGGTACCTGTAAAATACATACACCTCTAAGGTAGAAGTTGACACGGGAGAGTAGCCTGAACCTATAGAGTGATACTGGAAGTGCCACCGCTCGTAGAGAAACTCCGGAAGCATCTATGGCATTAGAGCAGCATCCTTCGTCACTGCACCCGAATGAAAGAAGGCTGAACATTCTACCCTAATTTGGTAGGATTGCACGTAGAGGGGAAAAGTGATCAATCTTTTGCCCTTTATGTCAACTGGGTTGCCTTGCATTTAATGTAGAAGCTTGGCTCTAAATGTCAATGTTGCAGTGGTATTAAACACCTACGTAAAATGTTGTCGTTTTGTTGTTTTGTAATAGTTGGTCTACTTTTCTGTAAATGTTAAGATTTCATTTAATATAATTCTTTAACTTTTCAAGAAAAAAGAACCGGCATTGAATAACATGGAGTTAGCAAGAGACCGCTGAACTATATATGGCTTGTAGGAATTTAGAGAATAGGTAGGAAGGTTGCTGGTTATAACTCGATAGAAGTGATGCCAGGACCTCCCGATTGTTTGGGTGTACAACTTGAAGACCATTTAACTCTTGGAATTTTCCTGTGGCTAGTAGAACCACTCTAAAGAATCTCACTCAACAACTAGTCAATGGCCTTCAAGGTCCCTTTGGGAAGGTGCAATGTGAAAACACCAATAAGTTGGTACATTACATATCATAATTACACATTAGACAAGAATGCATTTCATATTACAGAACAGTTAGTGAGTGTTAACTTAACTAATTTAAACTAGTTTGATGTAATTTTATTAGTTTCGGTACGTAGTTTTATCGTTCATTCATTTGGTACATAGTTTTGTCACCAAGAAAAATATCTTCAAACTGAACAACAACAGAAGAACGAACTCCCATTTCCAGTTAAACAACACCATAAGCCTCCGGCGACAGTCTTGGCTTTGCGTGAACCATCAACGGCACTGCGCGTTGCAGAGTCAACCCATAAGCTTCATCCATGTTGAGCTTATCAGGAGTCAACCCATCAGCCAGTTCCCAGTCAAACGCATGAATGAGAGTGGCAGTCATTAACTGAACCATCCGCAATCCCAAGCTCATGCCTGCGCAGATTCTCCGTCCGGCCCCAAAGGGAATCAACTCGAAATCGTTTCCTCTCACGTCCACTGGCGCCTTTTCTCCTCCCGGTAAGAACCTCTCGGGTCGGAATTCCATGGGCTCCGACCACTCGTTTGGGTCGTGAGATATGGCCCAAACGTTGACCAAGAGAGTTGACCCCTTAGGGATGTAATAGCCGTTTATTTCGCAGCTCTCGGCCGCGATCCTTGGAAGAGATAGCGGAGTTGATGGGTGGAGGCGGAAGGTCTCTTTGACGACTGCTAGCAGGTAGGTTAGTTGCGGGAGATCCAATTCGCTGACTAGTCGGTCACGCCCCACGAAGGAATCGAGTTCTTCTCGGACCGTAGCTAGTGCTTCTGGGTGTCTAATTAGCTCTGCAATGGCCCACTCTGTCGTGCTTGACGACGTGTCGGTTCCCGCAGTGAACATGTCCTGCCAAAACCATAGAGTACTTTTTATCCTCAAGTGAAAACTGAAAAGAGAAATATGAATAAATAGGAAAAGAAAAGAAGAATTACCGAAAGCAATGCTTTGATTTCGGTGTCGGTGAGCTTACCACACTCATCATCATCAGACTCAACTTTCAACGAGATCAACGTACTAAGCAAGTCCAGGTGTTCGGCACCGCCATCACCAGGGACGTTCTTGTGCTCCTCCAAGATGTTGCTCAAGAACGTGTCTAATCTCTTGTGGAGCTTCTTCATTTTAGCAGCCACGCCCTGTAAGTCTAACAATTCCAGAGGGGGAATAAAATCCCCGATGTTGAAGACGCCGGCCAAGGTCATTAACTCCACCACCATCGACTTGAACTCATCGGCTTTACGGTCAGCGCCGCCGCCGCCATCGCCAAACACCCGGCGACTCATCATGGCGCGCCCAAGGACATTTGCCGTGCACACGTTGAGAAGTTGCCCCAAGTTCACCGCCATTGAGCCAGCAGTCGCCAGTGCTCGCGTGAGGATTGCCACCTCCTCCTGCAGGATTGATAAACTTTTATTTATAAAAAATAATTATTTAACAAGGTAAGTCGCTAATGCTAATCATAACACCTGAACTTAACCGACTTGGTCGTATATTTGCTACATCAACGGAAGGAGGGCACTAGACAGTAGGCACCCAGTCCCAGATCTCTAAATTGTTATGCTATTCCATGCATATGTGTATTAATATCATTTGTATCGGTCGATAGAACGGCATTATTCTATCTGAATCCCGATAGAACTGCATCTGCATGGAGGTAATGAACAACCTTTACTTCGGTTCTAAGTAGTCTAGTGAAAAGTTCCTCTTCGAATCTCCTTACTCATTTTCTCTTGATTGAGTACTCTATCATATAAGGCTTGTCTAATGCAGAGTACCAGATTGACCTAATTTATAAACTATTGTGTCAATCTAAAAATTTATCTAGCACGCATTTAAAGGATAACAGCTGAAAATTTCTTCATTCCAGAAAAAAAAAATCAATCTAAAAATAATAATTAGTGATGTTTTTTAACTTAATTTTGTAATTTCGATTAACCTTAACTTGTTCTTTCTAATCATCTTCAATACCTTACTTGCCAAGAGCAAAAGTAAGAATAGGGATTTTTACTAAACATTTAAGCTTAAGATCAGAATTAATCTTCTTTTGCTGGCCTGTTTTCTCGTTCCAATCAACATCCTAAGTTTGATATATCCATCCATATAGCGTGCAATCTAAAATCTGCATAATTTGAGGTATCACCCAACATTTCATGCGGCATATTTATGAAAGTGACTGGAACACAGCATTCAAGTGTCCGACAGATTGGTACAGTAACATGACAACATGACTCGTTCTCTCACAAATTAAGGATAGTTGCGTTTAGGAGCAAAACTCTCCAGCCATGGTTTTTAGGTCAAATCACTCGTCCCAAGTTGAATACAATCTCAGAGGCCATTATACTGCCACTATAGTATAAAAGTCTTTTGAAAGTGACATTATATATGAATTTGGCGTTCATTGGGCAGATTGACTAATGTAGATTGCATACATTAATCTAAATAACATAAAATGGTGGCTAATTAAGGAAAGATATAACCTGTCGCACTTGTCGATAATCATCCAAGGCCTTGCTGGAGAAGAGTTGAACGGAGGTGATTTTCCGGAGCAAGCGCCACCGGGGGCCGTAGGGAGCAAAAACGAGGTCTTGGTAATTGTAAGCCATATGTTTGGCGCCGGAGTTGGGTGGCCGGCTAGAGAAATTGGCGTCATGTGTCTTCAAGAACTGAGCTGCCACTGAGGCTGAAGCCGCAACCACCACGTCGACAAACCCCAGACGGAGGTGCATGAGAGGGCCGTAGGTTTCGGCCAAAGCAGCAGTGGATCGATGAGGCATGGGGCCCAAGTGGGGGAGGTTTCCTAGTAAAGGCCATGGCTTTGGTCCTGGTGGAAGAGGAGGATGTTGACGGCGGAGGAGTGGGCGGAGAAAGTAGACAGCAAGCACAGCTAGCAAAGCAGAGTAAAGAATGAGTGGAGACATACTTTCCTTATCTCCACTGTTAAGAGAAGGGACGTGTTAGACAATTATAAGGAGGAAACGACGGAAGTAAGTAACTGTCACGTCAGTTGCGTGGGTTACACGAGACGAACAAGAAGTTGATGGGTGAATCTGCTCGAACATTTTTAGTGTAGATCTTTGATGATACAGAAGAAATTTGAGTTAAACTGTTTGTTGTGTTTGGTATTGCTAATAAAAGATATTTTAATTTTCCTGACTTGGACATTTTCATTAAATATGTAAGAAAGGGGAACCTTTTGATATGGAAAGAGATGTAAATTATTATATTAAATTAGACAAAATAAATCAATCAAGCTTACTTAATTAAGCTTAAATTAACTTTAATTTAATCAAAGTCCGTGTTTTTTAGCGCACAAGGTTCTGGTCAGATTGATGGTCACAAAAGAACAACTTTTATCAATTACTCGAAGGTTCTTCTCAATTAACCCTAATTTAATAATATGTGTAAGTAAAAAAGAAATATACCAGCAAATTTATTTTTCTAAGAGAAATCATTTGATTAGTTATTGATACATAAATTTTAAGAATATAGTTTCATATCTTTGATAAATTTTCATCTAAAAATGCAATAAAGAAATAGATAACAATAAAAAAAAATGTGCCTAAATTGCAACATAACAACTCTGACTTATCATACATAACACTGCAGCCTAATTTGCAACATAACAACTCTTACTCATCATACATAACACTGGAGCCTAGATTGCAATAACATAACAACTCTTACTCATCATACATAACACTAGAGCCTAAATTGCAACATAAATATGGAGCAGACATAATTCTTGATTGTGGATAACAATCTAAAATTACATCTAATGACTTATAAGAAATTCAAGTAAAGGAAGGGAAACTATACAGGGAAAAGACAACAACTAATTGTAAAAAAATGCTAAAATAGAAATAAGAAGTAAAGTTAAAGCAAATAGATTGAGACGAAAAAAGTAATTTTATTGATAAAATATGATAAAGATCACATAACAAATAAGAAGCTTAAGAAATGCAATTAAACTCCTATGTTTGTATCACTATTCAATTGAAGGTGATTAAAATTTCACTAAATTAATATGAAACAAATATATTAAAATCATGATTAAAAAACCATAATTAATGTTAAAATTCCATCTTAATCCTAATTTGGAAGGATTGTTATCCCAAGCATGAGATGCTTACTCAACTTGACAAAAGTGAATTAATTTTAAATGAGTTGAAATGAAAAGAAAAAAATACTTTATTAAGTTTAAAAATGCTTGTTTACTCGATCAATATTATAGTAGAATCCAATTGATTCCTATTTAAAATATTGGATTTATAGCTTCAGTTAGTTAAAGAGGAGTCATAGAAAGAACATATTTAAAGTCATGATTAATCCCTTTTTCAAATCCTGCTGCAACTTTATTAGCCCTTCCTTCCTGCATGTTATAAATAACCTATAAATAGGAAGAACCTTAGAACAAAATAGGAGGTAGCTAGCCAACTTTTAGGAGAGATACAATTGACTGTATTGGTCTCGACAGCTACGTCACCTACGAAATTTAATAAACCTAAAGGTACATGAGTCTTATATTCTACATAAAATTGTTCTTGTCAAGGTTGTATATTCATTTTCAATATACTTAAGTCCAAACCGTTTAGACCCCTTAAAGGTTCTAACCAAGAAGTATGCAAATCCTAAAAACATATAGTTTTTCCTCCAAAATTTACTTCTCTAATGGGTGAGTGCATTAGAAATTTACCTAAACCGGTAGGTGAGCAAATCCCATATTAGCCACAAGACGTTGGTCTCTATTTAGAAAAGTATAAACTTGAGCTTATGAAACTTTTGGTCCAGTGGGACTATAAAATTTCATCCATACATACCCACCAATTACATCTTCCAAATCATTCACGTTAACAATTCATCCTTCCCATCGAAAAGGAGATTTGCGTAAATAACCAAAAATCACACTTGGGCTAAAGGTCAAGTTAGTAATTTTTCTTAAATCTCTCCCCCCCTCCCCCCCCTTGGGAGCCCAAGTATCATATACACACCCAAAATAAATAGTCTTCAATACTAGAAGAAAAACAACTATACCTAGCAAGACTAAATGAATACCTAAAATTGTTGTCATCTCATTTATATCTTTCCAAACATAATATTAAAAAAAAAGATTCTTCAAGAGCTTCAGTTCTCATAAGTGTATGGTAAATATTGCCAAAACTTAATACTGCAATGGAAATTAAGTATACCAGATACAAAGTATATAAAGGTGACTACAACTTTCCACTTAAGACCTCACCCTCAACCTAGAGTGGCTAGGTGAGGAAGTCAAATTAATCCTTGTTTATACATTGACTTCTCCAGTATGAAGTGAGTCACTCTAAATAGGTTCATTGCTCTCTCTCAAATTATGATTAATCTAGCATGGACTATATGAGCTCCCAGTAGTTTACCAAATAAATTAGTAAGTCCAGTGTCTAACTCACCAAGCAAAATCGGTAGTTTTTTTGTCACAACCAGCTAAAGTTAAAGTTTCATTAAAGAGTGTTTTCATGGGGTAAAACCTCCTCGAGGAATACAAGGTTTTCAACTTTTTATGAAATTGATATTGAGCCACCATCCAAATACAAATACTTTCATTTAAGAGAATATTTGTAACATAGAAAGTTTCAAATTCAGAAAATACAAATGGAACTTAACCATATCATCTTCCAACTCATCAACACTAACAATCCATCCTTCCCCTTCAAAAGGAGTTTTAATTAAATAATAAAAAATAACACTTGGGCTAATGGTCAAATTGGTAATTTTTCTTACATCCCCCGACCTCCCAAAATTGGAGTATCATATTTTACTCCAAAATAAATAGCTTTGAATATTAGGGAAAAAAGCACCTACACCTAGCAAGATTAATTGAATTGAGTACATAAAATTGTTGTCATTTTATTTCTATCTTTCTAGACATAACTAAAAAAGAAAAAGATTCTTCAAGAGTTTCAGATTCCAAAAGTGCATGATAAACACCCCTAAAACTCAATATTGCAAAGAAAATTAAGTACAGTGGGCCATATACAAAGTATGAAAATGTGTCTATAATTTCTTCCCCAAAATCTACCACTAAAAAGTTAAGAAGATTGAGAAATATCGATAAATTTTTATTATATATAAAACTAGATTTTAATAGGGAACTAAAATTAAAAATAATTTTCATACTTACTAGTTAATTTCATCTTTCAAACATTACTTTTATATTTTAATTTTTAATATTATTTTTGAAGAAAATGTTTTATTTTATAGCATAAGAATAAGAATTTAAATTTAATTTATTTATGTAACAAGAAAATTTTAATTATATAAAATTAAAACATTATTTAATTTATGTAAATCAATACCCAGTATTGATTTATACTAATATTGAATGCTTCCTCAACGAAAAGAAATCAAATTTGGATGTAGTTAAAAAAATGTAAGTTGTACAGGAGAATAAGGGTGCCAAAAATATTGAGTGCATCATCGTTAAAGAATTAATTAATTACTTTTATTATTATTATTATTATTATTATTATTATTATTATTTAATTTAAAGAGTATTAGTAAAGATTTATCTATTTATTTTTACTAATTACACTTATTGAATTTTAATGTTGGAGTTTTTCATGTTTGAACTGGAAGCAAAAGGAGCTATCGAACTTACATCTTTAAAGGCGAAATCAGTGTGAGTTCCTTTTCCAGCTACAATTCGGGCGAATAATGATTAATACAACAAGTAAATACAAAGTTGGTGTATGGCATCTTTGATAGATCAGAATGGTTTGTTTTTCTATTTCTTATTTTTATTTTTTTATTATTACTTTCTAATATTATTATTTTTTAATGGCTCTATCTCATCTTCTAGCTTTTTTTTTTGCAGTAGCTAGTTGCTATTGTGGCTTAATTTTGGATCTTTTGATTTATTTTTATTTTTATTTTTTTAATGTCATGCATTTAGGGTTAATTTTGATTTCTCTAATTTGTCTATTGCGACACCCTTTCAGTGGCTAAATATCAATATTACTTCTCTTCGTTGCTTGTTATTAGAGTCATTTAGGGGCATATTATGCACGTCTTCTTTAGCATGTTTTGGGTATTAGGACAAGAGTGCTGGCCAGGAGCTCTGCTGTGAGTACAAGGGTTACTCCTTCGGTGAGGTTTGGGTTTAGAAGAAAAAAAAGATGTTGATAGATTACAAATAAGTTCTTGAAATATCGGGTCCCTTATGGGGAAGTCTTTAGGATTAGTGGAGACTTTGAGAAGTATAAAATTTATATAGAGTGTATGTACAAGAGACAAGGTAGACTAGGGCAAAAGCAAAAAAGATTAATGGATTTAAGCTTTGGTATTCAGGCAAAATGGAGTAGGTATGTTGGTAGCCAAGGAACTCATACAACATGTTGTGAAGGTAAAGAGGACTAGCGATAAAATCATGTCCTTAAAGATTGTGGGGAAGGGAGCTATTATAAATATGGTGTGTGCTTATGCACCTCAAGTTGGGTTGGACAAACACATTAAGCATCAGTTTTGGGAAGAGCTAGATGAGGTGATTTAACAAATACCCCATAGCGAGGTAGTTATTCTAAGAGGAGATTTTAATTCTCATATAGGATCAGCATCGGATTACTCAAGAACACATGGAGGTTTTGGGTATAGTGAAAGGAATGATAGTGGGAAAACTTTGTTGGATTTCACAGTAGCGTTCGAGTTGGTGATTCCAATTTTTTTGCCGAAAAAAAAGAGGAGCATTTGGTAACTTTTAGGAACAGAACCATGAGGACTCAGATTGACTACTTTCTAATACAATGGAGTGATCAGTCTAGCTACAAGGATTGCAAGGTGATTCCTAATGCTTACATGTCAACTCAACATAGGTTGCTAGTTTTGGATCTTTTATTAAGGATTGAAGGAGGAAGAGAAGTCTTAAGAGGTGTACCAAAATCAGATGGTGGAATTTGAAAGGGGATATGGTGAAACTATTTAAGGATAGGGTAATTTATGGAGAAGATTGGAGTTTGGTAGGAGAAGCTAACTAAATGTGGGAGAGAGTTGCAACTCTTTTAAGGAACGCAACTGTCGAGATCTTGGGTACTTCTAAAGGGCTAAGGGGTAATAAGAGGGAGGCTTGGTGGGGGAATGAGGATGTTCAAGAAAAAGTTCATTTCAAAAAGACTACTTATAAAGCTATATGGGATAGCTCCATATAGGTAGAGAGAATTAATAATAAAGAAAGATATAAACTGGCAAAGAAAGAGGCGAAGATGATAATCTCATAAGCTAAAAGTAGAGCCTACAAGAAACTTTATCAACGATTGAATACTAAATATGGAGAAAAGCATATTTTTAAGTTAGTGAAAGCTAGGGAACGAAAAACAGGGGATTTTGATCAAGTCTGTTATGTAAAAGATGAAGCAAGACCAGTGCTTATAGTTGAAAATGACATAAACAGTAGATGAAAGAGGTACTTATATAGCCTCTTTAATGAAGGTGTAGAGGATAACATCTATTTAGGTGACCTTAGCTCATTTGAGAGGTTTCATAATTTTACTTGCTACCCATAGATTACAAGAGATGAAATTAAGAATACATTAAAGGAGATGAAGGGATGATATGTGTTTAATTTGATACATTTAATCATTTACACTTAGAGATTAATGATACGAAAATGCTAAAGATACTCACTTTAATTCATATATGATTTTAGGTACAATTTGAAAGCAAAGAAATTATAATGAGTCGAAAACACTGCATTTAGGCCATTTTTTGAAGGTCAATACTCACTTGTCTTCATGGAGTGAGACAAAGAAAATTAAAAGACAAGAAAAATGAAGACATGAAGAAAAGAGCGTGAGTTGCATAGATTGTGAGTGGAAATTTCATACATATATTCACGTGAATATGGCCAAGCAAGTTAGTAATTCAATTAATGGACAAAGGCAGGCATTAGCACAAGCTTAAAACAATGTGCAAGAAGCTAGATAGAAGCAAAATAACATGGGAAGGTGGGAGCAGTCCAGCCCAAAGCAGAAAGAAGCTAGTGTTAAATGCTAGCATCGCTTGTATTTAACGCATGGTGTTAAATGCTAGTGTTGCATGCATACGCTGCATTAGATGCAGCATTTAAAGAGGGAAGGTCGTAGGTTTTAAAACAAAGATGAATAGTAGCATGGTCCATAGGTGTTTATTCGTCACATCAAAAACAGTAGTGTGGCTGGGAGAGAGTAGCATGAAATAGAAGAGAGGGAGGCACAGTGAAGAGAGCCAAAGGGGGTTTCAGCTAGGGACATTAAATGGAGGCTGAAGCATTTTTCCAAGAAAGACCCGTGGAAGGGTAACGTCCAGACGTTGGTTCGAAGTTGACATCGAAATTGATTGTGTTATATTATGTTAATTGATTTAGGTTTTGTGTATAGATAATCAGATTTTTGTTATTTTTCGGTTATTTATGTATGAACTCGTTGGGTATTGTGAAAAGATGATTTTAATGCATTCATTGTATCGTTTATTTGTAAACTCACTGCTAGAATTTTGATATAATGTAACGCCCCATATTAGGGATTAGAATATTGAGGAATTTCAATGCATAGTATGCTTTGCATAATTGAGTTTTTGCTTAAATATGCATATGTATTTTTGGACTCATAAAAATTATTGAACATGCATTCATGACATTCTGGGTGTAATTGGTTTTAGAATTTTTATTAAGATAAGAATTTTGGTTTATTAGTGATGGAAATTTATTTGAAAATTATTAGTAATATTTTAGAAATTTTTGGGAAATTTAGGAAATTTTCGAGAATTTTGGGATATTAGGAAAAATAGACCAATGGAATTTTACCATGTAGCATCTATATATGGACGACAAATGGCACACATGAAATGAGCCATGTGTCATTTTGTTAACAACGCACGTAGTTATAACACATGCGAGTACGTGTGTTAGAGGAAAAACCATTGGAACCTTATTGTTCTTCAGATTATGTTAGTCTTCTTTGAAAATCACTGAACATCCATCACCGAAGCACTAGTTTGGATTCTTATAGCAGTAATGTCATTTACAACACAAATAAGTTGGTCCAGTAGTTAGTTGCTTTTCTCTCATTAGTCTTGCTTGTTCAACCATCACCGAATCCTGTTCTTCACTCTCACTGTTGAAGAATTTGCAGAAAAAATCAAGTGATGTTTCTAACTTTCTGAGTTCTGTGAATGATTTGGATGATGTATTAGTGTTGGAAAATAAACACATGCATGAGTTATGTAAGCTGAGTGGTTTCGGTGAAAAATGAGGATGAGATGAGTTGATAATATTATACAGTGGCAGTGTAATATCAATTTGCATGTAGTTTAAAAAGAAACATTGTGAAGTAGATCAAAGTAGAAAATGAAGTGGGTGAGAAGAATAGTTTCGATGATGTTATGGATGTGTTAAATGAAGTGAAAGCATAGAGGATACGCAGTAGTGAGAGAAAGTTTGTGAAAGGCATCGATTTTTAGTGTTTAAATATAGATTTGTTTTGTTTGAGTTGTGATGAGCTGAAATGGAAGTATAAGAATTGGTTTAAGTGTGATATGTGTTCATTGAATAAGATTGAATTGTAAATTCAGGGAACTTTGAAGATGACAAACTTGAAAGATTTCATCTCTGTGAAAGTTTGTCGCGGCCAACTCTTTTTAGTTCGCTGCAGCCAACTTAAAGGATTTCATTTTTGTGAAGGTTTGTTGCGGCCAACTCTTGAGTTCTCCTCGGAAAACTTTTAGAAAATGTCGAAGAATTTTGCCGTCTGGAAAGTTTGCCGCGATCAACTTTTGCCTCGCCGCAACGAAGTTTCCTGACAACTTAAACATACATTGGTATTTTAGGCATACTTTCTTTGTAGTCATCCAAATGGTTGATTTGGAGTAAACTAGAGACATAGGGATACAAATTTTCTGAAGAAATAGAGTTCTAATTCTGCCTCTAAGAATTTCAGAATCTGATTTAAATTTGAGATAAGAATTCTAATGAAGCTCAAGAATAGCCTGAAATATTTTGAGTATAACTTTCATTATACTAAACCAAACTGGACGAACTTGGTATCATTAGAAACCTAAGACAAAGAGGGAAAACTTTCTAGAAGGAAGGATTACCTAATTATCTCACCTTCATTATGAGAATAATTGAACAATATGGACCTGAAAGTTGGTTTTGAGATCATTCTGGATTGAGAAATTGAGTATGGTTTCATATGATTGATACTGTGACAAGATTAAGGATAAGAAACCCGAGAAATTGTCATGAGCATGCATTATGCATAATCAGTATATATGAATGTGCATAAATGATTTCTAATCATGCACAATAGTGATATGTGTTTGT
>JANZLC010000007.1:11744358-11758719 GCA_026413385.1 Erythroxylum gracilipes | reverse complement strand
TATTATTATTATTATATAATTTGTATTTATTATTATTCAAATTTATTATTATTATATAATTTGTATTTATTATTATTAAAATTTATTATTACAATCCATTCATAATAAAAGTATAAATGAATTACATATTTCTAATTATATTAAGGACCAGGGACATATTTGTTATTTGCACTATTTTTCGTTCTGTCCCCTGCAACCAAACACATTTTGTCCTCGAGACGGAGACAATTTTCTCTATTCTGTCCACCATAACCAAACACCTCACTGTCCCCAGTTTTTGTTCCGTTCCATCTCCAAATTTCTGTTCCGTTTCGTCTCCAACTACCGAAGACAGCAACCAAACGCAGTGTTAGAACTAAGGAGAAAAAGGAAAACTGAGATTATAACGGGTAAAAAGCCCCAATGCAATTCCATACCATATCTCTTGAAACTGCAGTTTGAAGCAAAAGGTAACAAATACCTTGTTTGAGACACATACAGCCATTATAATCTTTTCAAAACTATACAACACAAAAACCCAAGTTCTACCTATAAACAGTTCTAAGAATTGTGTGCGGCAACTTCTGGGAAACCAATGATATGCCAGGACTTCCCAGCTCCACAATCAACATTTGATCTTCTTTCCTCCTCCATGTTCCCGCTCATAGAACTCCATAACGCTGCGAAGCTGGGGAGAAAAATAGTGTTTGCATCAACAATTTTGGTGATAGAAAGCTGCCAAAGTTCCATTGCGACAATAGTATGGAAGTTAGCAAGTAGACAGTAGCAGTGCCAACACTCAAGTCACTCTATCACCCGTGGAAATACAACCTACCAAACAAGACTTCAAATCCTTTCGACAGTTTTCAGTAGAAAGTTTTATTAGCAGTTCTCTATCCAACTATTGTTATATCTTTTTGAAGTTTTATTTGATAATACGACATACAAACTTAAAAATAAATTGGCCGTCCATACTCGATTGTCCAGCAAATGTTGAAGCAGAAACATACTCATACTATGCTGAAGAATCTTAATTACTATGCTACAGAGAAACTGTATGAGCAATTAGGTCAGCGTGCAGGTGCAACACTTGCCTTTTCTTCTTTTGTTAGATGACGTACCAGATAACTACTAGGACCTCTAATTTCACTCGGAACAGAAGATAGCACCCTATTCTTTTAAGCTCAATGGAATCATATCCACCAGAAATAGAATATATGGAAGATGCAGTTATGTCATCCCATTCTAAACTGAACTGAAGCATATGAAACCATGATCCTATTACCAGTCGCTAACTGCGCTTCTTATAGTTTCTAAGGAAACACCTGGACTTGGGATAAGTATGTTCAGTTTTTGGAGATATAACAAAGAATATCATGTATGATAAAGTCAAGATTTTTAAACTGGAACCCATGTGGTCCATAATATGCATGACAATTGACAACCCTTGGATGATGACAATTTCTCATGGGACCAAGGTCAATGTGGCACAACTCATGGTTAATTACTTTATAGAAACATGAAAATGGAATTAATGATCCTATGGATGAGGTTATCCTCAAATGGGTGACACTAGGAATGTTAATGACTTGTGCCGATGAATGTGCTCAAATATGCAAGTTTAGGAATGTCTTTAAAGCAACATGACAATAGAGTTCCCAATCCAACGGTATAATTCCAACTACCATATGTGCTCCTAGAATCTAAATATATGATTACTGAATTTAAATCTGGTGATTTATGCTCAACAAAAGTTTTAATTATTTTTGCACATAACAGTTATCAAGCATCATCTTTCCTATCTTCTTTAGAAAATATTGGAAGACAAACAAAAACAGAATGGAAGATAATAGAAAACAATCTGAGTACAGAAGTAACACTCACATTTTACGACATCAAATAACAGAAAAGCCACAAGTTTCAATCCTCATCACTGTCATAAACAACAGCCATGCGCCGATGGCTTGAAATCTTCCTAGGTGGAGAGTCCTCATCATCTGATTCAATCCCCACTCTCTTGCGACTGCCTCCAGAATCCTTCCTCTTCTGCTTTGGCTGAAATAATTGCAAGATAAAGAATAATGAGGCTCAGCCATATATTTACAAGAAAAGAGATATTAGAAGAACAGCTAAATGGGCAAAGAATGACCTATTAACCTTCAAACATGACCATTACAACAAACAGAAAATGGTGAACATGTGCCTCTCTCAACAATTTTTGCCATTCCTTGCATTGCATCTTCTAGTGACATTAATATAACATCTAACATGGCATTTATGAGAATATTTATTATACACCATATAGCTGATCACTTAATGTAGGGTAGCCTCGAGGTTTGTTTAAAGAACTTTTAACATGGACAAACCAATTGCAACAGACACACAAGTAAGAATAGCAGGCAAAAGGTTTTAGTAAAACAGTATGTTGTCTAGCTGGAAGGGAGTGGTTGGCCACAATTTTATCAGTAAGTTTGAAATATATGTTCAATATTGATTTCTTATACACACCATAAGGAATAAACATCCAGAAATAGCCATTAAAATATGTTAATCTTAAGATTAAGATAATAGCAACTTCAATATATCCCCATTCTTCCTAATTTAGACACATATATCTAAACTTCCAAACATCCAACTGTTACTGAATAGGGTAAAACTAACTTTTTTAACAATTTCAGTTAAGTATAGAGTTACGTGGCAATATCTACCACGGATCTCCATTGTATTCCACATGTCACATCACCTGGTCAAAATATGGTAAGAGATTAGCTTGCTGACGTGGAAGCACAAGCCCCATGCAAAATCAGGAAGTTTTACAGAAGCCGCCTATCTAGCCTTAAAAATTCCCAAGAACCCCTTTTTGCTCAATCAAGCATTTCCCAAATATGTGAATATAAAGTTTCCTCAAGTCATATTCCTAGTCAGAATAAACAGTAACAAGATTGGTAAAGAGAGATTTGGAGCTCAAATACAGACAATAGATTTTAAATCTTTCCATTGAGAGAGAGCTGCGTGTATGCATGTGTGAGAGATTGTGAGGCCTCACACCTATCAATGACCAAGTTTAACGTTTGAGAATGAGCCTATCTCACATTAGATGTCAGCATCGGGATGTCTGTAGCTCATCATTTATTTCCCCTCCCAGATAATGTTATAACACGTTTCATGATTGATGAAGAATTGCATAACTCTTGGAGATTGGGCAACTAAATCTAAGACCTTACTGATGCAAACGCACAACCATATACTGATGTTGCTCACTTCTTTTCTTTACCCCACTTTCATACCCCACTTAACCAAAACCACTGATGAAAAAGGAAAAGATTGGAAGTTCAAGATCCTAGGTTTCATCCTAACACAACTCTTCCGAGCAACTGCTACGTGTACCTAATATGAAAAGAGATGGGGTGGTTAGAGCCACTAAGGAGGTGGTAATGTACGTCAATTGTCATAATGATTTAGTAGGATTCGGAAAATAGCAGCAGCCTCTTCGTCGATGGTCTTAAGGTATCCCAGTTCAATTGTTGAAAGTTTACGTCAATCAATAACGGTTTTGAATTCAGCTTTGAAAACTAGAATCTAACAGACGTATGGGATCTTAGATTGTGCAAATCTGAACACTTGGCAGTCTATATAGGAAGAACTTTCCTCTGAAACTTTGTAGATGTGAATATAGGACATACACTACAATGCCAGTAAATTAGAACTTTTTTTCTCTACATGGCAAATTAATGGAGCTACATACAATATTACAGCCATGAAAGCTGTTCTCAGATAGATCTGTTACAAAACAAAAATGAGGCACTAATTTTGCACCTTTTTTTATTAACAGTTACAACAGTTTTAGAGACATCAAAGAATATAGAAATAAAACAGAAAGTGAGATACTTATGAAGGACTGGCAGTACACTTATTGCCTTTTCATAACTAAATTGAAATATATACTTGTATTCGTTTTCTTAATCAAGATTTTTTAAATAGCTAATCGTGCAAAGATAAAAGAAAATTGATCAATGATTTATTGATTTCTTGTTAAATTTAAGAGCATAGGTTGATATAGCTATTATCAATAAATTAAGTTGTTTCTCAGACAGAACACTGTGGAAAGTAGTTAACTTAAATGCATTGATTTGGAACAACAAAGTGTATGATTGCCTTTCTTTCTGCATTACTAATAGATGTCCTAAGAGAAAGGACAATACCTAGATCAAATTAACACTCGTTAACTGCAGACATTTATGTTAATACCTAATAAATAAGGCAAAGCTTTAAAGGAGGTATTTTAAAAAAACTCCTGTCATGGTAGGGAGAAAAAAGGGGATAGTTGCAATATCCTGAGACATTGAGATCACTTAACTTCTAGAGATTTGAAACCTACCAAGAAAAAGGTTCTCGAAATTTATCAACTGAGGGGATTTAATAAATATCATAATCCCAACATTACTCTTTTAAGTTAACTAAAAGTTTAATTAGGTATGTTACATGTTACATAATTTTCATTGTCTTTCTTTTAGCACATGTATATACTTGCAAATTAAAGAAAATATGCTAAGTTCATTACAAATACATGCAAATAATATGATTTCGTGAACAAGCTAAGAGAAACCACTATCGTTTCAATTTTAATGACAATTTTCAGTACAATAAGGGTGTTTTTGCAATTTTGTTGCACAATCATGGAATTTTATACCAACCAAACATAAATAGGAGGAAAAGCTGGTTAAATCTCTTGTAAGCAAACAAAAAGATATTTGAAGTCCATAGTTTTGCATTCATGACATCAAAAAAATCCTTATACCAAAAAATCCGAAAGAATATTCATCTAAATAAACCCAAATTTAACTCCTGTGAAAAAACCTGAAGAAGTAAAATGCATCAGCAATACAGAATAGCAATGCATGCAAATTAGGTATATTCTCTCTAAGTTTACAGAGGATCCAACAACCAATATTTAGAACAGACGGTAAAGCACTTCATACAAAAAAAGAACAAAAACTAGAATGTCCATCCCAAGTCTTCAGGATTTTAGATTGATTTCTCACGGTACCACATACATTCTCAGCTAAAGCAAATATTGCAATGTTTAATAGACTATCATACCTCAGCCTCTTCTTCTTCCTCTGAGGCTCCATCAACTTCTGCCTCTTCTTCATAATGCTCTTCCTCTTCATCCTCTTCTTCATATTCTGCTTCTGGTTCCTCAACCCTCTTCAGAGAAGGAGACCTTTCGTCTTCATCCCCATCACTTTCATACTCAGATTCCTCTCTCTCACTATCAGAGAAACTCACTGGGCGCTTTGAGGACTTAGCAGTGGGCAAAGATGGCTTTCGTATAATGTCCTGTCCCTGGTATACACCAGGCAGATTTGTAGACAAGTGTATTGGAAACAATCAAAATGAATGTTAGAAAATTCGATCCAGGTTACAAAACCTTCTTAGCATTCATAATCCGTTTCTCTGCTCGAGCTTCCATCTCCAAATCTTCCTCAAACCGGTGGCGAGAACGACGGGGGTCAAAATAATCTGGTTCATCATCCTGCTTGAAGGAGAAGAATCAAAATACTAAAAACATTTCAAAATTTTCCATTCAGATGCAGTATGAAGATGAAAATAAAAAACAAGCAACTTTTAATTATGTGATCCAACCTAACTTACAGCACCTTCAAGAAGAAAGGAGGACGAAAAGAATATGAAGGCAATGTAAACAGCAAGCACAGACCTCATCAAGAGCACCCTCCAGGAACCCAGGTGAGAGCTGGCGCCGACGCTCTACTGTTTGTGTATATTTCCGGCTCACCTTTTCCCTCTTTCGGTTAAGAAGAACATTTGCTCTTATTGTCTGACTTTCGGCCTATAATAACACAAGGAAAGCATGAACAGTAAATCAAAAATACCGGTAATGAGATAAATGAAAATATAACCTTCAACAATTTACTACCTTTTCTTTTTCTTCCTTTTCTCTCTCAGGATCAACATCAGTGATGCAGTTCTTAACCTTATAAACCTTCCTATGCCGTGAGTCAACAAGAGCAGTCAACAGCCTATGAGAATTTGATGTCAATGATGACGGCATAAACCTCATCTTACTTAAAATTCTTCCTTGTGATTGAAGAAGGGACTGCAAATATGAATATAGTCAGCCTCCAAACTTGGAATCAAAGACTGGTGAATTGCAGACATACCATATAAAGAGCATGTCAAAAATCTAGGTCCAACCAGATACTGCACAAGCACCACAACTGAAGGTAAATAGCAACATTGCGAAATTTTCTGTTCCATGAAGTAAAACTCTTCTAATAATAGCAAAATTCGTAATTCATCACAATAGTTACAGTAAGAACAATAATTCTACAAGCGTTTGGAGGGTCCAAATCGATGGATAGGATATAAAAAATTTACCATTTTCTCAACAAACTTTTCTTAGGTGAACAAAACAATTGGACATTGTTTTAGTATTGAAAGGTTAAGACACTTTTTCCTAAGAAATTCTGGTTTTCCATTTTCCAGTTTCAGATATTATATTTTAGGTTTTTTGTTAAATTCTATAAAAACTCCCAAACAAAATTGTGATTTTGTAATTTCCTATCTTTAAAAGGGTGTAAGGACAAGCTTGTATGAAAGACAAGCTTCAAAGAGGAATATGACAAATATGGAAGGACATGTTAACTAATTTCAAATATGGAAGGAAATGTTAACTACTTTGTATAAGTGAACACACCCGTAAGTTACTTACAGATGAAAATATACCTGTGGCCACAATCTAGCTCAAACAATCATTCTGATTGAGACATACAATCCAATGTATACAGATAAATGTAAAAGCTCTTCCATGTCAAAAAGAAACAAGAAAGTTTCCAGAATAAGTATTTTAAAAGCCTAGACAATAAAGAGACATAAATATCAAGGATGTATTCTCTAATCTGAGTGCGAAGGAGGGTCACATCATTTTAAGAATACCACAAGCAATTGCATACCTATTTAGTAAAAGAAATTAAGCAGTCCATTAGAAAAGGCCCTCAAATTGCAGCTATCTCCCACAATTTTCAAGCAAACATTGTCCAGAACAATAATTAACCAAGACAGAATATCAGTAATAACAAGAAAAAACCTTCATCAGGCTTCACATATTAGACAACCAAAATCGTACCACGTATCACAAGAATGTATAAATATATGAAAAACAGAGTGAGAGAGAGAGAGAAACAAAAGTCATTTGAGACTTCACCTTATCGTGACGAAGAAACAGATGAGTTTGATCATGTTGCGCATCTTGTACAGATATATCGAGAACTTCGTTACCGATTAAGAGCTGTAAACTGCCGTCTGACCATCTAACAAAACGTGCATTGCTTTCAACCTATGCATAGATAGACGGACTACACAATTATCCAACTTGTTAAAGGAAAAGTGAACTATCAAGGGCAAAACCACCTTCACAGATGACATTTTAGGTCAGCTAAGCAACTTAGATCTTAAACTTTTCATACATATCAAATGATGGAAAACAGAAGTAACCACTAACAAAAATTGAAGTATAAAGACAACTAAGTATCATCCTTCTTAGTTCCTCTCTGAGCCTTATTTTCTGTCTCTTGCTCTCTAACTCTCCTCTTGCACTGCCTCTATTTTCAGTTCAGTCCCTAGATTACAAAGCTACTCATAAAGTTGTGAACCCAAGAACATTAATACTGTCACTAGCACAAAATATGCTCCATATGTTTCATCATGAGATGAGTTCGTTCTCTCAAAACATAATGGTCCTCTTGCAATAAACGAACTGCAGAAACTTAAATAACTGAGTGACTATTAAATGGAATGTAAGACTTGATTAAAAAAAGCTCAACATAGCTTGAAACAACTCTTCTACATGTAAAGAGGAAACGCTGTTTGTCAAATGATCTGAAATGAAAGCCAAGCAAGTTTATTTTTTTATCATTTGCAAAGTAAAAGCAGTGATGGTGATTAGTTAACAATGTAGTTGATTAGGCAGTAAACTAAAAGCTCAGGCTACCGCAACTAAAAGCTTGGGCTGTCTGGATGAAAATGAGATTATTTTACCCGTCAGATTTGCAAATTTATATTCAAGCGAGTCTTGATCCATACTTCATAATAAGCTAATTAACAGTGATTCCTCAGGCCCATATGTTACTAATTCACATGACATAACTTAGAAAAACATGAAAAGGTGAGACTCACACAATTTTTCAAGGAGATGTATGAAATCCAATATCAGTTATACCATACACCTATTTCTCATTTTTTTACATTGAGAAGTTTTATGAAGCAACAGAACTACATATTTACTCACAGATGTAGTTCCATCAGGATTCCGAACCCTTCTCCATCTCACTATATTATTTTCTAATCTCAGTCGTCTTTTAGCTCCAGATTCATCCGTCACAAATGTTTCCTCTTCCACATACGTCTTAGGATCAAATGGTTTTGGATCAATGCCCATAATGTTGGAAACTTTGACGATATTCATCTGCCAAATAAGTATCAAAACTTCACCATAAGATAGAACAAGTTACCACATAAGTATCTTCAATTAAGACAGTAGAATGTGAACTAAAGTTTTTTTTTTTTACTTTTCAACATCGAAAATAGAGCAACAAATATACCAAAAGCATTGTGAAAAGTCCCTTACTTCACATATACAATCAAGCCATCTTGTAAAACAAAAATGGAATGTGAATCAAATTTATTTAGGGTTTCAGCAGGAACCCCAATGGAGCTGTAACATAAAACCCAAACACCCCCATATGTGTTGAACCCCCAACTGTACCAAATGGACTTCCCCATGCGACTCAATCAGATACCACTTTTGAAATTTAAAACAGCATTTTCTAAACATATTTTCAAAAACCAAGAGTAGCATTTCAGATTGTGATGCATTGAATAGATTTCTTGTCTCATGATTTCTCACCCAAGAGTAACAAAAAATCCCATGATGAGATAAAGTAATGAATACTGAAAACACCATTTACACCGATGACATTGAATATATGCAATCGCAGACGGATGAAACAAGAACATACCTTATTTGGAACAGATGGAGGTGGGCGAAAAGGAAGTTCTATCTCCAAGGGAGGTCCAACTGGCTTCTCTTTAGGTTTAACTTCAACATCCTCTTCTGATTCATATTGAGCATCTTCATCGGCCAGTATATCCTCAGGCCTAAGATTTTTCTCATAGCTCCCTTCTTCTTCAATAGGAGACCGCTAAATGAAGAAGCACCAAGGAATATCCTCAATACTATGAACATGCTCGGCAGCACAAGAATTTATAGAGAAATACAGATTTCTAAACAAAACAGAAAAATGCTACCATCCTCGGCATCCAGTACTCACATTCATATCTTGGTCAATGTCATTTTGTACTGTGTATGCTGCCTCCTCTTCGTCATCAGAATCACCAAAAACATCCCGAATCTCTGCAGCTGAGTGTGAAATGTGACCATGATCCTTCTCCACCCCACGTGACTTACTGTTGTGAAATTAAGTTCAATGATATAAACTGGAGACAGCTCAATCAAGTAATAACTCAAGTAAAATGTGCCTAGTGAAGAAACATTTTTTACAAAAGATGTATAAGAATAAAAAAGTTTGTTTAAACAGAATATTGAGGAAGCAAGTCACCTTGGACTTCTAGCCTGATCAACCTCCTCATCCTCATGGTCGGCATAATGTGGTTCCTCAGATCTCTCAGACCCACTTTCAATAACATCACGTCTTCGACTTGTTACCACTCGGTGTCCAAACTCTTCTTTCTCTTCACTGTCAGTATATTTAGCCTCACTTTCTTCTCTGTGATCACCAACATCTACGTCCTGTGAACTTGGTTCCCTTTCACCCTCACTTTCTCCAGGATCAGGTTCTACCTCCCGCATCTCAACTTCACTCTCGATATCAACATCCTCCTGCTCCTCTACTTCACCCTCAACATCTACTTCCCCTTCACCCTCACCCTCATTTCTCAGCTCTCCCTCAGCTTCATCCTAGAGAAAGCAACATCATAATTAAGAGACAAAATATATCAGGGAAAAAAAGACTGGAATTAACTCCAATTACTTTTCTTTCTTGTACTAACATAGTGATGATGGTTAATATCAAATAGGTAGTGCACAACCAAACACTCTTATAGCGATGTAATGTTGAGAATTCAATCCATGTAAATTTTGATTCATAGTTTCTACTTCCTTGATTGCTTAGATAGTATAATATCATAATAATAAAAAGTAATGTCATACAGCCTACACCAATTTCTTCAACAACATCCTGGCTCATCCAGCTTACTCATTCCAATTCCATTAGTTCAAACTTACAACAAGAAAACAAAAACCAGCATGAAAGTAAACTCAAATTCTACTAGGTCTGAAAGCAAGCAACCAAACTCAAACCATGCAATAGAACCACACAAGAATAGTCTCTCCACTTGCAGCAGAGATTCCTTTCAAAAATTTTAGACCTTGTGGGACCCACTTGGGACTCCCACACAACCTCCAACCTACTGCATGTTGAGACCTGATATGGAGCCGAAAATCAATTTCCCCAAAAACAAAACAACGCAATCAAGCCAAATGTATCACAGCGAAGCAGAAGGAACGATTAACAAAGTATTTCCCAATTCTCCGAAACAATCGATCAAAGGCTCAATCTTTCCCTCCTCAAATCGGAAAAATCAACCCTAGGAAAAATACCCACATTCACAAATCCTCGAAATACCATAGAAATCAAACCCCAAAATCACACATATATGAAGTAACAACATCATAAACACGAACACGAACACGAACTAGCACTGAAAAGAAGAAGGGAAACAAGAATGGGGGTGGAAATAGGGGGTTACAGAGGCGTAATTGGGCTGGGGATTGGATTCGTGCTCGGAATCGATCTCTTCCTCTTCTTCGGACTGATCGCCGAAGAGGTTCTGCATCATCTGGTGCCTCTTCTCCTCACCCCCCATCTCTCTCTCCCAGCGATTAACTGCGATGCTGAACGAATTCGAGAGCACCGAGTATGGCACACAATCTCTCCCTACTCGCCACTTTGTACGTTTTAACTGTGTGAATGACGTGTTTGGTTCTCTTCTTTTGAGAATTTCCGAATCTTTGACACGTTATGACTTGTGAGTTACTTTCGAGCAAAACAAATAATAAATGAAGGGAAATTTTAATTTTATACCTATTAATTAACACTCGCCTCTTCTTTTTTCATTACTGTAAAAAAATAAAGTCAACGCACTTTCCTTTCCTATCAACTTTTTCGTTTATGTGAATTATTTTAGAACAAAAGATTAGTCATTGTTATTTATTACGTGATAAGATAAATTTTAAAAAATGACTTAATTTATGTTAAAATAATAAATATTTTAATTATTCGTAAAATATAATTAATTAATATTACATCTTAAATTTTTATTTATACTTTTTAATATAAGTAATGAGACCCAAAATATGATAAATTGATAAAAATAAAAATACATGTACCATATTTATGTATTTTATTTTCATATTATTGTTTATAAATAAATCAAATTGCATTGCATAACATGACTATTCAAGTGAATTGTTAACGGTTTATAATGAAATGGAATTAAGTAGGATAGACGGCGAGGGTTTCTCATTCCATCTTAAGCAGTAAAAATAAATTACCTCCGATTTGGGGAGTTTTGAAAGAAATGTAAAATGATAAACAATATAGTGATTCATAAATAACATATTTACTACTTATATCAATCATTTATGACAATTACTGAATTCATAGATAGTTATAAAAAATCAACATCAAAATAATTTGTCAAATTAATCAATATTAATTATTCATGAAATATAAGAACATAAAACAATAAATACTTGAATTAAAACAAAAATATAAGTTTATAATAAAACCTCAAAAGCTTATTATACTATAGTTTTGAATCCCCTTGAATAAAAATATTCTAATTTAGCTAAACATGCTATTCTTTCAACACCAAAAATAGATATAAAAAATGAAAGATTAAGAGACGATACAAAAGAAAATGAAAGGAGAATAATATGGAGAAATATGTGTCATCATTTTCTCCCTTTTTTCCTACTCAAAAACAAAATTCCTTCTATCCTGTAGAGATTCCCCTCTAAACAAATCCAAATCCTTATATAATAGGGATGTGAATAAGTCTCCTAATTGAATTATAACATTTGGGGTGAATTTAACATTAAGCGTGATCTTGCTTTATCTACTACAACAATTTGTTATTTTTTCAAAATTTGTAAATTTTAACAAATAGTACTCTAATTTGATACAATCTTCACTTACCACGTCCTAAAACAAACTATATATTAATTTCGCTATTTAAGCACCAAAATTATTCCAAAAAAAGAGACAGGTCCAATTATCTAACTAGATAACATCTCGTCAGCTATTGATGATCTATCTTTTTTAGTAAAGAAAAACTCTCAATTTATCTATGTCAAGATGAACTTCTAAAAAAACTCTTAGTGGACATCAAGTTTTAAAATTTCCTTTTTCAAAATTATGTCCTTCTAAAAAAAATCTTAAATATCACAGATAAGATGTATTTTGGTATATTCATTCTTTTATGCCTCAATTGTATATATTAAGCTTGAAAGATACATTAATGTGTATTATTTAATAATTATACTATACTAGTGTAAGACTAGAGGTAAGCGGATATATCATTCATATTAGTGTAATGATAAATAGAGGTTGATGCTAAAGGATAAAGTAAAAGTTAAGTCTAGCCCTCTTACTATTATCTAGTTAGTAATTATAAGAGTGATTGGTTAAAAGTAAATAAAAGTTAAACTGATTAGATAAAGTTACCACTAAATACAATCAAGCATGTAAACAACAAATAGGAATAAATATGAGTAAACATCTCTACTAGAATTCCCTCTAGTATCATCTAACATGTTTAATCAATTTATTAGATATTTAATTTATGGAATCATGTTTGTTTGGCTTCTTGCCTTTTGTATTAACTTTTTTGTATCATTCCTTATGGTTGTATTTTACTTTTTAGATTGACTGGGTGATAATTATAAAGCAAAATTAGCTTTGGAGTGGCATCATGTGTGTCTTATCTTTGAGTTCTTTTAACCATTCTCTTTTCTAAAGATGTTTAATTTTTCATATAAGAAATCTTCAATACACACATGAAATTAGAATTTTTATGGACATATACATATAATTATAAATGGTGTAGCTAGTTGCTAAATGAAAAATAAATCTGTGTTTAAACATAAATTACTTTACCATTACTATTGGAAGAAATTATTGATGAAAAAATTGATTAGATTCTTTATTTCGATGAAAGGTTTAGTGTTACGTAGATCCATAAGATAAAACTTTGTCCACTTGTATCATTTTTACCTTTTTAATGTAAATTTTGTTGGCTATTATATATATGCAAGAATTTGGTAATTATTTTGGTTCTATTATCTTCCCATCAGTATGTGAAAATCTCACATAAAAGGGTTAAGGTGTATATCATTTTTAGGCCAAAATGTGTTATGTAGATATACTCGTACTCTGATAGACTCCAACTGGATTTTTGCTCCAAAGAGCTTAGACTGAGACTGACGGTTAGGTGCTTCAGTTCATTGTGAGGCGTGATGGTCACCCGGTTCGCCACGTGCCTCAAAAACAACATTCGACTTACATCTGTTAAGCGAAAAGACAGGATATATTTTGACGAAATGTACAAAACTATTTTCCTGTAATACTCACGAATTAGCATTGTATACTCTTTCCCTTTCAAGAGCGAATAACATGCATATAGTAAAGAAGGAAACTAACTATTCGCTTGCTTGGCATGACAAACTACAACTACTACAAAGGCTGATGTGTAGACAGTAGCTAAATAAATAACAATATTTTTTTCTATTTTTTTAAAAGTAGAAACATATATTTAAAGTAGAATGCCATACTTTTTCTTTGTTTTCACATAATAACAAAAAATGAAGATCGCTGTTGATCATCCCTCTCGAAAACGAAGATTTGAAGTGGTCTATAATTTACTGAGTACTCAGTATAACTGACGCATTTGTGTACAAGCCAGTGCAGACGAAGTAACACGAATATCTCTGATAATCAATCTATTTTCATCAGCCGGCTGGTGGGAGCGAGAAATTTGGGATATGTTTATGTTGAGATATGAAGCCTGATAAAATATTCTGAACTTTACACCAAGCGAAATATCGTTAAGCCTTTTGTATTCTATTCTCCTAGTGTATCGTTGTATAAAAAAATATTCAGGGGGTGCTTGTTTCATATGTATGAGAAATAAAGAATGAGAATGAAATGAAGATGGATGCTTGGTAGGGAAGTATGATTGGAGGGGTATGAATTTGATTACCCATTTTGGGGTATTACTCCA
>JANZLC010000007.1:11704831-11718309 GCA_026413385.1 Erythroxylum gracilipes | reverse complement strand
CAATATATCATAGTGGAAGCGAATAACAAATCAAATCACATCAATCCTAGAGAATCATCTAGGTTGACTCACAGTACACTCCAAAGCTATTGCCTGGATGGTCCGGCAATGTCTGAATGAAGTCCAACTCGCTCCTCTAGAATATACAAAACACATTCACAAATGTCACACTTTGCACAATGTACAATTGTTCTTATATGTATATATAGAATGTATGCACAATGCATGATCAATGCCAATTTCCGGGGTACAATATTGCGATCCTTATCAGAAATCATTCAGAAATGAAAGCCCTCATTAGTACCATGTATATTTACAATCGCATTGAACCAAACAATGTCACATAATTTTATAAATTCATTGACCAATTCAGATTTTTCCTATAATACATGTTCAGGTAAACTTTCCATACTAGATCTGAAAAGGTAAATGACCAAATTAGATAAAACTTTCTTTTGTAAAGTTGTTCTCACATTTCTTATCTTTCTAATTCCACCAAAAGCATCTAATTTGGATCAGTATACCAAGAGATATACTCAAAATATCTTATACTATTCGTAAGTTCCAGCAGAATTCACACCTCAACTTCCAACCAAAACTTGAAAATCTTAGAGACAGAATTAAAACTCTATTTCTTCATAAAAGTTGTATCCCTATCTCTAGTTTCCAACACATTAAAAATCACCTAATTTGGATAAGTATAGAGAAAGTGATGGTCAAAATACGAAAGTATATCGAAGCTGTCAAGTGGGATGTTCGTCGTGACGAGGAGAAAATAAGAGGTCGCGACGTACGGCCAAAAAATCAGTTTTTCTTGGGATTTTGTCACACGTCGCGACATACACAATGAATTTCATCGCGACGAGCTCCATGAGTCAGCCACACATGTCACGACGTATAAATTAATTATTCGTCGCGACGTCTGGTTCGACAGTCGTCTTCCCCAATTCTCATTTTCCATTTCTACTACTTCAAATGCCTCTCAAACGACACAAACCTGCCTAGAATTACTCCTAAAACTCATTCATACCTCAATTACTCACATGCAACTCCAAAAATCCAACATTCATACACAAATCACAAGTAAACTACCATGGATGCACTCGGACGAAAACTCATAAAATTTCCCTCAGAACTCTTCACAAAAACTCAACAAAATATCAACGTATCTCTCAATCCTGAGTTCATGCAAGTCAATATAAACAAGTTCCAGCTCCTAAATCCATCATCTAGTAGCTCAATACCGAAACCAAACTTCACTGCTTACATGCATGCACATTCTGTTAAACTAAAATCCATCAAATAAACCATAATAGATTCAGATCAATGCTACTTACTCGATCCTCCACGAAAACCAGCAAGAAACAGATTAATCCAGCAAGAAATTCACAAAACAAATCGCAATCGGATGGCTTAGGGGTTTCACCGAGAAGAACATGCAAACATTAGCTCTCTCTCTCTTTCTCTAAGTCACCCACGCTCACCTACACTCGGACAACATGCAAGCCTCCCACGTGTCTAACCCTCATTAAGCCATTTGTCTCATTTACTTGCCATGTGGTATATGCCTACTAATGCCACTTGGCCCAATCACAATTTGCCACATGTCATCTCATAATTGGCCAATAATTCAATATTTTCATCAAATGCACAAAATTCACTAAAATTCCACAAATATCATAATTAAATCCGAAATTGCCTAAACACAATTCAATCATAATTAACAATTCAATTGTACCCGAAAAATGTCATGAATGCATGTACAAACATATAATTGTGCAAAAATGTGCATGTCACAAATGAATAATGCATGATAATGCAAAATCCTAATTTCTCACAAAATCTCAGAATTGACAATTTTATCCCTAACATGGGTAACGGGATGCTACATCTAGTCGTTGTTTGGCTTGGAAAAATGCACTAATTGCATGACTACAAAGGTACCTAAAAAGTTAATATGTCGTACAACTGCAATTCTGCTCCCTCCCCAATTGGATAACATATGTGTCATCTAGATTAGTCACTTTATACTTCATGTCCTCATTCCAAATAACTCTCTATTTTTAGCATTCATTTTACTCTTGTTCAATTTCTTCAACACTTCTTTGTTTGCCCTTTAAAGCCAGAGCGCCTCTTCATTAACATGGTTTTAATGGTCTCCCACATACTAATGATAGCATGATCTCTGGCCACTAAGATCTAAGATTTGAACTCCTCGCTCATATTATTGTCTACAATTAGACATTTAGACTCAATGCTTTAGAAAGCCTTATATATTCAAACAAGTTCTGTATATATCTTGGTGTAAGTTAGTTTTATTTATTAAGACTATCATTAAATTCTTATGACAATGTTGCCCAGGTATAATTCCAAAATGCTTTCCTAAAATCCTCTCCCTTCCATTTTGCCACCCAATTATGATATATATGACTTGTACACATCCTATGCGTAGTAAAGGGCAATACATCATTCCTGGTTTGCATGAGTCCCTACAAATTAAGAACATCCAGTTAAAAGCATTCATAAATGCAAATGTATAAAAATAACTTTTAATTGGATGAATTACCTTTTGCATATTAGAAATCATTGTTATTCCCTCACCATCTCCGAGCTCTAAGTCAATGGCTAATTGCTCTATAAATCATATCCAATTCTTAGTATTCTTTACCTCAACTACTATCTATATAATAAGACAAATGCCTTGGTTGTCATCAAATCCTATAGCATTTAAAATTTGTCCTTATTACTTTGTTTTAAGAAAACATCCATCCATACCATTTATTATTCACAAATTCTTCCACCCCTTCTTCATTGTATCAAAACACACATACATTCTCTTAAATACCAATTTATATTCATCCCTTCTAAGTTAAAGCTCTACCATAGAACTTGGATTCATTTCTTTCAACTTAGAAATTTAGCCATAAAGCTTCCCTTTCCTCCTTGCATAATTGCATATGTTGTAATTAACAACAAATTTTAGTTTCTCCTTACATTCTTTAACCATTTTTTTATTTTAATATTTTTCTCTTCTAGGATTTTTCCTCGAAGAGTCTCATGATAAATTAGATGTAACCAGTTGTGGCTTGTTTGTTGGATTGCATGTATACTCTATATTGTAAGTTTTAAACTTTAAGCATTTATCTTTTCTATCAAATGAAGCATATAACTCAAATGGACAACAATAAGTGCAATCATATCTTTTCCTTAAATTGTTTAGTGCTATCAATTATCAAACATTATCCCCAACATCTATTCATTTGCAACAATTCCAAGAACATGTGTTTTACTTTCACTGAGTTACCTTAAAGCAACATCTGATTCTTCACCACTAGAATATTCATCACTAGCTAAGAAGCTCCCAGGATCAAAAGAGTCGATGTATATTATGTCATGACCTGCATCAACATTAATGTTAAAATCTAAGTTAGATTCACCTCTATTATAAGCACCTAAATCACCACTTTCTTAAGCACCCATTTCACCTCCATCTTCACCTACCAAATCACCTCCATCTTGAGCACCCAACCCATCTCCATCTTAAGCACCCATATCATAATCACCATCATCACTCATTTAAAAATCACTATGAGTTGATTCATCATCTCCCAAACATCATCTACTTTAACATCAGTATTACCTCCCATATCCACTCTAACATCAATATTACCTCTCAAGTTAACACCAACATCACTGTGACCTCTCAAATTAACCCTAACACCATTATTATAACCAAAATCAACATTAACATTATAATGACCTCCCAAATCAACACTATCACATCCCAAATCAACTCCTACATCATTATCAAAACCCATATCCACTATAGTATCACCTTATAATTTCACAACCATCTCATTTTTATGCCAATTATTGTAAGGGGATGTGCCAAAAAATTAGGCTCTTCTACTTTGCAATTTGTTTTCTTAGGATTAAATGCCAATTGATGAAGCTTAGGATTAGATTGTCATTTTATTGCATATTAACATTGGTATAGATGGTGTTGGTTCATCTATATGCTACAGGTAAACATCAATTATACTATGCACCTCTAACAATTTAATCAAATCTAATGCACTCTAATTGGATTCTAACAACCTCAAAATTACTTCTGATCCCTTCTTAGGAATAAAATACCATGTGCTAACAATATTTAATTTAACCTAAACATTTCATATACCTCTCTCAAACTTACATAATCCAAGTCCACATTGTCAAATTTTCATAATGCTTTAGCTACGTACTTTAGTTTACCTTCATGAGTAAAATGTCCATATAAAATATCCTTATTCTAGCTCTTCTATTAACTGCCATCCTATATAGATAAATTTTGAAAAAATAGTTATTGTAAAGATATCATGGTATTAAAAACTAACATATGAATATAGATTCACATAAAAAGAAAACAACATGTTGGACATATTAAACATCCTACTACATATTTTGAAAGAAGATAATAACATATTTTGAGAGAAACACATGTTTTGCAGATAAGAACATAATTAAATGGTAAAAAATTAAACATATTATTGAAGGCTTCTATGTTGCTAAGATTATACAGTCTGCACACAATGTCTCCTAGTTTTCTGTAAGCAGTCTTTTATTTCAAAGATTCAAAACTTATCTTGAGATATCAAAACCTTTAAATTATACAAATGCTTAATTATTGGAAGATGATGTAATTGGTGGAAAAAAATATGTCAACTTAAAATAACCAAAAATCAAAGGGCCAAATGCATAGTATGAAGAAAACAAAATTTTTTATAAGGATACGTGACTAATTTAACCTTATACTTTGTTATTTAACCTTTTAACATAACCTTTCCAGCTGACTACACCCATTTATTACCAATAACACTAAATTACTTGTGAAGTTAGTTTCAATCTTAAACTTATTTTTCTGGATATGCATAACGCACAAGCACTATAGTTACAGGAAGTTGTATATCAAAACCTTTTCCTTTTTAAACTCTCTTCCTAACAATACAAGGCAAAAGTGAAAAGCACACTACTTTAAGTGTTGACATATAGGTCAAGCTAGAAAAGACTAAAGTGGCCAACATGTTCATTAAGTATTTGCAGATTCTTAAATTTTCATAAATGTGCAGTATTGTATTGTTATTCATTTGGTCATATGAAAAGTAAAAGGAAACTCTAAAATGAAAAGTTTATTAGCAGATGCATTATGGTAAAACACATTAATAAAATAGGCTTATAAACTTAAGGGTCATAATAAGGAGGATTAAAGCAATTCCTATAGTTCATCATTTCCCACAAAATTGTGCCCCTAGAGTTCTCATTTTCAGTTGGGCAGGTGTTAAAAGTAAATATAATGTCATGGTGTTCTCTATCTTTCTCTAGATAGTAAGTCATGTTTTTAATAGCAGACATCACTTACTTTTATTCAATAAGTTTATCTAGTCATATAATAACCATATTTATGTTCTTTTTAAATGTAAAATAAGATAAAAATCCATTTTCAACAATACAATTTAAAATAATTCACTCCTTCATGCTCCCTACCATGTAAAAATAATTCTCTCTAATATGATTTTATTTGTTCTAATAATAACTTATAGTATTAGAGGAACTCTTTAATATGATTTTTATAATTTTCTTTTAATGTGGTTTCATTCTCGTAATACTTATATTTTTGAACTATATTTCTAAACTAGAAGAGCTAAGAGCTTAAGCTATGGGATTGCATGGTAATCCCCTATTACAATTTCATGCAAACATGTTCAAAATAGGAATTGATAATGTTTTTTTTTTCTAATAACGTGTGAACCTGCAATTCCTACTTTTGTTTAATATAGTTTAATCATAATATGATATAAGGCTTAAAAATGGAATACAATACAAGAGTTGGATGAACCAACAAGATGAAGAATTGTAAACCAATGCACAAAGTGAAAAGACTACTGCCCTAATCAGTAACTTGCATAACAGTTTTGCACCTGTTAGAGATGGAATTGGAGTTTGAGTCCTTCATGAAATTTGAAGTATGAGATCTTATCTTTCCATTGATATAAGGTAGTGATTTTTTTGACATTTTTTCTAGGAGATATATTGTTTTGAACTTTTATGTTCAGATTGGGAAATTTCAATGGGCAGATACTTTGGTGAATTGTTTGACCTAGTTAGCAAGTGAATTGGATTTTAGTTGTTCATGAAAGTTGTAGATAACATTGTGATCTTTCTGAGCATATTTATTGTGTAATTTGCGATTGAAGAAATAGACAATTACTGAATTTGCAAAGTACTGCACTGTTTTGAGAGGTATTGAGCAGGCAATAGATTTGACTGAATATTTGATACCCTTAGGGGTGAAATTGATTATTGGAGTCTTCATGAAACTTGTATAGTTTTTCATAATCTTTCCAACGAGATATAGTTTGTATTTTTCTGAATTGTGTGTAAAGATATATGCTTGATTGAATTTTGGTTGAAAGAAAAGGGAAAAGGGGGAGGCAGAACCTCGCCCCATCGTGAGGGCGAGATGAAATTTTTTATATATTTTTGTTGTAATTGAATTTTGAGCTTCTTTGCTAATAACTTTTCTGTCCGACGTTCGATTGATCCGATTCTTAAGGCATCAGATTCATAGAATATTTAATTTCATTTTCTGAGAGATTGGGAATTTTTGGACGGGAAATTGATGTAGATCTGGGTAAGGGTTCGTTAATCACTGTTTTATTTATTTTTGGACCTATAGAGGTCCGAATTGAGTACCGTCAGTGCCATGAGATTTCTAATTTTTAGACGGATTTTTATGAGGTAAAAAGTGGGATTAAGGCCCGGAATATCATGAACATGCATTTTTTTCACCTACATGTGCCTAAGTAAATAGTTATGATTGGACAATTAAGTAATGTACATCTTCTCTGATTGTTATAGAGGCCCAATTGGAGCGTCGATCGACCGACATAGCAGAGACTTCCTAACATTAGCTCGGAAGTAATAGGTGAGTAACCTAGATGGGTTTCCCAATTATTATATGTCTAATATGGGGATAATGGCAGGATCAAGAATGTGTTAATTGTGATTTGTGTGCCATTACTAGGTATACTGTGATTGATTGGAAATTGTGGACTATGAATTGTGAATTATAGACTGTTAAATTAACTGTTAATGGAATAGAAAATTGGGCATATGCATTTCATCCACAGATGCATAAACGGATAAAGGATAGTTGTGACCAGAGTCGCTAATGATACTGAAAACGAGCCTCGAGCTCGAAGGGAGAAAATCATACTCTCTAGACGCGTCTACTGCTTAAGCGCTCAGTCACAACACTGTAATAAAACTGAAAAAAAAAAGTGTCACATGTGCATTGCATACATACGAGACTGAATAACTGAATACCTAAAATGCTTCTGTGATTGTATTATGACTGTATGACTTCTGTGACTGTATTGTGACTGTATGACTTCGGTGACTGTATTGTGAATGGATGAGTACTGTGCCTGTATTCTTACTGTAGCTGTACTGTGACTATTATGACTGTGACTGTATTATTACTGTAAATTGTTTGTGTGATGCATGAATTGGGCGAACCATCGATGATGGTTCCTCATTGAGTTCGCAAACTCATCCAAAATTGCAATCTATTTTTCAGGATTGAGATTAGACTGATAGCTCCTGAGAGACTGTAGAGCCGCGTACATTGGATTGGCGAGAGAGGCTATGGCTCAAAGGTCGGTCAGCTGGGATTTTTTTTGGGGACTTCTAGTTAGAACTGTTACTTTTTTCTTATTGTATAATACTTTGTGTAAAGTGTTTGGAGGATTGTACGGACAGATGAAACTAACAGTTGTATAAACTACTGAGTTTAGTGAATGAAATGGAACACAGTTCGATTTTAAAAAGTTTCAATTTCTTATTAATGTTTTATTATTGTGATGCCATGTGGAGTATTGTGGTGTTCATCTGTAGTATTATCTTTTTATAGGATATGTACTGGAATGACCTACGGGCATTTCGGTGGGTACTCTACGGTAAGGGGGCGCTACACTAGACACTTACTTACATAATCTGCCACATTTTTCTTCATGTCTTTCCACCAGAAATGCTCTTTTAGATCTCTGTACATCCTGGTGCTACCTGGGTGCATAACATAAGGTGCATTATGCGCCTCATCCAATATCTCATCCTTCACCTCCTTGACATTTGGGATGCAGAGCTGATTCCCTACAATCATGAGTCCATCATCTCTCACTACCACTTCAGACTTCTTGCCCTTCTGAATGTCTCCTCGGAGTTTACTCAAATCTGCATCCTGTGTTTGTAATTCCCTAACTCTTTCTCTGAGTATCGACCTCACTTTAAAGGTGGCAACAACACAATCAGGCTCCTCCTGCTTTAAATTGATTCTATGCTTAGCCATCTCTTCCAATAGCGGAAAATAAGCTTCTTGAACATGGGCTATGGAAGGCTTCCTACTCAAGGCATCGGCTACTACATTGGCCTTGCCTGGATGGTACTCAATCAACAAATCATAATCCTTAAGCAATTCAATCCACCTCCTCTGTCTCAAATTCAGCTCCTTCTAACTCAATAGGTATTTGAGACTCTTATGATTAGTAAAAATCTTCTTCTGAACCCCATACAAATAATGTCTCCAGATCTTCAAGGAAAAAATCACAACTGCCAACTCCAAGTCATGCGTCGGATAATTTGACTCATAAGGCTTTAGCTGCCGTGAGGCATATGCTATTACCTTATCTCCCTGCATCAGTACACAACCCAACCCCTTTCTGGAAGCATCACTATACACTGTATAACTTCCCTCTCTTGTAGGCAAAGCCAAAACTGGAGCGCTAGTCAATCTGTGCTTAAGCTCCTCAAAACTTTTCTGGCATTCATCACTCCAAATAAACTTCTGATTCTTTCTTAATAGCTTGGTCAATGGAGCAGCAATCATGGAAAATCCTTCTAAAAATCTCCTATAGTAACCTGCTAGACTCAAAAAACTCCTCACTTCAGTCACTATTGTCGGGGCATGCCAATTCACTACAACTTCAATTTTCTTTGGATCCACATGCACCCCCTTCTTAGAAATTATATGACTAAGGAAGACCACTTCATGAAGCCAAAATTCACATTTGCTGAATTTGGCATAAAGCTCTCTCTCCCTCAATCTCTGCAATACTATCCTTAGGTGCTCCTCATGTTCTCTTGCATTCTTTGAGTACACCAAAACGTCAACAATGAATACTATCACAAACTGATCCAAAAACTCCTTAAAGACCCTGTTCATAAGATCTATGAAAGCAGTTGGAGCATTGGTCAGTCCAAATGGCATAACTAAAAATTCATAATGCCCATACCGTGTTCTAAAGGTTGTCTTGCTTACATCAGACTCCTCAATCCTGAGTTGATGATAGCCAGACCTGAGATCAATTTTAGAGAAGACCGTTGCTCCCTGCAGCTGATCAAACAAATCATCTATCCGGGGCAAAGGATACTTGTTCTTCACAATCATCTTGTTAAGTCTCCGATAATCGATACACATCCTCCAGGTCCCATCCTTCTTCTTAATCAATAGGACCGGTGCTCCATCAGGTGACGAACTCGACCTAATGAACCCCTTCTCTAACAACTCTTCCAATTACTCCTTAAGCTCTTTCAATTCAGCTGGAGCCATTATGTATGGTGGAATAAAAATAGGAGCTGCTCCGGGAATCAAGTTAATAACAAACTCATTCTCCCTCTCCGGTGGCAAATCGGGTAACTCCTCTGGGAACACGACAGGAAATTCCCTCACAATCGGGAAATCCTCAAACCTGCTGTCACTTATACCTGCGTCTACAACATAAGCCAAGAAGGCTTCACACTCCTTTCCCATCATTCTGTCAGCTAATAAAGTCGAAATAATTCTTGGGAGCGATGCTTTTCTATCCCCTCTAAAAGTCACCTTCTTACTGTTGCCCAAATCAAATTCCACCTCCTTTTCCCACAATCTAACTTCGCCCGATATTTCTCCATAACATCCATCCCCACAATAACATCTAACCCATTTAGGTCTAGAGGTAGCAAGTCCACTACCAGTCCAGATCCATCTATGAAGAGCTCGCGGTCTCTAAAAACTCGACTTACTATCACATTCCTCCTTAAAGGAGTGCTAACAATCAAAAAGTCATCCAAAGGCACCGAAATCATACCAGGAAAAGTCATACTTGCAGAAACAAAGGAATGGGTGGAACCAGAATTAATTAAAACATAAACATCAGACTAAAATAGCTGAGCCATACCAGTGACAACTTCCGGTGTGGCCACAGTTTCCTCCCTCGTCATGGAAAACACCCTAGCCTGAGCTTGATCCCTCAGTCTCCCTAGAGGAATAGGCTTCCTTACTGATCCAGAACTACTCACCCCAGTAACTGGCCTGGCTCCCATTGTTTCTGCTCTCCTCAGGGCCTGAGGCGGCGATCCATCCCCTCTAGACATCTGAGGACAGTCCTTGATCATATGCCCCTTTTCCCCACACCAAAAACATGCTCCCAACAACTTGTAGCACTCACCCCTATGCATCTTCCCACAATGCTCATAATGGGGGTTCTAGTTTCTGCTCCTCTCTGCTCTGCTATTTCCTCCCACTGAGGAGGCCTGTGCTAACACTGCCCTGGATTGCTTGCTCTGATGAGGGGCATTACTGCTACCCTGACCCTGAGTGCGAAACTCTTCCCACCCCTGTCCGCTGTCGGAGCACTCACCCCTTTTCTAGAAAACTGCTCTCTAGTCTTCCTCTTCCTACTCAAGTCCTGCCTAATATTCTCCAGCTTCTTAGCCTGGAGTGCAGCATCTACCAAATGTTGGTAGTCACAGAAGTTATGAATCAGTACCTTCTCCCTAATCCCCAGATGGAGACCTCCCTCGAACTTGCAGCACTTGTCTTCTTCAGTTGCCACTATGTTAGATGCATACTTGGAAAGCTGGGTGGACTTCAGCTCATATTCACCCACGCTCAAATCCCGCTAAGTAAGATTCAAAAACTCCCTGGCCTTCTCTTGCACACACACCCGGGAAAGGTACTTCTTCCTGAACACATCCCCAAAATCTTTCCATGTCAGCACTAGAGGCATAGCCTGACTATGGGGGCACTGATTCCCACCAATGGAGTGCATCCCCCTGCAGTAAGCTAACTGGATAATCCAGCTTCTCTTCATCGGTGCACTTCAGCTGTACTAGGACCCTCTCTGTCCTCTTCAGCCATGTCTCAGCCTCTTATGGATTGGTGGTGCCATGAAAATTCACCGCTCCGTACTTCCTCAACTTATCATGTTGCCCGCCCCAAACCACTGGAGCTGGCACCGGAGCCTGAGACCCTTGGCCCATGGCATAAGAAAAGGCCTGGGCGAAGGCTTAGAAAAATTATGGATCCATAGCAGGCATAGGCGGAGGAGGAGGCAGCACGTCATGTTGTACACTAGGTGCCTCCGAACCAGGAGCAGAGTGTGTCCCTGTATCTTGTGGGATATGAGACTCATTCGTGCTCCCTTAGCGAGAGCTAGAGCGAGGAAAAGCTCCTCGAGTTCTACTACGAGGCAACTTATTCACTCCTTTAAGATAAAACCAGTGAAAATATTTAGTTCATGCAGAAATAATTTTCAAAGTATGCAAAACAGTTTAAAGCATGCAAAACGGTTCAAATCACATAAAACTACTTCAAACTATATGAAACAATTCAAAATAATACAAATAGTTCATTTAAAACAGTATATGTATAACCATGTCATAAAAACCCTAAACCTGTTCCTATACCTGGACCTAAATCTAGTGGCTCTGATACCATAAGTGTTGGGCCCCCACCCTTTCGAGTCATGTGATGACGTCCTATGTGCCATCTAGGCACGCATCCCATAAGGTTGGTGAGCCCTCACCAGGTCAAACCTCAAAAAAGAACTCATCTCATTTACTTCCAAACAGATTTTAGGATAGCTCATAAGGGAATTTCAAGAAGACTTATTCACAACACTTGTTCCTCGTTTCCTTACGTTTGCAACGACTCAAAAAACACTCAATTTGGGTCAGAAATGAGGAAGTATTGGCCAAAACACTTTTGGGCTAAAATTAAACCGAGACTGAATTTACCCCTGAATTCAAACTATAAATTGAAAGTCTTAAGGCCTAAATTGAAAATTTATTCCTTCAGATAAGTTATAGATCCATGTCTCTAGTTTGATTATAAATAAGAACCAACTCAATCGGAGCTCTACTAATAAAGATATCGCCAAAAGACTGAAGTCTGTTCAGAAAAATGTCCACTCATATTCTTTTATCCAATTTTCTCATTTTGATTTATCCCATAATTTCCAAATTAATATCAAAAGCTGTACATTTTTATGGAGAAGTAGAAAAATGTCTTAGGAAACCAACGCTTCAAAAATCAGATCGATCGGATGTCGGACAAAAAAGTTATGGCTAAAAGAATAGAGGGAGGTCGAATCTGGAGAAAAATTCAAAAATCAGCCGCGCGAACGAGCTGAGCAATCGGCGAGCGGACGAGCTTAGCTATCGGCGAGCGTTGGAGCTGAGCGATCGATGAGTGGATGAGCTGAGTGATCGGCGAGCGAACGAGCTGAGCGATCTGCTAGAGGACGAGTTGAGCGATCGGCGAGCGGACGAGCTGAGCGATTGGTTAGCGGACGGGCGAATGCGGGCGCTCACCCCTTTGTTGACCCGACCCCCAACTTCTAATATCCAATACTTTTGATTCAGAACTCCAAAAATTTCAAATTTGGTACCAATGGAAAAATAAAAGAACGTTCTACAACATTCATGAAGGACTTAAACAAATCAGGTCTCTAAAGGGGTTAAAAATCTACTCAAAAGTGACTGGTCGACAACTTCATCCTAAACAGTATCAGAAATTCTAAACATAATAACTTTTCACTCCATTGTCCAAAAATTTCATATTTTGTATAAATGGAAAGATGAAATCACAATCTATAACTTTCATGAAGAATTTGAAAGAAATTTCAACCTCTAACTAGGTCAAATTTTCAATCAAAGTTTCTGTCATTCTAAAAATTACTTAAACAATATCCAAACTTCAAGCATTCATATCTTTCAATTCCCACATCCAAAAATGGCATGCTATACCTCATTGGAAAGCTATGAATTTCCTCTACAACTTTTAAGAAGGCTACTTAATCCAATTCAGACCATATCAATCCAGAATTTTCCTCAAAGCTAGCATACACAAAACCTACCCTTATGGGCATTTTCAAAAACAAAGCAAAATAAGCTTAAATTCGAATGGTCATAACTTTCAATCCCGATATCAAAAAATATCATACTTTATAGAGATATGAAGCTATCAAGAAAAGATATAACTTTCATGAAGATCATTTTATCAAAATCCTTCCAGATCAACCCAGAAAAATTCATAAAAGTTTTAGCTTACAAATCACTTTCTGCTACTATTCATCCCAAACAAAATTCAAACTTACAATTCTCCAAAATCTCACACTTTC
>JANZLC010000007.1:11670749-11690866 GCA_026413385.1 Erythroxylum gracilipes | reverse complement strand
AAAAATTATGATCAGTCAAAGTTAAGTGTCATTTGTTTTGATTTTAAAAATGCTCAAAGTGTAGGATTGTATATATACTATTCTTTGAGGTGAATTGGACTATTTTAGTCTGAAATGGATTAAGTGATTTCCATGAAAGTTATAGAAAATTTGAATAGCTTGAAAATGATGTATCGTTTGTCATTTTTGGATGTGAGAATTGGACGATATGACATTGTGAAGTTGGTTGTTGTGTAGATTGACTAATTGTTTGGCAGAAGCTTTGATTTGAAAATTGACCGAATTAGAGGTTTTTTTTTTTGGTCTTTGACCAGGGTATCTACCGGTGAACCCGGTAACTAATCATCTCGCTGATGGGACGGCACCTCATAGGGTGGGACAGCTGGCCCAAGGATTTAAAGCTGCTCCATACCCAAAGCCAAGGATCGAACCCCTGACCTTTAGTTAAGGGTGGATGAGTCCCTTGCCACTCAACTACACCCCTTGGGTTAAAAATATAAAACTTTTAACTGTGAGCATTTTGTTTCAAGTTTCACTTTTACTTAGTTGTATTCCTTAATATGAATTCTTGATGCTTATAGAGTTATGAACCTATATTATTCTTACTAAATGATGTTTCAATGTAATTATTCTTTATCATATGAAGTAAATTGGAACATTTTAAGTATTTTGCATTATTATTAGTTTTATATATGTGCGATAATTAAACTGCTTTTTTCTTATATTAATTATGGTTATTGTTTATATGTAGAATATGTGAAAAGTAATTTTAATATAAATGAAGAGAAAGTTGTTATTTCAAATTTATATTATTATGAATTTTGGGGACATAGTTTATCTAAAATTTAAAATTATTTAGCATAATATACTAAGGGATCGTTTTATAATTTAAGAAATTAAGGGACTATTTTATAACTTTAAAAATTACTCAAAACGGTGCCCATTATCAACTGGTACTATTATTGTACTGTACAAGAACCAAATCCAATAATAGGGTTGATACGGTATTAATAACATTGACTTACATGAGCAATTATATATAATGTTATAACAAAAAGTTGAAATATATTTATTATTTTATGTATATTTCAATATATCTAAAATAATTTAACGAATGAAAATGTTATATTTTTATAGTAATTGCAAAAAAAACTCAAACTTTGCTCAATTTTGAAATTATAACCTGAACTTCAAAACGTAGCAATTAAATGCTTAAACTTTCAATTTTTTAAAATTCTAGCCCGACATTAGTGTCTTTGTTAACTTTGTTGATGTGACTTGCCACATGTTCCAAAAACCCTAACTATTAATGTAATTAAGCTAAAATTAACACAAGTAATGAAGATTAATGCAACGACGTTATTTAATTACATAAAAAACATCGTTTAAAAAAATGACGCAATTTAGTTCCTAAATTAGTTTATGCAGCCTCAACGCCCTCACCCTTCATTTTCAATTTGTTCCCTTCGATTTCAGTTCGATTTCAGTCACTCTGGCATCATAGTGCACTAGCAAGCTCTTCGTTTTCAGTTCATTCTCTTGACGTCCTTAACTCTTCGTAGCTAACTGCATTGTGATGCAAGAGCAAAATGAACTTTTTACTATACTAGAGCAAAATGAGTTTCTTGCGATGTGAGGAGGGCTTAGGGCGTCAAGAGAACAAATTGAAAACGAAATGTGAGGGCATTGAGATAACAAACTGAAACGAAAGTATGTGAGAAGGGCTGAAGGTGTTAGGAGGACAAACTGAAAGTAAAGGGAACAAACTGAAATTTGCACGAGGCCATCGGGGCTGTATAAACTGATCTAAGGATTAAATTGCATCATTTTTTTAAAACAACGTCATTTTAGTTACGTGACTAAACGACGTCGTTTCATTAATCTTATCATTTATGTTAATTTTAGCTAATGTGTATTAATAGTTAGGATTTTTGGAACACGTGCTAAGTCACATCAGCAAAGTTAACAAAGATAATAGCGTTGAGTTAAAATTGAAAAACTAAAATTTGAACATTTAATTACCACGTTTTAAAATTCGGACTATAATTATAAAATTTAGCAAAATTTGTGATTTTTTAATAATTGATTAGTTTTTATGCACATTGGGAATGAGGATTTAAATCTTCTAAAGCAACCCTCCAACTACTCTAAAATGTGCAAATACGTGAATTGTTAATTGAAAAAAAGAAAGAAAAGTTATAAGCTTGAATAAGTGACTTCAGCTTTAACAGGCAATTAATGTGAAATTACAAGTTTTAAAATTTAATCCAAAAGAAACACCTAACTCCCTCTCCACGTAACCACCTCCCCCATTTCTCAAAATTTCCCCTCCAAACCCGCCTTTAAAAGACACACTTTCCTCCCTCAGCTTCGGATCCAGACCTAACGCTGCTGCGTTACCCCCACCTTAGCTTCGGATCCGAACCTCAATTTTGTTCCTCTGTTCGTTGAAAAATTCGCTCACTATTTCCATAGCTTTATCTCTCTCTCTTTCTCTCTCTCGCTGAGCTCAAGGTCACCTCTTTACATCTCCCCGATTCAAACACTAATCCATCTTTGAAATTGACAATCTTAGAGGAGCTCAAGTGGAGGCGTCAAGCGAAAATTGTGACCCTCGAACTTCCTTTTTCTGCCCTGAAACCCTAAATTGGGCGAAGACTAAATTGCATTTAACAGTGGAATCTTCCCCAGTCTTCTGGTGCCTCAGAGGTGGGCAGCTTTGTTTCAACTTCTTGTTCCTAATTTTTGTTTGCTATTGTGTTTGGGTGGAAATGGTTTATGCCGAAAGGGATTGTGTCTCTCTGTTATCTCTCGATCTAGCATCATTTTGGTACCAAATTTGAGATTTTGTACGAATTTGGGGGTTTTGGGTTGTCTTTGGTTGCTTGTAAAAGAGAAGGGAAAAGGAAAAGGAATGAAATTCTCACGCTTTAGTGTCAGTTCAAGTGAGGTAAGGCTTAGTCGTACAGGCTTAGTTTGACTGAAGCTCTGTCATTAACTTCTCTTTATTTCTCTCTATGCGTGTGGGAGAGATAGCGAGCTAGTGGTGAACAAGGCTGTGGGATACGTAGCAACGTAATTTGAGTAAATTTTCTTTTTTCCTTTCTTTATGTTTAGACTTACTGACAATGAATGTAAGGGTTCTTCTGCTTGAGATTTCGCCAATTCAAGTACTGTCATTTGTGATTTATTTCCCTGTTTATGGGGTCTTGGCTTGGGATATGCCCGGCATTAGGCATTCACTGTACTGGCCACATCAGCATTTGGTGTACGTCATGCTATTATCTGTGTCCTTCGGTTGCTGCACGATTTATCAGTGAATTCTCAAAGGAGCCATGAGACATTTATAGAAAGTAAATCTGAGTTCACCATTTGTATGTACTTTACACAGTGGTGTGAATTACACAAATATACTTGGTACTTTATCCTGCTCATTGATTATCTGCATTGTAAGGGATGCCAGAATTTTTAACTTGGTTTTAAGATCAGGAATATTATGATCATATGATCTGTCAGATGCTGTATAAGCTTGGATCTGTAAGGTTTTACCGACTATTGCTTGATTTAACAGTGAATTCCCAAAGTAGCCATGGGACATTTGTAGAAAGTAAACCTGAGTTCACCATTTGTATATAATTTACGAAATAGTGTGAAATTACTAAGAGATTGACGCAGGTTAAGAAATTGGCTTGCAGAAGTATACTTTGTTCTTTTCCCTGCTCAATGATTATCTGCATCCTAAGCGATGCCAGAATTTTTGACTTGGTTCTAAAATCATGAATATTATGACCAGAATGATCTGTCAGATGCTGTATAAGCTTGGATCTGTTGTTTCATAAGTTTTGAAACTAAAATGCAGATTGTCATAATGCAGATTGTCATATGCATTATGTGTAGGACAGGCTAAATTTAGGAACATTGGTGGGTTCTTTGTTTTATAGAGTTTTGGTTCAATGATTGATGGTAAGCAATTGTTAGTACTTTGCTTTTTAGTAGGCCTTGCAAGACTTCATTGTATGATAATTTATTTGTACTTGGATACTGAGGTTGGTAGTAAGTTAGAGACCAAAAGAGATCTATGTAGAATTTCATCAAGGTGGAAGTATTTTGGAGGCTGATTTTCTTGTACTGTTGAGTTTAGATTGTGTCCCTAGCTGCTCAAATAGGCAAGGGAGATTTATGTGTTCGAAGGTGAAAGATCTTACTGTGTTTGTGAAAGAGAAAGAATAAAAATTGTAATTATTTTGAAGTGGTCCATTTTGCGACTCTGGAAAAACTTAATTGATTTTACCGCCCTGTCCTACTTAGTTGAGAGTTTTAGTTTTTCTTTTTCTTCAATGGCATAAGAGTTACAGTTATGTAGCACAGAGCAGGGAGGGAGAAAATGGGCTGAGAAGGAGAAAGGGGAATAAGGGAAGAAGAAAACGGAAGATGTAAGTAGGGGGAAGAGAGAAATGTTGATGTAGGAGTGGGAGGAAGAGAGAACAGTAAGCAGAGTAGGATTCCTATCTAATTCAATTATGAAAAGTTTCTAAGAATAGAAATACAAACCTATACATAGGAGTTAACTCAAACATCATAAGATAAAAAGTTACTGAAAAAATGCAATGAGATCTAAAATAACAGAACAACCGTAAATACCAAAAAATAGCAAAGGGAAGGTGAAAGTGTTAAAGAAAAAGGAAATTAATTTATAAATCATTAATGGAGGATTTGGTGTGTGTAGATGAGAGTCAACACTTTTCTGATAGTTATTAGTGTGTTAGGGTTATTTGAGTTGATATATCGTAGTCATTTCTATGGCAACTCATAATGTTTTTCTCTATTTCCTCAATAAATTCTTTGGCCATTGATATAATGTGATATTATTTCCCTTTATTGAGGTCTTTGATTGTTTTATGCAGTATGGGCTTTTGAGTGGCAGGGGGATTGCAGTAAGAGTGTCTCTTAAATGAAAGAGAAGAGGTTTGGAGATTATTGATCCTGATAAAGATTTCAGCATTTATTTTTTCCTTAATTAGTTATTTGTATGCATAAATTTGGGCTTATTTGTGTTCCTTTTAGATCGTGATTCCGCACTCACAGAATTAAGCTGCTAAAAAATTGTGGACTGGGTTATCTATGCCTGGCAACGAAGTTGGAGATAGGATACATAATTTCTTTGGCCAGGAGAAGTTCTCCCCGGGTCATCACCACTCGCAAGTCATTGATGGGAGCTGGTCCGGTCTAAGTAACAGTCTGTGGACTGGAAATCACAGACAGATCGGCACAACTCATATCTCTAACTTAAAGAATCACAATATACAGCCATCAGGTATAAATTGTGCAACCCATTAGAAGATGGGCTACTATATCCTAAAGTGGCTCTATATTTTGTTTCTGTCATTTATTTTTCACTACAAGTAGGGGTGGCCTCGGACCTGGGGCAAAACCCTGATGGGTGCTGCCATTTTGACAGTGGGCCTTTTGGGCTTTCAGGCAGGCCACCTTGGCCCAATCCTGGCCCGAAGTCCACTCAACCCAGGCCAACCCTAATTATGACACTAAGGATGTCTTGATTTGAGCTTTATGCACGAGATACAATTAAGATATTCTGTTTTATTAAGTATATTCTTTTGTTTTGACATTAGCTGATTATGAAAGAGGACATGGCAGCCAGACATCAATCATGCAGCATGGTATTGACTTTTCACCGGCAACATTGCAGCCTGAGTTTGCCAGAAGTCAATCCCAAAACCAAGAGTCAATGCTGAATGGATTTATGCATGGGCATCAGGTTTTTACATCGAGGCAGAATGATGCAAACTTTTTGGGAATGGAAACAGAAGCTGATCGACATAATTTAACATCCAGAGGAGTTTCAATTCTTGACTCACAGGTAGGGAATGGTTACGGGCTTAATCAGAAAAATACAACAAGGGTAGATTCTAGCGAATCTCCAGTCAACTTTGACTTTTTTGGAGGGCAACAGCAAATGAATGACCATCATCCAGGTATGCAGCAGTCTTCACCAAAGCAACATCCAAGCATGAACGACATGCAACTTTTACAGCAACAATATTTATTTAAACAAATGCAAGAAATTCAGAGGCAGCAGCACCAACTTCAGAAGCAACAATTGCAGCAGCAAGAAATAAGGCAACTTAATTCTGTAAATGCACAACAGGCAGCTAGCAATGATTCACAGGCTTTGATTAATGGCATTCCAGTACATGATACATCTAACTATTCATGGCACCCTGAACTTATGGCTGGTACTCCAAACTGGCATCACCGTGGTGTGCCTCCAGTTTTGCAAGCAACATCAAGTGGATCTGTATTCCCTTTGGAGCATGGCCAGGCATCACGTTTGATGGGTATGGTTCCTCAACAGGTTGATCAGTCTCTTTATGGTGTTCCTATCTCTGGAACAAGAGTAACTCCGAATCACTTTTCAACCCTGCAAACAGAGAAGACTACAATGCAACAGATATCAAGCAGCAGCAATTCATCTCCGGCTAATCCTTATTCTGGATTTTCAGAACAAGTTGGCACTCAGGAAGGGAATTCATTGTCCAGACAGGGATACCAGGGCAGAGGAATGATTGGCAGTGCTGGCAATCAAGGTGTAAATAGTGGATTTAGTTTGGAAAGCTTGCAGAAAATAAATGTACAGCAAAGCAATGGACTTATGCCGGATTTTCTTGGGAGGCAAGAGGTGGTTGGGCCATTAGGAATGTTAGAGGAGAAAACTATGACGCAAGTTCCTCCTTTGAAAACTGTGTCTACCTTGGATCCTACTGAAGAAAAGATTTTGTTTGGCTCAGATGACAACTTGTGGGAAGCCTTTGGTAAGGGCGCTACTGCTGGTACAGGTGGTAATAACATGTTTGATGGTTCAGATTGTTTTAGCACATTCCCTTCTCTGCAGAGTGGGAGCTGGAGTGCTCTCATGCAGTCTGCTGTAGCAGAAACCTCAAGTGCTGATGCGGGTTTGCAAGAAGAGTGGAGTGGTGTAGCTTTCAGGAGTAACCAACCTCCAGATGGGACTCAACAGATGCCAGCTCCTAATAACAGTAATAAACACCACTCATTTCATTGGGCCAGTAATGGTTTGCAGACTGGCCCTGTTCTGAATTCTAGCCCCTTATCACCATCTGGTAACTCCAACAATGGAGTTCAGCAATTAGGGGTAAAAACTTCTCCAGAACAGAACAATAGGTTGCAGAATACCTCTTCCCAGAAATTTACTGCTCAGGTTCCTGTGGAAGGATTAAAACAGTTAGGTCCTGGCCTTTTACACCAGGAAATTGATGTAGGCAATAATGTATACGAAAATGGTTCTCATTCTTCAGATGTAAAGTCAAAAGTAAACAACTTTCCTGGTTCATGGACAGATCATGGCGCACCACCATATATAGTTGGCCAACAAAGTGACAGACCTAGTAGCTGGAACTACAATAATTCAGTGTCATTCAGCTCAGATGTTGCTATTAAAGATCTGCACACTGAAAGCCCAGCACAAACTTCTCAGAGTACTGATGAGAAGAGTTCTGTGTATGGGGCCAGGGATCATATTGGGAGCCTGCAGGTTAATAGAGAAAATTCTAACCACAGCCAGGTTGCTGCAGTGCCAGATTCAGGCACCATCAAGCCCAATCGGGAAAGCAGCCAGCAGCTTCCAAACAGTAATAGTATTGATGTTTGGAAGCATTTTGATTCTTCGGTGAATGCTAAAGTAAATGAGATTCCAAGAAAGTATCAAGCTCATATGGATAACACCCGTCCAACTCTTCATTCTTTTGGAAATAATAATTTGCAAAATGGGGCAGTTGAAGCTCATGATTCACAGAATGTTAATACAAGGGAAAATGCAACTAATAAATTCGAAAATATGTCTCACCAGACCTCAAGTGCTGGTGGAAGAGAAAATTTGTGGTTTAATGCCAATGATTCTGGTACTTTTCCTGGAAGCAAACAGAAGTCTTCCGGTCATGTTGCTCGGAAGCCTTCTGGAATTCGTAAATTTCAATATCATCCCATGGGTGATTTGGAGGTTGATATTGACCCTTCTCAAGAAGCAAGAAATACTGTGCATTCACAGTCAGTGCACGAGGTTTCACAAGGATTAAAAGCTCAAGACCTAGGATACATTGGGCGGTCAAACTTTCCGAGTCATTTGGCTAGAAACTCAATGGTAATTGATAAGCTGACTGTTGCTTCATGGGACTATATCATGTTTTCCATACTAAATCATCCTGCAGGTGTCAGAATCTTTTGATTATTTCATTTTTTATTTACTTACAGGGTCATTCAACCAGTTTTCATGAAGAAAATGCAGTCAACAAAACCGCAACATCAAGGTAGTTGGATATTTTTTATCTACCTTCCAGTTTTTGCATTTTTTTTAGCTATCATATAGTTGGTCAATTTTTTTTTTTTTTTGTTATGCTGTATTTGTATTTCAATTCTTGCTTATAGAATTTGTCATTGATACGAGTTATATTTGCATGGTTCTATCATTTTCCTCCTGGCCTTCTGAAAATCTTATTATTATCGTTGGAATTTTTATTTTGAAAGTTGAATGATATATATACTGCAGTCAAACTATGCTTGAGCTACTTCAAAAGGTGGACCAAGCTAGGGAGCATGGTAATGTGATGCGGCCCAGCTCTTCCAACAACACCCAATCCTCTGAGATGCCTCAAGCAGAGACATCTGATGGATCACTTCAGAAAAATCAATCTTCTGTTTCTCAAGGATTTGGTTTACAACTGGCTCCCCCATCTCAATTCTTATCCCATCCAGAGCATGCATTACCTTCTGGGAACTCATCTCAGACAAAGCATAATCAAACTAATAGCATTGGTCCTATTATAGGAGAGAAGAACCGTGCCTGGCTGGCTTCTGTATCCTCTGTCCAGTCATTACCTCTTTCAAGTGAAACATCTCAAAGAGAATTAAGGACTAACATTTTTGCTGCAATTGGACAAAATAATAAGCATTTCCAGAAAGAGAGATCTGCTACCTTTTCTCCTGGCTTCCCTTACGTGAGAAGTTACAATGAGAATCAGCAAATGGATGATAAGTCTGGACAGTCAACTTACAATCCGTCTGTCAATCTATCTATAGATAGGTTTACTCCTCAGCTAAAACAGATTGAGAAGTCTATCGATAGAGCTCAAACCAGTGAGCCAGCATCGTCATCATTGCCAGGCACATCCAAAAGTACAGCTGATAATGACATTGCTTCCTCTAATGAGGTCTCTCATTTGGTTCCTCATAACCAAAACCATGCGAGTGGTTCTACCCAACAATTTCCAATCTTGGAAGCTGCTCCAGCTTCTCAGCTGGACCACATGTCTTGTTTCTCTACAGATGGGGTCCCTACAAAAGTGTCTCCTGCTATTTGGAACAGTGCTTCATTGCAGCAGCGTCCGTTTGACAGTCAGCCTTTCAGGGTATCATCCAATATGCTGAAGTCCAATGTTGAATCAATTGACAGTTTAGAGACAACCTTTTCCCAACCTCAGAAGCTAGAAGATCAAAATGCACACAGAGGAGGGAACAGTATAACTGAATATGTTGGATTTCCAAATTCATATGGCTTCATTGGGAAGGAGCAGCAATCAAAAGGAACCCTTGAGCAGCAAGTTTCACCTGAGAATGATTCTGGGCAGAAGAGAATTAGTACATCACATGGAAAAGAAGGTGTTTTAGATTATTCTGATGACACATCTCTTTCAAAACCTGGCAGTACTCAAAAAATAATTGAAGCTTTTGGCCGATCGCTAATACCCAATAATACTTTGAATCAAAATTACAACTTAATGCATCAGTATGAGGGCATGAAAGATTCAGAAGTTGATCCGAGTTTGAGGAGTTTGAAGAGGTTTAGAGGTCCTGATGGTGCTGTGGATGCAAAGGTGGTGGCTCCCCAAGGAGGACATCCACTTTATGGAAACCATAATATGGTCAGAGATTCATCAGCAAGCAATACCTTAAATGCATCTGGAGATTCTAAGATACTAAAGTTTACATCAAAACCAACTGATTGTTGTGATAAAAGTGAATCCTCTTGTGATGTTCCTGCATTTGGACGTAATGACCCTCATAATTTTGTCAATAGTAATGTTGAAGCTCCTTTTAGAGGTGAGAATTCTAATGTCAGTCCCCAAATGGCACCATCCTGGTTTGATCGATATGGAACTTTTAAAAATGGGCAGACATTATCCATAAATGGTACACCAAAAAATGCCACCATGAAAACTGCAGAACTGCCGTTCCCTGTTGGAAGGCCGTCTGATAAGTTGCATGCACATAGTTATATGCCGCAAGGAAATGCTACTGCTGATGGTGGGCAGTATGGAGTCTTTCAAAAGTGCTCGAATCACGCACTGTCAGTAACTGAGAATTTTACTTCACCTCAGTTATTACATTCTGATGATACGGATGCAGATGCTGGTACTGGTATGTTGGTTAGGAGACTGAAAAAGCGTAAATGTGCTACTTCCGGACTTCTATCTTGGCAAAAGGAAGTGACACAGGGTCTCCAAAAGCTTCACAATATTAGGTGATTGACATATACTGCACTATGATCTTAGGATTCCATAATGCAATGCTGTTTTTACTCTAGAAATTGCAGAGTTGAATCATATTTTCTTTGTTTTGAATTGTCGTAACTTATGGGTTACTTCTTTTTTCTTTTATAACTGCAGTACGGTGGAAATGGATTGGGCTTTGGCCGTAAACCGCCTGAGTGAGAAGGTAATACTCAGTACTAGGTCTCATCAATTCTACTCAACAATTGTTAAGCTTGCTCTTTTGTTTTCGTTTCCCTAAGTATGTAAATGAGGAGAAAAAGGGAAGTTGTGGGACAATGGATCAGTTATTTATCTCCTCTTACGACTCTCCTCCTTGTCTTTTCACCATCCAAACAAATATTCACTTTTAGTTAGTGTGGCAGCTCCAATTGTTTCATGTCCAATGGCAGGTTGAAGAGGAGACTGAAATGTTAGAAGATGGACCTCCAGTCCTTAGATCTAGAAGAAGGCTTATACTGACAACACAGCTAATGCAACTGCTCTTTCACCCTCCTCTCGCATCAATTATGTCTGCAGATGCTGGTTCACATTGTGAGAGTGTTGCAAACTTCGCTGCTAGAACAACAATAGGGAATGCATGCAGTGCCCTCTGCACTGGAACTGATACTCCTGTCCAATCGCAAAGTGGAAATATGTAAGCATTGCCATCAGATTGGTCAAATTATTATGGTTTGGTGAAATGAGTCCTGTTTATCCTTGTATCACCTTTTTGTTGTATAATGATCGTACTTGTTTCTTCCTGTTCTCAGCCTCACAGAGAAGGTTAAAACATGTGACAGGATGAGTGATGAGTACTTCTCAAAGATTATGAAAGATGTTGTGAGCAGAGCTAAGAAGATAGAAAATGTGGTGCTGAGGTAAATCTTTGTGTGTCCAATTCTAGTATTCAGTTGGTTGCTACATCTCGGTTTCTTTTATATCCAGCCCTTTTCATTCTTTTTAGCCTTTTTTAGGGAGCATTTGGATGCTTTTTGGGCTTATCCTTGTCCCATGTTAAACAATGGAGCCCTGAAGCCTAACTCTGCTAATACATCAGTAGGCCACAGAAAAAGTTTAATCTAGTTATATTTATCTGTTTCAAAATGTTCTTTTTTATCCCAAATTAGATTGTCCTTGTATGCTGCCACCATCTTTAAGTTCTGCATGGTGTCCGATGAATAGGATTTAAAGGCATTGGATAGGAGCATTATATATATATATTAATTTTATTTTTCTATTTTGAAAAGGTTAATCGTTTTGTTCTTGGAGACTGGGTGGGTGGGAGTTTTGGTTGTCAGCATTGTTTTTATTTGTTTGACCTTGGCAAGCGTGGTTTATGGATGTGGATTTTCAGGAAACACTTCCCTAGAAATCACACTTCACTCTTTCTTTAATGAGCATTGTTGTTTAACCTAAATTTGTTTATATTCTTAAACTCATAAATTTTAGGATGCATATGATCTCAGAGAAACATGTAAAACAATTTATGAAAAAGTAAGAAGGTTGTGTAGCAAACACAAGCCTAGATGTAAATGATACAATTGAAAAGAGTCGTTACAGAAGATGCATTATGTGTTCAAAACGTTACTCATTTTTTATACTTGTGCAGAAATGTTGTCAATCTCAAATTACCACAGCCTCTTTTATGATGGCTTTTTCATAGTGTGCATTGTGTTTATGACTAATGATGCAGATTGGATCAGAGTTTATCACTTTCGGATTTGAGACTTGAATGTCAAGACCTAGGGAAAGTTTCTGTTATTAATCGTTTTGCCAAGTTCCATGGCCGGAACCAAGCGGATGTGTCTGAGACGTCATCATCTTCTGCAGTTGTTCGGAAATCCTGCCCTCAGAGATATGTTACTGCTCTTCCTATGCCTAGGAATCTCCCTGACGGGGTACAATGTCTTTCACTTTGATAATTAATTAATTGATTTTCTCTCTTTATTTCCCAGTGATCTCCAGTCCAAAATCTCTCTTGCTTCTTTAACAATTTTTATAATCTTATTTACTGGCAAGTGGCAACATGCTCACCATAGAAACCCATGAGTGAGTAGTGAGAATATAGAGAGTTGGATACTAGACTTTCTCCATGAAAAAGATGGAGGCCGTTTAATCTTTTCAATCTGGGCACTGTTGTGTTCTCATTCTTAAGAAAAATGACAAGATCGTGTATGCAAAATTGGATTGTCTCTTCCTTTTATTTAATTGGAAATGAGGAGAAAGTGCAACTCAAAACGTATAAAATATCTCTTAACTACATTTTTGTATTATTCGGTTTCCCTTTTATCTTTTGTTGCTTGCCTACTTACCCAGTAAATAATAGCAGAGCATGAGGGGCAGTCAACTTCTTTAGATTGATGGGAGTGTTCTTTTCTTTCTTTCTTTCATTTGGATTTTTCTGTCACTATCGTTTTCCAGTTTTGGGGGACATATTGTTGAGTTGAATATCCATCGACTATAATAGACTTTCTTTCAGATACTCTATTCTTTCCTATTAATATTACCTTCATGTTGTCTTTCCTCTGGTAAGGATTGGAGAGTTTTGTTGATTACTTCTGTTCTTCGATTAATTTAAGTGTCACTACTCTTATCTCTGTTTTCGTCTGTAACTTTTGTTCTACTTTCACTCCTTTCTTCTTGCCTGACAAGTTTTTGTATCCCTTTATTTTGTTTTTCTTTTGTTATTTTTTGGTTAAAAAAGAATAATGAAAAAAAGAGTTTGAATATTGTAATAAAATAGAAATATAACAAGATTTCATTTGCCTTTTTTTCTTGTATATTTAAATTTAAGACAAATTTAGCAAAAGATTTTTATTTTTATTTGAAATTAAAACGAGATTAAGTTATGACATAAAATTTATACTTGTAATTGATAATGTAACCTAGTGTAATAGAATTAACTCTTAAAAATAATATTCAAATAATTTAAATTTTATTAAAAATCTAATTATATTTTAAATTCATAATTAAAATTAATAAATATTAGTTAATTTAAATTTAAATTATAAATCAAATCCTAATTCTCAAAATTAAAACCTTAAAATCTTAAATTTAGAACTAATTACCCAGTAAGAAGAGTGGCATTCACAAAAGGAGAATGTGGTCGACGGAGGAGAGAAGATCCTAACCTTATTGGTGGACGTGGGTTTAATGACTTTGGTGAAAGAGTATATGGATTTAGGTAGGGTGATCAGGCTTAGGATGCTTAGACTAAACTCAACTCTGGTTCGAAAATAATGAGGCAGAGATTTGGTTTGCAAGATATGCTAAGTGTTGGAGGTTCCAAACCCAAAACTTGTATACAACTTGGGAAAAAATCAATCAGTGGCCATTGAAAAAAGAATTGGTTTAAAGAAATTCTTCAAATCTGGTGGAATGCTCACTGAGCTACACAAAACTTATCTATGTCCAGTTTGAAAGGTACCCAATCCTTTTAACTTCAAATGATTATAGACATATTGCATGCTGCAATGGGATTTACAAAATCATTGAAAAAATGCTTAACAAAAGATCATGGAGAATATTGCTTGAATTCAGCAATCCATGCCAATGTGCTTTTGTCCATGGAAAGAACATCATTGACAATATCATTATGGCTTAAGAATTATTCAAAAGCTGTTAACTTTTGATCATCCATCAAAAGCTGTGCCTTGAAAATTGACTTTACCAAGTTTTTTAATTCTTCGAGCTAGAACTTTGTTCTCTCCTCTCTGCATCCCATTGGGCTGCCTAGCATCTTCATAATAAGTTAAAGAGCTGCATCACTTCTATAACCTACTCAATTTTCATAAATTGTGAACCTTGAAACATCACTAAAGCTTTAAGAGGTATTAGTTAATCACCTTACCTCTTTGTCATTTACATGGAGGTCTTCTATAAGCTCACCAATCTTAAGATTACAAAAGAACCCAGATTCAGTTATCATAACAAGTGTGGTAAATTGGAAATATTCCAATTATCCTTTGCTGATGATTCAATTTTACTTTGAAGTGTCAACTCTATTTCTATTGATTTACACATTTAAGTCTCTAAAGGAATTCAAGGACTTATCAAGTTTGTCTTTTAATCCTAACAAAAGCTCATTCATCCTTTCTGTTGGTTCTGATCTTAGTGTAGGAATTGTTCTTGTCTCTAAGGGGTTGAACCAATAACAACCCTCCTTTAAATATCTTGGGATCCCTATCTTCATGAAGAAACTCACAAAGAGGGACTACTCCCCTCTATTGGACTCCATTAAAATGCGGCTTAACAATTGGTACAATAATTGTTTACCTTAAGGTGGAAGGCTTTAACTTATCCTATCTATACTTTCCAACCTCTATACTTATTGGATCTCGTATATTGCATTGCCTAAAGGAGTGATAAAAGATATTGATTGGCTATTCATGGACTTTCTTTGGAGTGGATCAAACAAAAAACTCAAAATTCCTAAATGAGATAGGCAATTGTTTGCCAAGACAAAATCCACGAAGGGTTGGGAATTGCATCAATCTGCATTATGAGTAAAAGAATGCTCATTAAGAGGCTATGGAGACTTTGTTCAAAGGGTGAAAACCTCTAGGTAAGATGGACACAACTACACTTGTTAAAGGGGTCGAATGTCTAAAATGTCAAAGCAACTCCTGAAATAGCTTGGACCCTTAGTCAAATAATGAAAATGCAAAGAATAGTGCATCCATACAGTAACACATGATTGGAGATGGTTGCTACACCCCATTCTAGTTTGATAATTAGTATAATAGAAGGCCTCTCTATATGTTGACTTAGTTCTAACACCTGGAACTTATAACACCATCTGTGAAGATATTCACTAGTTCCCCATAAACCCTCAATGAAGATTCATCAATTTGAGAACAAATTTTGGGAGTTAGGGATATGTTGGATGTGTACGGTAGACTCATACATCAACAGAAGACTAAAACCGAAGGTAACAAAAGAAACTAAGTCAAAACGCAGAGTAGTGAAGCATAAGTCATAAACGTTAGAGGCACATGATACATACCTCTACGGTGAAGACTTTGAAAGATGCAACTGCCACATATTGCCTATATAAGACAGACATTAGCATTAGTCTCTAGAGAAACATAGCACATTTTCATCATTATCCAATAATCTGAGAGTGATTTACGAAAAGAAGATTAGAAGTGAGAGAGTTACTAGAGTACTTACAAGGAGTACTAGTGAGTTCATAGGGAATTCTTGCAAGTGTTTTTAAAACACTCTATCTCTTATAACTTGTTTCTTTTTTCCGTTGATCGTAATGGAACCACGTACGTGAGACCCTTAGATGTAGATAGCATTTAAGTTATCAAACCAAGTAAATATTGTGTTCTTAATTTCTGCTACTCTTACATTCTGCAAAATCAAAACAATTTTCATCAATCTTTATGGTAAAAGACAATAGAAAGATACAAAGATCTTAACATCAGTGGTATCAGAGCCTATCTTCAACTTCCTGGTCGATTCTTTGAACTATTCAAGCAATTAAGGTTCATCAAGAAATCTGTAAGAATTTTTCTTTCTTGTCATCTTTAAACTAAATTTAAAAATGGTGGGAAAAGAAATGGATGTCTTTACTAGTAAAGAAGACTTTACAATCTGGAAACTTTAGATGCAAGCATTACTTGAATCTTATGACTGTTATGGTGCAATAGAAGAACAATATGGTGTAAAACAGATCATATTAAGAGACTCAAGATGCAAAGGCTTGCACATTGAAAGTTAATGCTCCACTTATCACCAGTTGTGATAAGGAAAGTGTTGGATTGCAATACTGCACAGAAATTATGATTAAAGCTTGATGAATTATATGCTAAAAGATGTCTGCCTAACAAGATGATACTTTGTTACATAATCTTGCAAATTATAAAATGAACACTACTGTTTCTCTTGATGATAATTTGGATTATTTCTTTAAGCTGGTGCAAGATTTAGAAGCTACAGGTGAAAGAATCTCTGAAGAACATCAAGTCGTGGTTATTCTAAAAGCTGTACCATCGGAGTTCAATGCTTTCAAGAAGGTAATTAAGTATGCTAGTGGAGAATTTCTCATTGTTAAGAGGGTGCTGGATTCACTAATGGAAGAAATAGTGGACAATAATCCATTCAAGAAGGAACCAGAAGTGATGTTCATCGAAAATAAACAAGGCAAGAAGTCACAGAAAAAGAATAGCAAGAAAGGAAATTGGCAGAAAGGGAATGGCAGGGAGAAGCACACCAAAGAAGGTGAAGAAAAGAAGAAAAAGGCTAAAGGCAAGAAGTGCTTCTATTGTGACAAGGAGGGGCACTTTGCCAGATATTACAGAAAGAAGAAAAAAGACAAGGCTGTATAAAGTGGAGATGCTGGGAATGTGGAGAAACCTGAAGACTCCAGTGGTGATGAAATACTAGTTGTTACTGAAGAGAGTGAAGATCTCAACAGAGAGTGAATCTTCGACTCTGGATGCACCATGCATGTTACTCCTCACAGAGACTAGTTCACAACATTTGAACTAGTCACTGCCAAAGTAAAGATGACAGATTCTGGGCAGCAAAAGGTGAAAGGTGTTGGGACTGTCTCTATCAACATGTTTGATGAGAAGAGGAGAACCTTAACCAATGTCAGATTTGTACCTGGAGTGAGGAGAAATCTCATCTCAGAAAGTATGTTTGACAAACAAGGCTTTCAGATAAGATCTAAGGATGGACTTAGAGAAATCCTAAAGGATGGAAGAGTGATCATAAGAGGAGTTGAAAGAGGTGGGCTCTATTATGTAATAGGCATTACTGAAGTGAACCTAGCTACTGGAAATGGAGAGCCTGATTCAACTAAGCAATGGCACTCAAGGTTGGGACATGCAGGGAACAAGAGTCTGTTGCATCTTTCTAAACAGGGACTGATTCTAGAAAAAGACATGAAGATGGAATTATGTGAATCATGTGTGCTAGGAAAGCATCATAGAACTGGTTTATACAAAGGAGCAAATAGGGCTAAAGAGATCATGGAATATGCTCACAATGATCTCTGTGGCCCAGCTTAAATGTCCACTATAGGAGGGAACATATTTTTCATGTCCATTATATATGATAAGTCTAGGAAATGTTAGATCTAACCTATGAAAAGGAAAGATGAAACATTAGAAATCTTCATCAAGTGGCATACACTAATGAAAAATCAGATAGGAAAGAAGTTGAGATGCTTAAGGACAGATAATAGACTAGAATACTACAATAAGGAATTTAAAGACTATTGTAGTAAGAAAAGCATATAGAGGCTCAACAGAATGGTATAGCTGAGAGGCTCAACAGAACACTCTTAGAAAAGATTAGATGTATGCTACTATCATCAGGGTGTTCACATTCTCTAGGGGGAGAAGCTATTAAGACTGCAGCCTTCCTAGTAAATAGATTACCTACTTCTGTTAATGAGTACAAAACTCCACAAGAAGTATGGAATAGGAAGAAGCCTAACTTGACTCACCTAAGAACCTTTGGATGTACTACCTATGCTCACCAAAAGGAAGGTAAGTTGGAACCTAAAGTAGTGAAAGGAGTATTTCTAGGCTATCCAGATGGAGTTAAAAGGTACAAAATCCTACTGCTTCAACAGAGAGTTTTAAAAACTATTATTAGTAGAGATGTGATCTTTAAGGAAAATGACTTTCCTTTGTTGTGCAGGAATCTTCTAGACTCTGACCTATAAAAGGAAGTTTAGAAGCAATTTAGATCACCAAGTAATTCAGTCCCCTTCTATGTGCCACCAGAAACAGAAACAGAAGAAGGCAACACACAATCCCATGATGAGGAACCTGTGTAAGGCCTTATTCATCATGAATAAGGGACTGAAGAAACAGAACGTGAAAGTGAGGAAAGAGCCTCACACATAGCTGCAAATAACTCACATAAAACTATACAAGACTATCAACTCACTAGAGATGGGAAACCAAGACAAAGAATTCCTACTAGGAGATACACAGACTCTAATTTAGTTGAAATTGCATGTCTTATTGTAGAATCCATAGATTGTAGCGCACCAGATACCTATGAAGAAGTTATGAGCAGAAAGGATGCTGAACAGTGGAAGATGGCTTGTAAGAAGGAATATTCTTCTCTAAGGAAGATTATGACTTGGATATTAGTGCCTAAACCACCTAAAGCAAAATTAATAGAAAACAGATGGTTGTTTAAGCTGAAAGAAGGAGTTACAGAAGTAGAACTTCATATATACAAGGTTAGGCTTGTAGCAAAGGGATATAGACAGAAGGAGGGAATTGACTACAAGGAGATTTTCTCACTAGTAGCGAAGTTCAAAACTATAAAACTCATCCTAGTGCTAGCTACAATTTATGACTTGGAAATCTATCAAATGGATGTCAAAACAACCTTCCTATATGGAAAGCTTAAGGAAACTATCTACATGAAGCAACCAATTGGTTTTGTAGAAAAGGAAAAGCTAGATTATGTCTGCTTATTACAGAAATTCCTATATGGGCTAAAACAAGCACCTAGGTAGTGGAATAAGAAGTTCTATGAGGTTGCTGATAGTATGAAGTTTACTAGAAGTTCATATGACTACTACCTCTACTATAAGGACCTAGGAGAGACAAAAGCAGTATTTATGCTAGTTTATGCGGATGACTTAGTCATTACTGGAAAAGATCTAAGCAGAATTGAAGAGGTAAAGAAGGAATTGTGCAAACACTTCGAGATGAAGGATATGGGAGAAGCACAAAAGCTTCTAGGAATGTAGATAATAAGAAAAAGGAGGGAAAGAAAGCTATGGCTCATTCAAAGAAACTACATCAGAAAAGTTCTTGCTCAGTTCAATATGGAACAAGCAAAATCAAGTTTTGTCCCTAGGATCACATCTACATATTATTTCTAGTAAGAGTCCTAAGACAGAGGAAGAATAGAAAGCTATGTCACACTATCCCAATGATGTTAGAGTTAGAAGCATCATGTACATTTTGCTATATACAAGACCTGACCTACCTTATGCAATTAGTATTGTAACATCCCACCTCCGATGGGAAGGGTAAAATAGTAAATTGAAAAGTGTTAAGGGTGTTTTGAAATGTTCATACGTACCCTTACACGTGAATAGTAAAATTTGCACATGAAAATGACTGTATATGCATTCATGACATTTCCCGGTACAGGTGCCTAACTGTGATCTTGTTGTGGAAAATATGATTCTGTGCTTGAAAATTTAATTGGAGTGGATTGTTACATGTTTTATATTTTTGGAGAAATTTAGGAATTTTTCTGAGAATTTTCGGGAAAAATTTCCGGACCAAAAGAATTGCCAAGTGACGGACTGATTTGGTTTTCGGTACCGAAAATGACTGTCCAATGGCACTAAAAAAATTAAATACATGATTTTAGGAATTTTTGATATGAGCCATTGGAATTTGGAGAGAAATTGGACTAGAAATTAAATTGTTATTGGAAAGGAAATAAATAAATCCTTAAAAACAAGACAAGCTTAGTCTTAAGGGTAATTTAATTAACCTACCTTTAGCTTCCACGACATTCTACTTTTGAGAGAGTGAAGGATGCTTTTAAAGTGAATTT